>CAUIUS010000002.1:0-585000 GCA_961210405.1 Drosophila mercatorum | reverse complement strand
CAGATTTAGGAATCTTTTCATAACTAGGAACAGGCAATCGTTTAAGTTTTTATTTTGTTGAATTTTCATAAAAACTAGCGAATTTGGGAAAGAGTGACGTTTCACTGTTAACTTAACAGACCGCTTTGCATAAGCTAGTGTTACTCAATCGTGACCTATAGTATCTTTTAACAGTGATTCTTTAATAAGTCAAAGTAAAAAGTACTAAATGAGACAGCTGTCAGAATTAATATTATGAAATACAATACAAAATTCATACTTTTATTATCCTTCAGTTTGCTTTGCGTAGAGTATATAGAGTATTAAATTGAAATTTATTTGGTGATAAATTACTAATGTCAAAACATATATGAATGACTTTCCTCTGTTCAATTAGCTTTCTACATATGTATATGGCGTATTTACTATTTTCTTAAGACAATAATTTCACTTTAGCTAAAAAAGGCTATACATTTTTTTATTTCGCATTCCCAACGAAAATATACTGCTCAATCTAATGGTATTTTAATTTATTTTTTTTGGTATTTTGATATTTTTATACAGCTCAAAGTTGGCATCACTTCTTCGTGACGAAAACTAATTTTTTTTTGTCAATGCATTGATTCTGCAATTTAAGTAACACCAACAATAAAATACAAGATGTTAGCTTTTATTATAATATCAAGTGCTACGCACATATAAATTATTTCTCATAACTCGCGTATTAATGCTTGCTCTTTGTAAAACCGTATATAAATATACACTTTGGCTAATAGTGCATAAATTGTAGGAAAACACGATCAGAAGGTAAGCGAAATAAATTGACTTAAATGTTTTAGGAATAAGTAATGCAAATACCAGGGAGAAGCACCTGTGTGCATTTATTTTGCTTCGTGTTTTTCGTTAGAAAAAACTGGACTCTATGCAAGAATGTCCGCGTCGCCGCGACCTTTGCCTCATTTACAAACAAACGGTGACACACATACCCATACGTGTATGCACGCACACACATACAGCTGTAAACAGTTTACATAGAATTCATGTGCGTTATATGAGTGCGGGTGTAATGGTTCGTTATGTGCGGGTGTATAATAAGGAAACCAATATGTTTGCTTGTGCGCTTCAGGTGTGTCGATGCACATCCCACAATAATCTCAGTCCCCAACTTACATTCGTGTATATATGTGCATAAACATATAAATACATATTTGAAATTCATTCTTAGTTACTTATTTCGCATACATGTATAGATAAACATGTATAGATAAATATAAATATATAGATAAATATATATGTGTACACAATATTACCGCTTCTGCATATGGTTCTCGCAGCTGTTGTCTCGCTTCGTTGATTACATACATACATATGTATGTAGCTATTTAAGTTTCCTTTTGTCCATAATCTTGACTTGCCCTCATATCACTAACAAGTGTATACATACTTACACGATAAGAACAGCAACTAATTACTTTTAACTTCAGTCTTTCTGTTTACTGATTATTAATAATATTCCATTGATTTTGCACTCCATGTCAAATTAGAAAGTATGCAATTTAATGCCTTTCCATACTATAGAACTAGTTTATGTTTCTACGCTAATCAAATAAACATAAATATAAATATATATATATATATATATATATATATATATATATATATATATATATATATATATATATATATATATATATATTTTTTTTTTTTTTTTTATTACCTGCGTACTTATTCTCTGTGACTCATTGCGAAGATTATACAACCCATTCAGGCAATCGGCATGTGGAGGCAATTGAACTCAGAAAGTATTCGCAAAACTTTCATACGTACACCTAAAGTTTCAACGTAGGTAAATGGAGTCTGCTGGTCGGTAAAATGTAAAATGTATATATTATGAGTAATATACTCACATATTCTCTGCTAAAACACACAAGTCCCTTTAATTTGAATATCGAGTATTAATATAGTTACTGAGTCCATATAGTCATACCCCTCTCTTTGTTTCCGATCAAACCAATCGCCTGTCTTAGACTCATTCTTACTAATTAATTGAAACAAAAAGTTTTTGTTTAATAAAGTTATTTTATTGTGCATCTTATATATTATATATTTAGCAAATTCATTGAAAACAATACAAACTATTATGTCCATGTAATCTGTAGGACTGCAGGGACTTCTATATACAACTTCTTGGATTCGAACTGCTAAAGAATGCGGATGCAGTCTGTTTTGTTAATAAATGTTGAACATTATGATTTTGTTGCTGGTTTCTTCGCAGTCTCAACGGCTTGGAGCAGCTGGGCAGGATTAATAGGCGTGTAGATTAACGATAGGAGCAACATTTAAATGGCTGATGGAAACGGTCAGGCAGCAGGGGCAGCTATTCATGCTGGTATCGACAGTCTCGACGCTACACAAACTGTAAATAACATCATCGTCAGTAATCCAAATCAACCAGGAACATCTGCTGCCATAGCAGCAGTAGCAGTGGTTGGTGCGAGTGGGACTACGAATGGAAGTGGAGGTAGCAATGGGAGTGGAAGCAGTAATCAAGGATATTATCAATTAAGTGTGACAAGTGAGTATTACAAAAACTAAACATTTCGAAATCTAAAAAATTTACTTGCGTTGATTTTACAGTTGAGGAAGCATCACTGCGCAATAATGGGTTTCTTAAACCGAATCCTTATGTAGAGCTGTTGATAGACAGTAAGAGCAAACGTAAGACAGATTTAGTAAAGAACAGCTATCTGCCCAAATGGAACGAGGAATTTACAGTACTAGTGAGTAATTTGTCAAATATATATTGTGGTCCTCAACTAATTGACTATTTGCATGTGTAATTTACTTAGATCACGCCCAATTCAACGCTACACTTTAAGGTGCTGGACCATTCGAGCTTTCGCAAGGATACTATGCTGGGAGAACGTGTCATTCAATTAGCTCACATATTGCACCATTATAATGGGCGCTGCGAGTACCTCGAACTGACAATAGATCTGTTTATTACCTCCAAGTCGGACAATCGACAAACTAAAAGTGGCGAGCTGGTGGCTATTCTTAATGGTCTTAAGCTAGATATGAGCAAAGTAGGTCAGTTGCAACAAAATGACACTGTTGTCCAGGGAGTTAATCCTGGGGTGAGCGAAGCTGTAGCAGCGGGACGCAGCTGTATGATCTATGGAGGTGTGCGCGCTCGCATGCGTCTTCGCTCCAGCAATCCGGAGCCGCCGGCGGCTACACGCTCGCCATTGTCTAATGGGATGTCCCTGGAACAACGACGCTCAGCTGCACCACCAATTTGGGAGCAACAACAGCAGGTTGCGCAACCTCAACAATCGTTGCGAACCGGTAATGGCGCCATAGCTGTACCGCAAACACCGCCGTACCCACAGCAACCACCGGCACCTGTCCAGGTTCATCAACGTCCAGTTACACAGACTTCACTTTATGTAAACGGTTCGATTGAAAATGGAGCGCAGGCAAACTACATGTTGGGTGGCGCACCAGACCAACCCGTATGTGGCGCTGGATTACCTGTAAGCAACGGCGCTGATACGCAACTGCAAACACAACCGGCGGAAGATGAACTATTACCTGCCGGCTGGGAAATACGGTTGGATCAGTATGGACGGCGCTATTACGTTGATCACAATACACGCTCCACGTACTGGGAAAAGCCGACGCCGCTGCCACCTGGTTGGGAAATACGAAAGGATGTACGCGGTCGCGTTTATTATGTTGACCACAACACGCGGAAGACAACATGGCAACGGCCGAACAGCGAACGCTTAATGCACTTCCAGCACTGGCAGGGCCAGCGCGCTCATGTTGTGGCGCAGGGTAATCAGCGGTTCCTATACTCTCAACAGCAGCAACAACCAACGGCAGTGACGGCGCAGGTGACGCAAGATGACGAAGATGCGTTGGGTCCGCTCCCCGATGGCTGGGAAAAAAAGGTGCAATCTGACAATAGAGTTTACTTTGTGAATCATAAGAACCGCACTACCCAATGGGAGGATCCACGTACTCAGGGACAGGAAGTCAGCCTAATCAATGAGGGTCCACTGCCACCAGGTTGGGAAATACGATACACTGCGGCGGGCGAACGCTTTTTTGTTGATCACAATACGCGGCGGACGACTTTCGAGGATCCCCGCCCTGGTGCACCAAAGGGTGCTAAAGGCGTTTACGGTGTACCGCGCGCGTACGAGCGCAGCTTCCGCTGGAAGCTGTCTCAGTTCCGGTATTTGTGCCAGAGCAATGCCTTGCCCTCACATATCAAGATCACCGTCACACGGCAGACGCTGTTCGAAGATTCATATCATCAGATTATGCGGTTACCCGCTTATGAGCTACGTCGCCGTCTGTACATAATCTTTCGCGGTGAGGAGGGCCTTGACTACGGCGGCGTATCGCGCGAATGGTTCTTTCTGCTGTCGCACGAGGTGCTGAATCCCATGTACTGTTTATTCGAGTACGCAAATAAGAATAATTATAGCCTTCAAATTAATCCCGCATCCTATGTGAATCCGGACCATTTGCAGTACTTTAAGTTCATTGGACGGTTCATTGCAATGGCATTATATCACGGCCGATTTATCTACAGTGGCTTCACGATGCCGTTCTACAAACGAATGCTAAATAAAAAGCTGACCATCAAGGACATTGAAACCATTGATCCGGAGTTCTATAACTCTCTGATTTGGGTACGAGACAATAATATTGACGAATGTGGTCTTGAACTTTGGTTCAGCGTGGACTTTGAAGTTCTTGGTCAAATAATTCACCACGAGCTAAAAGAAAATGGCGAAAAGGAGCGCGTCACGGAGGAGAATAAGGAGGAGTACATAACACTCATGACCGAGTGGCGTATGACCCGGTAATAATTTGATCCAATATAGAGTTTCATAGCATATTGCTTACTTACTATATCCATTTAATTTTGTTTAGTGGTATTGAGCAGCAGACCAAAACGTTCCTTGAGGGCTTTAACGAAGTTGTGCCTCTGGAGTGGCTGAAGTACTTTGATGAACGTGAGCTGGAACTTATACTATGTGGAATGCAGGACGTAGATGTTGAGGACTGGCAACGTAACACTATATACAGACATTACAATAGAAATTCCAAGCAAGTGGTCTGGTTTTGGCAGGTAAGATTATTAAACTTGTCAGTTTTCGTTTGAAATTTCATAATAATTAATGATGTACCTCCATTAAGTTTGTACGTGAAACGGACAATGAGAAGCGCGCCCGTCTATTGCAGTTTGTAACAGGCACATGTCGCGTTCCAGTTGGTGGCTTCGCAGAACTGATGGGTTCAAATGGACCGCAGCGGTTCTGCATCGAAAAAGTGGGAAAAGAAACCTGGCTACCACGCTCACATACGTGCTTCAATCGCCTAGATTTGCCGCCTTATAAAAGTTACGATCAGCTGGTGGAAAAATTGACCTTTGCCATTGAGGAGACTGAGGGCTTCTGCCAGGAATGAGTGGTAGTCGATTTGTGGTCAGTTTGTTGATTAATTTTTAATTCTAATTGAGCGTCCCATTGTCGTCCGCTATGTTGATAGTTACTGTTATTATTAAATACCTGTATGCATATACGTATGTATAACTATAATGTAGATGTTCAGATTTTTCTTGTGTGAAATGTATCCTATTCATGCGTATTTTGCATAGTTATTCGGTTCAATCCTAGCACTCCATGTTAAGTTTTGGCCATGTGCTCAATTCATTATCAATAAAAAACACTCATACACCGACACAAATATCAACAAAAAACAAACAACAACAATCGAATGTTTCAAAAAGTTATTAAGGAAACGAAATTTTTAACTTGTTAGTCATTCAAACGATCCACAAATATAAAAATGAACATATAAGTAGCTAATTGAGTAATTAGCACGACATGTGATGTTTTATGTTCTTTTATAGTTTTATATAAAGTTGTAAATAATCTTATGTACTGTTGTCATAAATGAAACACGTATTTGTTCGGCCATCAGTTAATATATTGAAAGTTTTTAACTGTAAATTAATTATTTCTTACATACCAGCACAGGAAAGCAGTTAAAAGAAAAAATTCCGTGAGTACTCTTAGCAAAGAATGAAAGAAAACAATGATATATTTAAAAAATCGTAACGACGTATTTAAATCTACATTTATAAAATAGCAATACCTGTTGTTACCTAAATTAGAGCAACAGCTCGACTGTAAACTTGGATATGTCTTAAAACTGATTTGAAATAAGAACTACGAAAGATGCAATTCAAATGTTGATGCCCTGATGTATGCGAAATTTATGTGAGAAAGGCGTAAAGTTTATAAATAATTGATTGATTATATATGAAATAATGATATATAATGTATTAAATTAGTTTAATGCAACGTGTACTGTATTATATCAAATAAATGCAAAATTATTTAGTGATATGCGAATCAACAACAAATCTACTTCACCGAATAAGATTTAGCATGTTCAAAATTTGGACGCGTGTTAAAGGGGGGAGAACCATATAGTAAATTTAGGAGCAAAAATTGAAAACAGTGGATGAAATCTGATCTTAAACGTTTTTTAGTAGGCTTCGGGACTTCACTTCATATCGATTTGAAGCAATCCGCCTACTGCGCCAGGTATGATATATATTCCCACTTCCTTTCAGATTACAAAACGACATTTTTATACCCTGAACCCATTGAAAATGGGAAATCAGGGTATAATGTTTTTGTTGAAATGTATGTAACAGGCAGAAGGAGGCGTGGCAGACCCCATAAAGTATATATATTCTTGATCAGGATGACAGCCGAGTTGATATAGCCATGTCCGTCTGTCCGTCCGTCTGTCCGTCTGTCCGTATGTATGAACGCGTCGTTCTCGGAACCTACAAGAGCTAAAGACTTGAAATTTTTTATGTAGGTTCCTGTATAGCACGAAAAGATCGAGCTTGTTTCAGAAATTCGATAACAGTTATCGTTCTATTGTTATCAATTAAAAACGAAAATCTAAATTAAGCTATAAAATTCTATCTAAATCATCTTTCTAGCTAGAGTCTTCAAATTTTGCATTTAGTGTTATGTATTTCGGTTTTTGTTAAATTTTGGGTGCCACGCCCCCTTCGCCTCAAATTTGTAACTCCCGTATATCAAATACTAGAGACTTGTGCTTTGGCACATACATACATATGGATGACATGATAACGCCCAACAAGTTTGATCAAAATCGTTCGTCTAGAAAAAAAGTTATTAAACATTTAATTTCCCATAACATTGCCATGCAAAGCAGCCAAAGAACAGCTGACGCAACGACTTGCGCTTGTGTGTGCTTGCGCCTGTGTATGTGTGTGTGTATGTTTTGCTTGTAATGAACGTACATATGCATGTGTATATAAAAGAAATGAAGAATGCTTGGAATAGCGGATCTTCGCAGGGTTCAGGGTATACCCTAGTCGAGCGGTCTCGACTAGAGTTTTCTTACTTGTTCTTATACTGGTCTACACGAAATTTGCATGTAAGCCTAATATTGTAGATCCAACAGTCAATACTGTATATAATTTCCTATACAGTAGTATACAGTAGTCGAATAGTTCTTTCCAGTTTCTCAATGTTGGT
Source organism: Drosophila mercatorum (assembly GCA_961210405.1). Lineage (NCBI taxonomy): Eukaryota > Metazoa > Arthropoda > Insecta > Diptera > Drosophilidae > Drosophila > Drosophila mercatorum. Next base: position 577,414 of record CAUIUS010000002.1, on the reverse strand, counting down.
CCTCCATATTAATCAAGTGAACGACATGAAGGCCTAAAATACAAATTGATTCTCTTGTACGACCTTCGTAGTGTTGAGAGCTTTTCGATAATATTTGAATGTAATCGAATGCATATTTCGAAAGGTGGTAACCCTGGTTAGCCTGCGCATTAAGTACAAAAAAATTGACATAAATATATAAGCAACAAATAATAGATTGCAAGCATTCCCGCTTGTCAAATGATGAACCAGCCATGGATTCAAACATTTTAGGCGTGCCTTTCATAGAAGTCGAAAACTGTACATCAAAATCGTCTAATCCTGTAGGCTCCATTTCAAAAGGCTCTTGTATTCAACCACGATGTACAATGGAGTTAAGACAGTCTCCGCTACATCTTGGATCGAAGCAGCCGGATCTAAAGTATGCGTCGAAATCCACGAATTTTCTTAGTCCTTACTCAAGTCCGAATGAAAGTGGCCGTTCACCTGGACGTAAGCTAGATTTTAACATGAAAGCTAACAGAATCGTATCGTGACTAATCTAAGGAGCTTATCGGATTTTCAATCGATCAAAAAACTAGGCCTTTATTAACTTAAAGCTAAGCGACTTCATGCTTATTCTGCGTCATTTATTTACTTTCGACAAAGACAATCAAATTGAGAAGACGGTTCTGGCGATGCGTCCGCTGAAATATCAATAAAAAATGTGCTACTGCTGTTTGATTTTCTTTTAGACTTTGCACCACAAGTAAATGAAACTTTTGATTTGAATGAAGTGCGGCTAATAAGCTTTCATAAAAATGAACTATATGATGAACCAGACATTCGGCTGAAGCAGGAACTCATGGCTGTACAAAGTCAGCTATTGGAACAAGCTCAAGCAAATGATTCAATTAGGCAACAGTTACACCACGAGTTGAGAGTGGAAGCCGAAATGAAGGCTCTGCTTAATGGAACCAAGGATCCTTTGCTTGCGCTGCTTCAGCAAACTACTTAATATGAACAAAATATGGGACGACTGTGCAGCACGAAGCAGCGAAAAGAATTTAAAAATCGACTGAGCCAAGAACTTAGCAGTTACAAAGCTTATAGCTATATATTGGAAGAGTCAAACAATCAACTGCGATAGCGTGACACTCAACTTCAGGAGCATTTTGAGCAAACGCGTTAAGATCATCAAAATAAAATTGAAAATTTTATGCTATATATATTTATATGCTATATATATATATGCTACCTATATATTCTTGCTGAAAATCATATCCATATCTGCTTGCAATCGTCCTTGTCGCCGATTTTATCTCAAATTTAAAACTTAACTTAAACTCAAGCAGCTACGACAACAAATTCAATTTGCAAAGCAAATTCCAGTACGAGACAACACAAGCCCGCAATTAACAAATATACATAAATAGGAACTTAAGTATATAGTATATTCGGTCTTAGCAATAATTATTATTTTAATCATATTTGTAGCAGACCCGGTAATTCGCGAGCCCAGCGATAAATTATCAAGGGTTGAATATTAAATGCCGTGTTAGTTATTGAGCCAGACCCAAGCAATAGAAGACTTAGCCGATTTGCGATTGTGGATATACCAACTAACATTTTCTGGGCCTCGTCGCTTCGGTTGCTGTACAATATAGCACGCAATCGCTCTACGAGTTTAAACCACCGGCGATGGTGCATAAAGAATATTGTCAACTTGAGCACACAAACGGCCTTAGTGCTGACCGGGCAGAACGCTTCCAATGCTCTTACCAAATTGTCTAAATTAGCAAAACCATACAGATTCTCGCCACAAGCACCGATCAAGATGACAAAGAAACTAAATGCGGAAATCAGATTCATGTCCCATTTGCGTTTATGCACTGGCCAAATGCCAACTATTAGCCCTGATAATCGGGGTATATTATAGAAACTTTGTCCAATGGCGGGTTCCTGACTGCTAATCATTATTCTCTATAATTTGCACTACAACTGGCTTTAACTTGTATTATAATATACGACGATTACGCGTGAAGCGAGGGTCTTACCCATAGGCACAAAATGTCAGCTAGCCTTTTCTTTTATACGCTCACTTTTAACTGTTTAGCAAAGCTTCGTTTAGACTGTGGTAAAAGTTTTGTGTTTATTTTACCTAAAACACGCCTCCTTATTTAACTTTCCTCTTTCGCTAATTATTGTGTTAATTACTGTTATTGAGAGCTCTTTTGTTGGCTAACAAACTATAAACTTGAGTCTTTTATTTATGTCTATATTGTTGTTCTATGTAAACGGAATTCTCACCTTCCTTGGAAAATTCCACATTGACTGTGTTATTTCAAATCTGTGCTTAACTTGGTACTAGTTTTACTTTGTATAGTACGTTGATTTTATTTCTATAAAAAACAGTTCGATGTCGAATTATTATTGGGCTTAAACACAATCGTAGATATTGTAGGACCACTGTTAGTTTTTTTGGTGGAACGTATAGGGACTTAACTGCTTCGTCCGGTGGGCTTGCTCAAAAAACTGGTTATGATAAATGTGCAAAACGAGACGTGGGTTACGTGCGAATATCCATTTATCCAACATACACTTCCATGAAAAGGGGCAGCTATTTGAAATCGAATAAACAAGTATTTGACTCCAATAAACGTATTAAACGAATATACCACATTTGTTTCTTTTCAGTATTCTTTATCATTTATTAATGTAACAAATCAGGAACTTCTTCAAAATAACCATACTTTTATAAACAAGTAAGAAATTTCTAGTCGAGACCGCTCGACTAGGGTATACCCTGAACCCTGCGAAGAACCGCTATTCCAAAGTTCTCCGATTTCTTTATACATATACATATGTATATGTATGTACATTAAAAGCAACACATATATATATACACACACAGGCGCACGGACGGACAAGCGCAAGTCGCTGCTTCAGCTGTGCTTTGGCTGATATTTGTATGCCAATGGTATGGGAAATTAAATGTTTAATAACTTTTTTTCTAGAAAAACGTTTTTGATCAAACTTGTTGAGTGTAATCATGTCGTTCATATGTATGTATTTGCCAAAGCACAAGTCTCTAATATTTGAAATACGTAATTTACAAATTTGAGCCAAAGGGGGTTTAGGTTTTCCTTTTTAATCGATAACAATTAAATTGAAAAAGTCTCTAGCTCTTGTAGGTTCTGAGATCGACGCGTTCTTACATACGGACAGACAGACGGACAGGGCTAAATCGATTCGGTTTGTATATGTATATACTTTACATACACATACACATACATACACATATACTTTACATACACATACACATACACATACACATTTCAACAAAACCATTATACCCGGATTTCCCATTTTCAATGGGTTCAGTTTTGTAGCTGAATATCTATACGGACAGACGAACTAACGGACAGACGGACATGGCTAAATCGACTCGGCTGGTCTCCCTGAACAAGAATATATATACTTTATAGGTAGTGCCACGCCTTCTTCTGAGTGCTACATACGTTTTCATAACACCATTACACCCTAATTTCTTATATCAATGGGTTCAGGGTATAACAAGTAGGAGTGATCTGTCGAGACTGCTCGACTAGGAGATCCCCTGAGCCCTGCGAAGAACCGCGATTCCTAAGAACCGCTAACATTCTCCAGTAATTTTATATGTACATATATAGCAAGCAACACATACACATAGATGCACACACAAGCACACACACTGCTAACTGTGCATTTTGACTCAGCAACTGAGCTCAGTCTGCAAGGCGCCGATAATATGAGATATTAAATGTTTAATAACTTTTTTTATATACAAACGTTTAATCGATAACATTAAAACTATTACAGTTATCGATTATTTGAAACAAACTCGATATGAGCGACCTATACAAATTGGTAAAACGTGTCTTTCAAGTAGTAGAGACTTGTGCTTTCTCACGTATGTATATGCATATGAATGACATGATCACGCCCAACATGTTTGATCAACAACGTTCGTCTACGAAAAAAGTTATTAAATATTTAATTTCTCATATAATCTGCGCCATGCAGACTGAGCGCAGTTTCTAAGTCAAAATTCACAGTTATCAGATTGTGTGATTGTCCGTGCGTCCGTGTGTGTGTGTATGCACTGTTAAAAGATACCATAGGTTATGCAAAGACGAGTTCCGTTACTTTGGCTGTTAACAAACAGGGGTATTGTGACGTCACAATTTCCCATTCTGCTCTGTTATCCCAACTGAAGTTTGGCGGGCACTTTAATTCACACCCAGCAAGTGCTCCAACCCAATCCAAATAAAGCATTTAGTATCCAATTTTATTAATAGGCACCATGAGAATTGTCAATCCATCATTTTATTGCATTAATGTAAAAAAACCACGTAGATAGAGGTATGAACTGAGAAGATATTTGGGGGCAGCAATGATGTGCCCAAAGGGGATACTTAGTCAGAATAAATGATTAAAACGTGGAATTGACTAGATTTTCCCCATGACTAATGCCTATTTATGCCAATATATCAAGATATTCATGTATAATACACATTAAAGGTATATCTATAAAGCTACGGTTTACACCTGCTGCAGTGTCACAAATATCTGAATTAATGGAATAAAACGTGTGTATTAATCATAAAATGGTTCTTAGCTTGAAGTCTCAAGAAAGCGATAATCTGCCGGAACCACCTCCAGAAATCTGGGCAGAAGCTAATAATGCTGCTCATCGTCGGTAGCCATCAGCTTTTCAATATATTGACAGAAAGCGGCAGATATAATGATGTGGATTGATGGGAAACGACTAATACTTATTAATACTATTTAGTTTTGTTAATTAAAGCCTTGAAATATAAAGTTACAAGCTATTCAACACGAAAATGAAAGCGGTCAGAGAATTACCTGAGGAATAACCCAAAAAAAAACGTCTTAGAATTATTAAAACCCTTATATTGCCAGATTGGGGAATCTTTTCATAACTAGGAACTATCGGCCGTTTAAGTTTTTATTTTGTTGCTGGCTATAAGCACTAACCATATAACACATAGATATAACCCGCAGAGCACTGAAATTCAGCGAATTCCCACAGTGACAAGACAGCCCCAGGCGAATTCACCAAATTCGCTTTACTTTTTGCTGCGAGCAGCGGGTACTCTGTGACAAGAAAATCAGTGCTCTGCGAGCGCTCGTTCGGTAATGGTCCACTTGTATATAAGCCCTTCTATGCAACCATGTATGCTTATTTTCTGATCTCTTCTCTCTCATATATTTTTATTATCTGCTCTCTTCTCTCTCAAATATATATATGTAAGAACTCACCAGCAGCAGCACACCAAAATTGAAATTTGCTCGCTGAGGCTTCATTTTTCCTCTCTCGACAGTAGAGTATACCAAACTTTTGAAAGTGTTTGTCATGCCCATGCAAATTGTTGACATTTTTATTATTATTTATAAAAAGGGTATGGAATATTACCAAAATGATTAGTGTAGGTCATAAATGCTCATTTGACAGTCACTCTACAATTCAAACCACACAAAATTAACAAGCTACTGAATCGCAAGATATTCCACAATTCTGATCAGACGCACACATGTTCAAATGTGTGTGCGTGCAGTCCACGGGTCCCAACTACTTCAAATGTTGGTTTCTACAATTTAACACAAATGCTCATACATGTGAGCTGCTCTAACGGTAAGTACTGATAGTGTGTGTGCATGCTCGTCGCGAAAACATATTCTTCGTATGAGTCTCACACTTCCATACCCTTCATGGAAGTGTATGTTGGATAAATGGATATTCGCACGTAACCCACGTCTCGTTTTGCACATTTATCATAACCAGTTTTTTGAGCAAGCCCACCGGACGAAGCAGTTAAGTCCCTATACGTTCCACCAAAAAAACTAACAGTGGTCCTAGGATATCTACGATTGTGTTTAAGCCCAATAATAATTCGACATCGAACTGTTTTTTATAGAAATAAAATCAACGTACTATACAAAGTAAAACTAGTACCAAGTTAAGCACAGATTTGAAATAACACAGTCAATGTGGAATTTTCCAAGGAAGGTGAGAATTCCGTTTACATAGAACAACAATATAGACATAAATAAAAGACTCAAGTTTATAGTTTGTTAGCCAACAAAAGAGCTCTCAATAACAGTAATTAACACAATAATTAGCGAAAGAGGCAAGTTAAATAAGGAGGCGTGTTTTAGGTAAAATAAACACAAAACTTTTACCACAGTCTAAACGAAGCTTTGCTAAACAGTTAAAAGTGAGCGTATAAAAGAAAAGGCTAGCTGACATTTTGTGCCTATGGGTAAGACCCTCGCTTCACGCGTAATCGTCGTATATTATAATACAAGTTAAAGCCAGTTTTAGTGCAAATTATAGAGAATAATGACTAGCAGTCAGGAACCCGCCATTGGACAAAGTTTCTATAATATACCCCGATTATCAGGGCTAATAGTTGGCATTTGGCCAGTGCATAAACGCAAATGGGACATGAATCTGATTTCCGCATTTAGTTTCTTTGTCATCTTGATCGGTGCTTGTGGCGAGAATCTGTATGGTTTTGCTAATTTAGACAATTTGGTAAGAGCATTGGAAGCGTTCTGCCCGGGCAGCACTAAGGCCGTTTGTGTGCTCAAGTTGACAATATTCTTTATGCACCATCGCCGGTGGTTTAAACTCGTAGAGCGATTGCGTGCTATATTGTACAGCAACCGAAGCGACGAGGCCCAGAAAATGTTAGTTGGTATATCCACAATCGCAAATCGGCTAAGTCTTCTATTGCTTGGGTCTGGCTCAATAACTAACACGGCATTTAATATTCAACCATTGATAATGTGCATTTATCGCTGGGCTCGCGAATTACCGGGTCGAGTGGAGCTGCCCTTTAACATAATGTAAGTGAACACGTTTTTATACCCTGAACCCATTGAAAATGGGAAATCAGAGTATAATGTTTTTGTTGAAATGTATGTAACAGGCAGACGGAGGCGTGGCAGACCCCATAAAGTATATATATTCTTGATCAGGGAGACAAGCCGAGTTGATTTAGCCCTGTCCGTCTGTCTGTCTGTCCGTCTGTCTGTCCGTCTGTCCGTCCGTCCGTCTGTCCGTATGTATGAACGCGTTGATCTCAGAACTTACAATAGCTAGAGACTTCAAATTTTTTTTGTAGGTCCCTGTATAGGGCGCGCATATCGAGTTTGTTTCAGAAATTCGATAACTGTTATCGTTTTATTGTTATCGATTAAAAACGAAAATCTAAATTTAGCTATAAAATTCTATCTAATTCATCTTTCTAGCTATAGCTATGTAAGCCTTACGCAATTTCGGTTTTTGTTAAATTTTGGGTGCCACGCCCCCTTCGCCTCAAATTTGTAACTCTCGTATATCAAATACTAGAGACATGTGCTTTGGCACATACATACATATGGATGACATGATTACGCCCAAAAAGTTTGATCAAAATCGTTCGTCTAGAAAAAAAGTTATTAAACATTTAATTTCCGATAACATTGCCATGCAAAGCAGCCAAACAACAGCTGACGCAACGACTTGCGCTTGTGTATGCGTGCGCCTGTGCGTGTGTGTGTATGTTTTGCTTGTAATGAAAGTACATATGCATGTGTATATAAAAGAAACAAAGAATGCTTGGAATGGCGGTTCTTCGAAGGGTTCAGGGTATACCCTAGTCGAGCGGTCTCGACTAGAGTTTTCTTACTTGTTTGAAAATGAGTGAATCAATCTATGTATTATCTTTTGAGCAATATAATTGTTTCGACTATTTTATTAATTATAGTCTGTTTTCTATGCAGTTCTTTCTCATATAATTCTTCAAATGTTTTTATATTCGCGTTGAATGGCTTCAACTTTCTTTTACACTTTCTTAAATTTAATTATATTGGAAAGTATTCTTGGGAAGCCAATTTATTTCGAATCATATATGCAACTTTATATAATTATAATGCTCTTGTGAACTTTATACCGTATAATTCTCAACAAGTCATAGCTTGAAAATGCAATTCATTATATGTATATAGCTTAAACTTAACTTAGTTTATCTGTACCGGAATTCCGTTGGCAATTATCTGCTACATCTGTTAGACACTCAGATCAGAATTAACATTTGCATTTTAATTTACAATTACAATTAACAGTGACATTAACATTTCTAACTACAGACTTCCTGAATTTGCGACACAACATTCCTTGTTTCCACTTTCCTATATGCTGCTGACAGCTTCTGGGGCCTGCACCGTCTTTACCTTCAGCTTTGTTGATGGATTTTTTCTGTGCAGCTGTTTGTACATAAGCGGAGTATTTCGTGTCATACAACAGGATGTTCGTTCTATTTTTACTCCCCTAGAGAAGCGTTAGTAAAATAAGAATATTGGTTCATATTTTTGATCAAAGTAATACTTCTCTATATATAGTGGAGATATACACGCCTTCACAAAATGTCCACATACGGGCTCAGCTAGTGGGAATTGTCGAACGCCATAATACGATTATCGACTTGTGCACAGATCTCACCAGGCAGTTTACCGTTATCGTGATGATGCACTTCCTCTCCGCAGCTTTTGTTCTCTGCTCAACTATTTTGGACATTATGTTGGTAAGCTTTTGGCGTTTCACATATTTTTAAGTTGCATTCTCAATATTATCTTTCAAATATTGGGAAATAAGTTGAAAGAACTTATGTAAAATGCTCTCTGATCAGCAAGACGACCCGAGTTGATATAGACATGTCTGTCTGTCTGCCTGTCTGTCCGTATGTATGAACGCGTTGATCTTAAAACATATAATAGCTAGAGACTTGCAATTTTTTATGTAGGCCCTTGTATAGCATGAAAAATCGAATCAAAAAATTCTATAGCTTTCATTTTAATGTTATCGATTAAAGCGAAATTCAGTAATACAAATGTATAATCCACGTCTTTGAAGATAGACTCCTTAAGTTTTTAGTTTTTTTAGTTTTATTTTAAATTGAAGGTAGTTACAAATGAAGCCAGTATATGAATGTGTTATGAATTTTTTTAATTGAAAATATTCAATTAAATATGTGAATTATATGCTGAAAACTTCATTCCAATCCATTAAGTCACACAAACGCTATTAAGCACAACGTTTGGCCAATCAGCAACAACACATGTGACCAGCAGCGCGAAGCATACCGTTTTCCTATACACACAAACATTGAACTGCGTAAATTTACAGTTGTCTTACTTGTTTTCAGTATTAAATTTTAGGATCAGTGTTCTATTGTGACATTTCCTTTTGTGTCTATTATGAAAATTTGAACAGAAATAAATTAATAAGAAAGCATTTGATAAAATCTGCTCATAACTTATTGCTTTTTTATTTTATGTACAACTTGCTGGACTCGCCCACTGGCAGAACACCTCATCATTAAGTGGCTTAACCTACATCTGCTACAGCGTTGCAGCCCTCACTCAACTTTTCCTCTATTGCTACGGCAGTAATCATGTCAGCGAAAGTGTAATTATGATCATTTATAATATGTTTATGTATATGTATACATATGTATGTATATGTATGTATATAGTCTCTAGCTCTTATAGGCTCTGAAATCGACGTGCTCAACTTGTCGGCTTGTCTTCCTGATCAATGGGAGATTTATGGGGTCTGCAACGCCTCCTTCTGCCTGTTACATACATTTTCACAAAACCATTACACCCTGCTTTCCCATTTTCAATGGGCTCAGGGTAGAAAAAATATAATTTTCCCTGATGATGAGATGAGGCAGCTACTTTGCTGTTTCTCGCCTCTCAACTTACCTATGATCCTATCAATCCTTCTTTCTTATAGAGCTTGGCCATGGCTGATACGCTCTACGACATTGAGTGGTACAAATGCGATGTGAAGACTAGACAATTTGTTTTAATGATTTTGCGACGTTCGCAGCGGGAAAAGACAATTACGGTGCCATTTTTTACCCCTTCGCTGCCCGCCTTCAGCTCGGTAGGACTGCATGTTGATAAACGTATTTAATATTTAAATATATCTATTACAGATACTTAGCACAACCGGCTCATATATAGCGCTACTAAAAACGTTTCTCTAAACTAATACTGCGAATGGCAGATGCTTGGACGAGAATGATATATTACAATGATACCCAACATCTTGCGCCTCCTCTCCCATGAAATATAAAATGTTTTAAAAAATTGTCAATATTGATGTCTGATAAAGTGCTAAAACTTTTATTTTGACAACCCCACTAAAGCACAAAAAAGCCATTGTTTGTATAATAGTGTATACCAAAGCTATAATTTATTATCTATTGTATTGCATCGAGAGTCCCAAAAGAAAGAATTCTTAATAAATAGACTAGACCTTGCATACATGTATAAATGAACTTACGGATGTCGGCGGCTGGAAATCAGTATGTACGATATGTCCCATAGTTTTAAGACGATGTCTTGGAAGCGATTAACTAAAAAGAACAATATTTTCTATAATTTTGCTCTATTGATTTGCCAAGCGTTGTATATATATATATATATATATATATACATATAGTCGAGACCGCTCGACTATGGTATACCCTGAACCCTGCGAAGAACCGCTATTCCATGCATTCTCCGTTTCTTTTATATGCATATGTATATGTACGTACAGTACAATCAATTTGTATTTATTTGTGTTCCATTCCAATGATCTAAAGGCATTGTAAATACAAAAATCAGTGGCAGCTTCCCTAGACCAATGATCGCCAATGATCCTATGGGAGCCAAACACTAATACATATAAAACTCCTATCCAATTCAATTTATCACTGTTATACTTATTTTGGCACTGTTCCTAACCAAATATCGGTACAACAATTTAGTATATTTTATGTTAAGGTTCCGTTCAGTCATTAACCATATGGTTAGTCTTCGGCTGTTCTGTTACATCTAAAACCGGTCAACTGGGAAAATATGAACACGATTCGCATTCAGAAACAAGTAAGAAAACTCTAGTCGGGGGTCCCGACTAGGAGATACCCTAAACCATGCGCTACCTGCGTTTTTTAAAATACTGCATAATTAGCATTTCGTATAAACGCACAGAAAACTAAATTCATTTTCAATTGTTTAGCCAATAGCGCCATCTATGGTTCGATAGAAAGCGCTATCCATGTTTCGATTTATTGAACAGCTGATAATTAGAAAATCATAGCGCCATCTATTGGAAATATGTACACTAAAACTTGCGGGTTTTAGAATTCGCTAGATGCACGCAGCTCACTGTGTATGTGTGTATGTGTGCACATGTATAGGAAAACAATTTGTTTTGCGTTGCTGGTCACGTGTTTGGCCGATTGGCCAAATGTTTTGTTTAATAACTTCTGCGCAAATTAATAAATTTGAAAAAAATTTTCAGCTCATGTTCAACATATTTTATTACATTTTTTCCAATTTTTAAAAAAGTAAACCCATTCATTTACTGGCTTTGAGTGCAACTAACCTCAATTGAAATATTTGGAGAAATTTGGAGCCGGCATCCAAAATTTAACAAAAATCAAAATTAGATAAAATAAATATAAAACTTACAAAAAAATTGGGGACTCTAGCTATAAAGACGTGGTAGATATAATTTTATAACTAACATTCGATAATGTTTTTAATCGATAACATTAAAACTAAAATAGTTATCGACTTTTTTTTAACAAACTCGATCTTTTCGTGCTATTCACGGACATACATAAAAATTTTCAAGTCTCTAGTTCTTATAGGTTCTGAGAACGACGCGTTCATACATACTGACAGACAGACGGACAGGGCTAAATCGACTCGGCTTGCCTCCCTGATCAAGAATATATATACTTTATGGGGTCTGCCACGCCTCCTTCTGCCTGTTACATACATTTCAACAAAAACATTATACCCTGAATTCCCATTTTCAATGGGTTCAGGGTATAACAAGTAAGAAAACTCTAGTCGAGACCGCTCGACTAGGGTATACCCTGAACCGTGCGAAGAACCGCTATTCCGGGCATTCTTTGTTTCTTTTATATACGCATGCATATGTACGTTCAAAACAAGCAAAACATACACACACACGCACAGGCGCAAGCACACACAAGCGCAAGTCGGTGCGTCAGCTGTTGTTTGCCTGCTTTGCATGGCAATGCTATAGGAAGTAAAATGTTTAATAACTTTTTTTTGTAGACGAACGATTTTGATCAAACTTGTTGGGCGTGATCATGTCATCCATATGTATGTGTGTGCCAAAGCACAAGTCTCTAGTATTTGATATACGGGAGTTAGAAATTTGAGGCGAAGGGGGCGTGGCACCAAAAATTTAACAAAAACCGAAATTGTGTAAGGGCCGAATAACACTAAATGCTAAATTTGAAGATTCTAGCTATTAAGATGAATTAAATAGAATTTTATAACTAAATGAAGATATCGGGTTTTAATCGATAACATTAAAACGATGATAGTTATCGATTATTTGAAACAAACTCGTTCGAATCGTGATATACACGAACCTACATAAAAAATTTCAAGTCTCTAGCTCTTGTAGGTTCTGAGAACGACGCGTTCATACATACGGACGGACGGAAAGACGGACGGACGGACAGACGGACATGGCTATATCAACTCGGCTTGTCATCCTGATCAAGAATATATATACTTTATGGGGTCTGCCACGCCTCCTTCTGCCTGTTACATACATACGCTTTTCAACAAAAACATTATACCCTGAATTCCCATTTTCAATGGGTTCAGGGTATAAAAAGAACAGAGGTCGAATCGCTTAAAAAAAAGGACAGATCTGTCCGGAAAAAGGCCAAATCGGCTTCACTGTTGTATGTGTTTTGAAAATTTTCAAACATTATACGAACCTTGTACATCAAATGCAAGCACTCCAAAAAACATACACTCGCTCCCACCGCTGTCATTATCTGTCTCTATCTTCCACGCAAGATTACGTCTTTCCTCTGGCAGGACAGCCTGCCATACAATTTAACTGATCGACTCACGTGAGTATAAGCTCATCTCGTTTATGCCTGGAGCACGAAATACGCATCTCGCATTTTGGCTTTACAGGAAACTTCTAATTTGGTTTGATGTATGGCCCCGGAGACCTCCATCTGAACTTGAATCAAATGGTCAAACTGGCTCATGTCCTTGCGCCTACGCAAACGAATGTTCCAGTGTCTAAAAGTCTCATTTGACTGTCAATTATATTCTGTGTGAAGTCTATGTAATACTTGGAATATTTATATATGCATTTGTATTATGATTTAATAATGACAAACATTTATGTCAGCCCTTATTCAGTCCAATATATATATGTATGTATGTTATTTCATATATTTCATAGACAAGTAATAATAATCGACAGCAAGGGCATCAAAATAAAGAGTTAACTCGCTATTACTTATTCTGTGCACCTTCTTACTTATTCCTCTTGTGTATGCCAACATCAATTATATTTTATTTTTCTGTTTTTATATCGACATATATATGTATGTAGTAGAACTCAAAATCACAGAGCCTAGCGGAACAGAACCGAAATATAGGAAATATGTGAGCAAGTTTTTCATTCATTAACGAATGACAAATATTAAGGTTTGAATTTGCTTTAATTCTGAGCAGTCTAAGCATTTATGACCTACAAAATAAAAGTTATTTCTATCATAAACTGATATTCGTTTTTCGAGTCAAAGCATGCGCATTGCAATCCCGTACCCGACTGTCGAACATCGACACACCAGTTCAACATAGTGTTTACAGTTGCTTGAAAAACAATTTAACTATGAACAATGCCACCACCTTCGATCGAGTTACAGATCAGCTTTGAGATACGACCCACAAATTGATTATGCTGAACATTCAAATCGGAGCTGTGAATGAGATCTACTCAAAGTGTTCTGCCACTGGCTGGTATCTCGTATGACCTAATTGTCAGTATATGGACATTTCTTAACCAACATACTTTCGTTCAATAGTATTTTTCAAAGGCCTTGGACTGGCGGGAAAGAGATTAGAGAACACAAGAAAACTCTAGTCGAGACCGCTCGACTAGGGTATACCCTGAACCCTGCAAAGAACCGTTATTCCGTGCATTCTCCGTTTCTTTTATATACATATGTATATGTATGTTCATTACAAGCAACACATACACACACACATACCCAGGCAACGCACACACAAACGCCAGTCGCTGCGTCAGCTGTTCTTTGGCTGCTATTTGCATGGCAATGTTATGGGAAATTAAGTGTTTAATAACGTTTTTTCTAGAGCAACGATTTTGATCAAACTGGTTAGGCGTGATCATGTGCCAAAACACAAGTCTCTAGTATTTGATAACCGGGACTTACAAATTTGAGGCGAAGGGGGCGCGGCACCCTAAATTTAACAAAGCCCGAAATTGCGTAAGGCTTACATAGCCTTTCTAGCTAGAAAGATGAATTAGATAGAATTTTATAGCTGAATTTAGATTTTTGTTTTTAATCGATAACAATAAAACGATAACAGTTATCGAAATTCTGAAACAAACTAGATATGCGCGCCCTATACAGAGACCTAAAATTTGAAGTCTCCAGATATTTTAGGTTCTGAGGTCTCCCTGATCAAGAATCTATATACTTTATGGGGTTAGCCACGCCTCCTTCTGCCTGTTACATACATTTCAACAAAAACATTATACCCTGATTTCCCATTTTCAATGGGTTCGACCACTGTTAAAAGATACCATAGGTTAACTAACAGACGTCTAGTGACGTCCTGCTCGACGATGTATGGCTCTTAGCTTGAAGTCTCAAGAAAGCGATAATCTGCCGGAACCACCTCCAGAAATCTGGCCAGAAGCTAATAATGCTGCTCATCGTCGGTAGCCATCAGCTTTTCAATATATTGAAAGAAAGCTGCAGATATAATGATGTGGATTGATGGGAAACGACTAATACTTATTAATACTATTTAGTTTTGTTAATTAAAGCCTTGAAATATAAAGTTACAAGCTATTCAACACGAAAATGAAAGCGGTCAGAGAATTACCTGAGGAATAACCCAAAAAAAAAACGTCTTAGAATTATTAAAACCCTTATATTGCCAGATTGGGGAATCTTTTCATAACTAAGAACTATCGGCCGTTTAAGTTTTTATTTTGTCTACTGGCTGTAAGATAGATAACTGTGTCAATTTTTCTTTCAAAACGTCGTAATATCCGGTTATATTATGGAAAATATCGTCTGTATAAGCGGTTTCCAGCTAAAAGCAGAAACGTACTAAGCGGAGGCTCTTTCATATAGGTTTGTATGGGGACCAACAAAGTCATTGAATTCTCGTCGCAATCACCGGACGAACGTTATAAGCGGAGTCGCTATACCCGGATTCTACTGTATTTGGTCTAAACTTTAATGTCCCTATGTTAACGTGTTGCTCTTCGCTGTGATATACAAAATTGAGGCAAACTGATTTATAAACATACACATACATATAAGCATATAAATGAATAAATACAAGTTTATACATTCCAAATACAAAATAAGAGTTACTAAATTTCTTAAAGGACAACTAAATTTTTTCAATCTTAGTAGTATAAATAGAGACAAATACTTATAATTATTTACATTTTCAAGGATGGATGCTTCTCCAAAAATAAATTTATATTCAACCAGGCCGCTGAATTCAATTGATAGTATTATTACGAGTTTGTTTCTTCATGATTTCGAAACACATTTTTTTAACAGCGGTGATAGTCCACGGGTAAGAAAGACCAGGACTTTCGATAGTGGTGGTTGTTAGCCCTGCGAGTCGAACCACGATTGAGTAACAATGGTATCTTTTAATAGTGGTACCAACCCTCAAGTCATTTTACAGTACCTAACAATTCTGTATATTTTTACGACAATGTTATTGCCAGTACTGTTAAAAGAGACGAGTGGTACTCAAGCTATGTATTAATATAAACTGTACTAAAAATGTAACTAAGCGCAGTGTTGCTTGACTTGACTTTTTATTATACCCTGAGCTCATTAAAAATGGGATATAAGGATATAAGATATAATGGTTTTGTTAAAATGGGTGTAACACGCAGAAGGAGGCGTGGTAGACCCCATGAAGTATATATATTCTTGATCCGTCTGTCCGTCCGTCCGCCTGTCTCTCCGTATATATGAACGCGTCGATCTCAGAACCTATAAAATCTATTGCACAAAAAGATCGAGTTTTTAAAAAAAAACCGTAACTGTTCCCGTTTCAATGTTATCGATTAAAAACGATGTCGACATGCAGTTATATATATTTCAAATACACCTATCCCCCTATCAACACGGTAGATACGTTTCTAAAAACCCGTCTTAAAAGAAAACTCTAGTCGAGACCGCTCGACTAGGGTATACCCTGAACCCTGCATTCTTCATTTCTTTTATATACACATGCATATGTACGTTCATTACAAGCAAAACATACACACACACATACACAGGCGCAAGCACACACAAGCGCAAGTCGGTGCGTCAGTCTCTAGTATTTGAAATACGGGACTTACAAATTTGAGGCGAAGGGGGCGTGGCATCCAAAATTTAACAAAAACCGAAATTGTATAAGACTCACATAACACTCAGTGCAAGACTCTAGCTATAAAGATTAATTATATAGATTTATATAACTGAGCATCGATTTCGTTTTTAATCGATAACATTAAAATTAAGACAGTTATCGATTTTTTTTAACAAACTCGATCTTTTCGTGCTATACAGGAACCTACATACAAAAATTTCAAGTCTCTAGCTCTTATAGGTTCTGAGAACGACGCGTTCATACATACGGACAGACGGACGGACAGACGGACGGACAGACGGACGGACAGACGGACGGACAGACGGACATGGCTATATCAACTCGGCTTGTAATCCTGATCAAGAATATATATACTTTATGGGGTCTGCCACGCCTCCTTCTGCCTGTTACATACATTTCAACAAAAACATTATACCCTGATTTCCCATTTTCAATGGGTTCAGGGTATAAAAAATATTTTGTATGGAAAAACCGTGCTAAGTGAAAATGTACTAAAATGAAAATATTTATTAGTTTAAATTGACTCTTTTTGGCTTTAAACAAAAAATTAAAATAATTCTTCAATTCTTCAATACCTCTGGTACTTAAAAGTCAGTCATCAGCGACTGTTTGCGCTTATTGTCGATATCCATTATTTCAGCAGAGGTTTCCTCTAAAGATATGACGTTTCGTTTTAATGTTTTTCCCTAACCAGTTAATTGAAAACTGAAGAATGTATGTTTTTTTGTAAGCCTAAGAAGAGCATCGACTCGTTTTTAAATGGAGAATGAAAGTCGTGTTGAAAGTGGACATAAGAACACAATAAATGGAGAATGAAAGTCGTGTTGAAAGTGGACATAAGAACACAATACAAAGCAGGAAAACATAAGTCCTGCACCACAGAACCAATCCTATGATACTGCAAGTTGAGATACGTATATGTAAGAACCCGGTTAATTTATATTAAAGAAAGTCTGGTCATGTAAAATCAAGTATATTTTTTAAGCGAGCTTACAGACCAACTAATTAAGATATCAATACACGAGCACAGAAAATATAGGAAGCTCGCATTTAATTAAACAAAATACCAAAAATTGATAGCTGAATCAAAAAATACGATTTGAAGCCGAAAACTAATTAGAATAACCCTTTTTTCCGTCATCCGTACGATTTGAGTATCCCATTTGAGTATCTCATTATAGGGACATTTTTGTGAGACTTTAATAACAGATGGTCCTTAAAGTTGCTTTTCTAAGGATTATTTCTTGTCGAATTTGACCAAACGCATGTCATCACCAACGGTCTCCAAGTCCTCTGGGTCGCGGCGGAAGCGATAAGTGCCGACATCCTTGTGGGCCGTTTCAGGAAGCTTGACTTTGATGCCCTTGTATTCAAAGCTACCCTCTCTTTTCTCGGGCACCACGAGCATGTTTTCCGCTTTGTATTCACTGTCGTTGCCAATTTCCATGTGTTGCGAAGTGCTTTGGACGGTGGGCCCTTCATCGTCATCTACACTGCTATTCCAACCATCGATTTCAATGGGCACAATCGGAAATCCGTCCTTGTCCAGTACACTAGTGTTGGAGCTACCGATGCCAGCATCGACAGATCCAGGTTCGTTTCCTGGTTCTATGTTCGCAACCGTACCGACAGCCGGTTCCGGTCTGGCAGCACTTGTTGCAATGGATATGGCTGAGAACGAGCAGTTATCGAGCGAGGGCGCTGAGGTTAGAAAGTTGCGCGTAAATTCCACATCTCCTTTGGCCAGATCGTATATATTTATGTCTGATACCGAAACGTCATTTCTGTTTGATGACTCTCCTGTTTTTGATCGAAGTTTCGAGTCGGTGATCAAATTGGCTCTAATTGGGTAATTGTAAGTGGAATAAATAATTCTTGACATTAGAATGTTTTTGCGGAGCATGCAAAGATTTCGAAACATTTTAAATCTAATTATTTTCACACAACTATTGAACTGGAATTCAATGAATTATAAGATTGTAATTTTATTTTAAAATGAGAGTCCGAGCTTATGTTATGCCGAAAGTGATTACTTATAGGAATATATGATTATTCGTTCCAGCTGAGATCTGAGAGAAGAAACTCAAATCTCGAATTCATCGGCTACTTTGATGATGCAATTAAGTCTTAGATATAGATGACTATTTGGAAATTTTTTCAAGTTATTACAGGCGCATTGGGGAATATGAAACATATTTTCTTTATCTCTTGGAAATAGGCATGAATTTATATTTAAGCATTCCTCGCATTTATCCTGTCCGCCTGTTCGTCCGTATATATGAACACGTCGATCTCAGAACCTATGAGAGACTTAAAATTTTTGATGTAGGTTCGTGTATAGCACGCGCAGATCGAGTTTGTTTCAAATAAAAAGATAAGCACTTCCGTTTTAATGTTATCGATTAAAAACGAAATCGATACTCAGTTATATAATTCTATACAATTCATCTTTATAGCTAGAGTCTTAAAATTTTGCTTTTAGTATTATTTGGGCCTTACGCAATTTCGGGTTTTGTTAAATTTTGAATGCCACTCCCCCCTCGCCTTAAATTAGCAAAACACGTATTTCAAATACTAGAGACTTGTGCTTTGGCAAATGCACGCATATGAATGACATGATCACGCCCTGCAAGTTTGATCAAAAACGTTCGTCTACAAAAAAGGTTATTAAGCATTTTATTTCCCATAACATTGGCCTACAACTATCAGCGACTTGCGCATGTACGTACGTGCGCCTTTATGTGTGCATATGTGTTACCTGTAATGTACATACATATGTATATATAAAAGAAACGGAGAATGCATGAAATAGTGGTTCTTCGCAGGCTTTAGGGTATCCCTTAGTCGAGCGGTTTCGACTAGAGTTTTCTTACTTCTTTTATATTAATAAATCTATTTCATTCAGAGATAAATTTCAGCATCATGAACAATACTAATGATGAAAAAATACTTTAGTTGTTAGATACAAAATTAGTTTTAATTAACAATTCCAAACAGAACTAAATATTTTTTTCACAAGTAATGTTTAAAATTATATGTAAAAAATATATAGATATATAGATAATCGCAATACTCTTTTCATGTATTCACAATTGAAATAACACAGATTAATCTTTTATTCCATTCAATATTCGCCAATTTGGCTGCCATACACATACAAAGTATATATATATATATATATATATATATATATATATATATATATTTAAATGTATTAAATAAATGTATTAGGAATCATAATTTCAATTTACAGTTTTCGTTTAGCTGCCGATCTCTTAGTTTCGAAGCTTGCTTTTCGCTTTCCAGTAGTTAGCGGCATCGACGTGGTCTGTCCGTAGTGTGTTTCATTTGCCTGTTTGCCCGTCTTCACTTCACGATTTACTTTGTAGGCAGCGCTCATGCGTTTTATGTTCTCCTTGTGGACGATCTCGTGATTGACAAGTCTATATGGATAATCTACGCCCAGGACACATTCAAAATCACGCTGATCCGCCAGACTTGCTTTCCATGGCTCATATATAAAGCCTGCTGGGTATTTAGCCAGTTCAGGCACGTATTTCCTTATGTAGGCGCCTGTAGGATCTGTTTTCTTTCCGAACGCAACAGGACTGTAAACACGAAAATATTGATGAAAGAAGGCCGAGGCCGAAAGCCACATCCAATTGCCAGCATTTAGTGCCCAATCCTGATCCAGCAGCAGCTGCTCAAAGACGCGTTGACCAGCTTCCCAGCTAATCCACAAATCGCCACGCGTCAAAAAACAAGCGACTGCATGACGCGCCAAATGATGGATCCAGCCCTCTTGGCGCAACTGTCGCATAATGGCATCGATAAAGGGATAACCAGTTCGTCCATGGGTCCATGCATCCAAATGATCGGGTCGCTCTTGCCAAGGTATTTGCATACAGTAAATGTTGCCAAGCATTCGATCGAAATTGGGTTCGGCCGCAGCAGCAGTATAATAAAATTCTCGCCACAGCAACTGACCCACAAGTGAAACTGGTGGCTTTGAGTGATTTGGGTGCCGTTTAAGTATCTCTTGAAGTCGTTGGTGTACCAACCTAGCACTAAGGCAGCCGAACTTTAAATACGGACTTAGCACCGTAGTGCTTGGCTCCAACGAGTTTGGCGCCGTGTTAGGCTTCTGAAAACTAGCGACCCAATTTTCGTCACTAAGCGATGTATTTAGCCGACGCAGTGCCTCAGTTTCACCTGGTTATTAAGAGTTTCATGTATAATGAAAGATCTCTTAATATGTTATAGATTTGCTTACCTCCTGGAAACTTATTAATGCCCAGTTCCTGGGGCCGTTTGACCAACTGATCTAACGTTGGGCAGTCGTAAACGTTAGACTGTTTCAATTCGAATTCATCTGCAATTGGCTGAATGCCATTAGGTAGTCGTTCAGGCTTGTCTAACACCTTGGGCAACTTTAACTTTTCTATTACACTTAGGAATTTCTGATAAGTAATAGGCGCACTGCCTAAATTTTTAGCTATTACTATTTCGGGATTGTATATGGTGTGTGAGCAATGGGTATCCACTTTAACTCCATGAGCTGCTGCTATATTTTGGACCGCTTTATCGCGTTGTACTGCGTATGGCTCAATGTCTGTTTCATATGTCAGTAGCTCTACGTGCCAGCGGTCGAATAAATTCGGAAATATATCAATTGGCTTACCGCGAACAACATACAGTCGACAATTAAGATCTCTTAAATTTTTATCTAAGTCGAAGAGAACTTGTTGGAGAAAACGCCAACGGTTGCCTCCCACTTGCATCCAATCTAGAAGACCTGGATCCAAAACAAATATGGGTCGGACATAGAATTTATCGGGTGAAGCTAGAGCTTTATTAAAAATTTGAACCAACGCGGGATTGTCGTGAACACGGAGTCCCTTGCGAAACCAATGGACAAGTGCTCTACGCTCTGTAGCCATCTAAAATTTATTAAGTGACTATTTGATTAGTTTTCAAATCACAAATTTTAGTTTTAAATTGGAGATAAAGCACAACCCACTTCTTTTTGTGAACTGCCATCTTTTTTACAGATTATATGAAATACCAACTTTAATACGGCATATTTTGCAAGCTACTAAAAATACTCAACGATTCCGTATTCAGACTTCAATAATATGGTATTTTGGTGCAGAAGCACCGGTAATCTTTTTTATACAATGCATATGAGAACAAAAATATATTCCAAATGTTGCCTTTGATTTTAAAAAAGTAGCAACTTTTAATAGACAACAGTGTGTGCTTAATACAATAAACATTGGAGTATTTTTGTGAAGCGTTGCAGTAAATATCGCAGGAATAAAATGGATTTGCTTGACTCCATACTTAACTCAATGGATGCCCCGCCAACAACAAATGAACAACAAAAGACGCTTATCAAAAAACAGCGCGAAATGGCGGAGCGCATGCAAAACAAGCAAAAGGAAGAGTTATTGCGATTTCGAAAGTATGTCGAAGAGAGGATGGGACGCTTTGCCAAGGACGATCGCACATACATCGAGTTCCAACCATTGGACAAAGTACATCGCTCAGTGATACATGAAATAGCTGAGAATGGCGGTTTCATTGCAATGAGCTTCGGACGGGAGGAGGAGGACCGTCACTCGGTGGTCTATAAAAAGGAACACCCACCAAGTGAGGATGAAGTAACAGCTCGTCGTAATAGCGAAGGCTGGAACAAGGAGATAGCCAAAGAATACTCCGAGCGACGAAAAGAACGTTTAGCCCAGGAGCAAAGCCTGGTCGAGAAAGAAGCCGCTTCAGAAGCGGGTACCAGTACACCTCATTGCAACAGGAGCAGCACAGACCTCGCAAGCATTGAAGTGAAACCAACAACCAATTATAAAGCAAAATATGCCCACCTTATCGGCGAATCGGCAGCCTTACAAGCGGCCCGAAAAACGGAGACAAATCAGAGCTACGGCTTTGTGCCCAGTAAGAACAAAAAGGACATGCGTTCCATCGAGCAGACACTGGCTGATATACAAGCCAAGAAGCGCCTAAAACTACAACAGCAGCGGCAGGAACATGACCTGGTGACATCCCAGGATGTCTGTCCAGACACAGAAGAGCGAGAAAAAAAAAAATAAGCTTAAGTATGTATTTTTTGTTTTGTTAGATTTACAGTTGATGTGCTGAGAAGTCAGCTAAAAAATGTTTAGCATATACGGACTGTATGCTCACAGACAAAATATGTATCTTAAAGCAATTTAATATGTTGGTCATTTAAGAACATTAGTTACGGACGCTCTAAAAACAAAAATTATATCAATTGCAGTGTCCAATTAGCAATTTCTATTTATATAATAAAACTAAATGTTAGTCAATAGCAAGAAAGTGATATTTATTTAGTACATGTTTTTTAGCTAAAAATGACGGAAATAGTTCTGATTATCGAATAAAATGTGGTATTTTAAAACGCACTAAAATTAACAGAAATCAATTGTGAGGTTGATACCACGTGGATGATTGAATCATACCAGAATGTGATTCGGATTGAAAAGAAGGTTGGGAAATTGTAATATTTGGAAAAGGAACTCAAAAAGAAACATCAAACGCAAATATACATACATATATTAATAGTTATTCACCTTTATATTATCGAACTATCTGTTTTTGTACAACAAACTATTTACGCATTTTTTCTCTATTACTAATCATTTTTTTTAGCTGTGCTGTTTCAACTATGAATTTGAAGAAAGACATGACTTGTGATGTATAACTTGTTAAACTACACACTGTGATTAGAAGTTACACCTACTCAACCTTAAATACATACATATCGATTTACATAAATATGTGTAAGAATATTGTGTATTAAACATATTTGATAGGAACATATGATGTCTATGAAAGATTTATCAATTATTGTTAAACTAAGCTTTTATTTTAGTAGCTGTTTTGCAATGCTTAACACAAACTTAACATTTTTTATTATGTATATTTTGTCCTTTAGAAACTATCGTGAAAATACTACAGTGTCAGAAGTAACACCCAGGCGCCTAATCAACCTATTATATGTAAGAATATTTTGTGTTAAAATATAGGACTTGTTACCCACTAAAATGATGACAACTTTGATAGGGACATCTGAAGTCTATGAAAGATTTATCAAGTACTGTTAAACTGATTCAGACTAAGCGAATCTTTTATTTTATTATTTTCTTACATTGGTTAACTTTAACATTTATAATACATTTTTTTCATCAGAAACTATTATGAAAGATGCTAAAAGCTACACCACCATTAGAAGGGAAGTAAGCCCCACAGACCAATGGTTGGAAATCCGTGTAAGAATATTTTTTTACAGCATGAATTATGTGCCACTAATATGATGAGAACCTTGATAGGGACATCTGATGTTTATGAAGGATTTATCAATTAATATTACACTGATTCAGCGATAGACAAATCTTGAGTGTACTTCTCTTTGTGCAACGGTTAACACTAACTATTTTTTTTTATCGCAGAAAATGGTAAAAGACTACCCAACGATGCGAGGGAAATCACTTAATGGTGTTAAATTCATGAAATTCAACAATTGGAATTTTAATTTCGAATTTCCAAATTTTGTTTTCGAAAATTAGAAAGCATTGTATTGCTGTTAAAAACAGAAGTAACCGCTAGCTGCTCGTGAAGCCAGGTAAATATATTTTGATTAACTATATATGTATGCTTTGTTCTCAGAAAAGGATGACAATTTTGATAGGGACATCTGATGTCTATGAAAGATTTATCAATCTGTATATACTGAAGTAGAAGAAAAATAGTACAATTTTAAAAAGGTTTGCCAATGGCTAATAATTCTTTACATTTTATATTTTAGGTTTTAGGCCATTCAGTAAATCGTTCAGCTGTCCGCCAACAAACATCCATATTGATTTTAATTGAAAGGCTGTAAATATTGCTGAAATCAGAATATACTGAGAACGTTGAACCGGTACTGAACCTGCGTAACTATTATATAATATTTATATAATTGAAGTATTAAATAAAAAAATATATATAAAACAAGTAAGAACGCTGCGACTCCTATTGGCTTATGTATGTATGTATATATTTTGCAATTATATATACATATATAATCTACATATGTAGCACTTTCGTAAGTAGTATATCTGAGATACCGGAAAATACATTTCGGCGTTTATGGAAAATATTGACACTGCGACCGAGAGTATACAGGAGTGTACTAAATTTAAAGTTTCTAGCTGCAATAGCGGAAAAATAGCTTGCATTCATACAGGCAGCATAAGCATAACGGGCATTGCGTAAAAACAATAACTTTCGTGAATTAGTATGATAAATATTTTGTTGTCTCCCTCTGTCTCAACTGCTGTGCTCAACTTTTTACGTGTAGTAACGTTTACTCTATTCATCAGGTGGCAATGCTGCAATTATTTTCGACAACGAAGTAGAGATGTGTATACAGAAATGGAGGTGGCTGACTTGTTGATTAGACCATATTATCATACAAGTAAATAAATATATGTGGTTGGTGTCTGTAAGTCATAGTAATAAAGCATAATAGAGTTATATTATTTATTACATTCTTGATAGAAAGTAAAGATAAAGATAGATAGTAAAGTTACTATTACTATACATATTAAATTACTAATAAATTTGTGAAACATTTTTTAAATACCAGATAATTCTTATTATCAATTAACTAAAGTTAAAATAAAAACAACACATTTTTTATTTTTTAATTATATATCATATTATGTATATATATAATTATTATATATAATAATAATAAATCTATTGATAACTTAAGATGACAAACAATAAAACAGTATATATGTATATTTGCCAGCATTATGTAAAATACTAAAAATCAATTGTTGAAACGAAATCAGCTGGTGCAATCAGCTGATATTCTACTTGTTCTCTGACTTTTAATGCATAATGCATGTCTGAAAACTATTTAAAGTGAACACGGCACTGACCAAATCGATGGCGCGGTGTGTAATCTAATGGATCACAGCAAGTTTCCAAATATGATGCCAAATAAAGCGGATTCACGTCGCCGGTTGAATGCGACTGGGTTGTCGTCTGTCAATTACAGCAAGGTTAGCACCGATACCACCGAAACAGATGGCTTCGTGAATGAACAATGGGTAGCGCCGAACGTGGAGGAGCCAATGCCGTGGAAGACGATTGTACTCATTCTCGCGTTATTCGTCGGCGGAACTGTATGCATATTTATATTAGTACACTGAAAGTAATATCCCGAAAGCATTTTTCTCTACATTTAGATATGCATTTGCTGTGCAACCCTAGATTGGTTAGCGGACGCTAATCAGGATCGGTCAGATCGCATTGTGGCACTGACAATCATAGGTGCATTGACTATAATTCCCGGCGGGTACTATATATATATTCTATTGTGTATTTTAATACATCGTACGGATTATTCAATGGACGACATACGTCGCTTGGGTTAAGAACAAAAGTGTTATTCGCTTGTGTTCTATTATATTGCTTTTGTTTTATTTTTTGTAATATTCCGTTATAACTTGCATTTATTTATTGCAAAAAAATATTGTAAATACATCATGTTATCAAATTTGTTGTTCTGGTTGACGATCTCAGAGTTTAATAAGCGAAAAATTATCTAGCTAACCGCATTTTATTTTGATTTTCACTGTTTTTACAGCATGCCCGTATGGGCATGGTATTTACATTATGGCATTCTGCTGTAAAGTATAGTGCGCACCTTGAGTTAAAAAAGCACATATATACAGCTGTGGTGAAAATAATAGCACCATAGGGTGTTGCAAAATTCAAAGTTGTAAAATTTTGAAAATAACTGAATTTTTTTTAACATAAAATGATTTTATTCAACTAATCAATCCATTAATATATTTTTATAAAAAGAAAGGACTCCATATTTCTTGAGTATTTCAAAATATATTCACTTATTATATTGGTTAGGTCACAATTATGGCGGTAAAAAAAATAGCACTATCCAGTCACAATGGCGAAAACAAAAAATTGACTTTAAAATGTAAAACATAAATACTTTTAATTCAAAACAATTATATTTAACTAGTGTTAATATTTGGTTGAGTATCCTTTATTGGCTATTACGGCCGCACAGCGCTTTGGCATGGAATCCACTAAATCCTGGCATCTAGAAATAGAAATCCTTTCCCAATTGGATTGAGATCCGGGGACTGTGGAGGCCAATCCATGACGTTGATGGTTTTGTCCGCAAACCACTTTTTAGCTTTCTTGCTCGTGTGCTTGGGGTCATTGTCCTGCTGGAAGACCCAAACCAATGGCATTTCATCCTCTGCATGTGGTAGCATTACATTTTGCAGAATATCAACGAAGACATGCTGATCCATGATCGTTTTAATCCAATGAATCGGACCTACTCCATAATACGAAAAGCAAGCCCATATCATAATATTGGAACCCCCTTGCTTCACCGTTTTTTTCGTGTACATTGGTCTGTACTCCTTATTTGGCGGTCTCCGATCGAAAGTACGAGATCCCGTCCCTCCATATAACACGATTTTGCTCTCGTCTGTCCACAATACGTTCCTCCACTTTTCCACTGGCCATTTGGAGTGTTGCTTGGCAAACTTCATGCGTTTAGCTACGTTTTTACTCGTCAATATTGGCACTTTCCTTGGACTACAAGCATTTAAATTATTTTCGCGTAGCCTAGTACGTATGGTTTCAATAGATGCATAAATTTTTCAATATTTTTTTAAGCTCTGTTGCTGGCTTAAATGGCTCTTTCTTGATCTGTCTTACCAGACGCTTGACAAGCAACGGCGACATTACGGATTTTCGCCCACGAGACTCCACTTTTGGGACAAATTTCTTGGCGTTACTGATCATTTTGTTGGAACAGCCCAGTATATTCCGGCGAATGTTTTGCCTTCTAGCATTTTTCGGATAACATTCTTTTCTTCATCACTGCAATGCTTTCCGCGGCCCATATTAAAAAAATAGCTATTAATTTTTTTTATACCCTGAACCCATTGAAAATGGGAATTCAGGGTATAATGTTTTTGTTGAAATGTGAATGTAACAGGCAGAAGGAGGCGTGGCAGAACCCATAAAGTATATATATTCTTGATCAGGGTGACAAGCCGAGTTGATATAGCAATGTCCGTCTGTCCGTATTTAAGAACGCGTCGTTCTCAGAACCTATAAAAGCTAGAGACTTGAAATTTTATGTAGGTCCGTGAATGGCAACAAAAGATCGAGTTTGTTAAAAAAAAGTCGATAACTATTTTAGTTTTAATGTTATCGATTAAAAACATCGAATGTAAGTTATAAAATTATATCTCCCACGTCTTTATAGCTAGAGTCCCCAATTTTTTTTGTAAGTTTTATATTTATTTTATCTAATTTTGATTTTTGTTAAATTTTGGATGCCGGCTCCAAATTTCTCCAAATATTTCAATTGAGGTTAGTTGCACTCATAGCCAGTAAATGAATGGGTTTACTTTTTTAAAAATTGGAAAAAATGTAATAAAATATGTTGAACATGAGCTGAAAATTTCTTTCAAATTTATTAATTTGCGCAGAAGTTATTAAACAAAACATTTGGCCAATCGGCCAAACACGTGACCAGCAACGCAAAACAAATTGTTTTCCTATACATGTGCACACGTACACAAATACACGCATACACATTGAGCTGCGTGCATCTAGCAAATTCTAAAACCCGCAAGTTTTAGTGTAAATATTTCCAATAGATGGCGCTATGATTTGCTAATTATCAGCTGTTCAATAAATCGAACCAGAGATGGCGCTTTTGGCTAAACAATTGAAAACGAATTGAATTTAGTTTTCTGTGCATTTATACGAAATGCTAATTATGCAGTATTTTAAAAACGCGGGGTTTAGGGTATCTCCTAGTCGGGACCCCCGACTAGAGTTTTCTTACTTGTTAATCTATGTTTTCCTTTAAAAAATAACAACTTTTTCTGATAAACACGAGGGTTTTACAATGATAATTTTAGCGTAAATGCTTTTTTTCTATGAAATGTGCTTAGTGTTATTTTTTTCACCGCGCTCTTTTGCATTCTCCTTTCGATTTTGCTTCTTCTGAGAAGAACCGTTATCATTTTCGTTCTTTTTCTTGCTCTCCCAAATCAAAGAGACTGTCGGTAAGGCAAGAAAAAAGAAACTGCAAACCAAAATTCTTTTAGTCAAGTTTTACTGTAAAATAAAGTGAGCTGCTTATTTTGGTGCTATTTTTTCACCGGCACTGTATATTATATATATATATATATATATATATATATATATATATATATATATATATATATATATGTATATATATATTTATTTATTTATTTATTGACATGAAAACAATTGCTTTACACATCGTAACGGCAAGCTTTTTGTGCTTACACAGATTAACAGCGCTATTATATTATATATATATATATATATATATATATATATATATATATATATATATATATATATATATATATATATATATATATATATATATATATATATATATATATATATATATATATATATATATATATATATATATATATATATATATATATATATATATATATAATCGATATATGGTATACGAAAATAAATACAAATAGAAATACCGATGCGACCAAATTTAACTATATATCCTTAACAATTTACTCAATCATGGCTCTACAACAGTCACCTCAATGGGTGGAATAAATTTCCAAATATGCGCCTGATGCTCGTCAAGGCCAGAAGCCGAAATAGTATTCAAATTGGCCTCTGCAGCTGACACATTCTCTAATTGACTTAAATTGGTACCTTCTGGACATGAACGTGTCAAAATATTGCTCTGATGAGGTCTAGTGGCGCACTCAATGTTGGCCTTAAAACGACCAGGCGTAAAAAATATCACTGAGCAATTGTGCCGCAGCTGCTCGTAGTTCTCCAAAATAGGGATTGTAATTCTGCAAAAAAAAAAAGGTTTCAATGTATTTTGGCGCACATTTATATCAGATCATAATGCTTCCAGTACCTGTTAGGTCCAGATATTGCAACGCGTGTCTCAAGATTGTAGTTTTCTATTCCATTTAAGTAGTCTTGATAGAATTTGATAGTTAATACCAAATTTTTGAGTGGCTGTAAGGATTGATTTGTGACATTGATTGTTAGTTTCGCACTCTGTCCAACGATGCAAATTAACTCGTTGTGTGGCTGCACTGCAGTATCCTGAAAGCTAATATCTTTAAAAATAATTAGATCAAACTTTTATAAAACAAGTAAGAAAACTCTAGTCGAGACCGCTCGACTAGGGTATACCCTGAACCCTGCGAAGAACCGCTATTTCGAGCATTCTCTGTTTCTTTTATATATGTATATCTGCCTAGATATGTACATTATAAGCAACACATACACACACAGGCGCACGCACACAAAAGCGCAAGTCAGCTGCGTAAGCTGTGATTTTTAAATGTTTAATAACTTTTTTTATAGACCAACCATTTTGATCAAACTTGTTGGGCATGATCATGTCATCCATATGTATGTATGTGTCAAAGCACAAGTCTCTAGTATTTGATATACGGGACTTACAAATTTGGGGCGAAGGGGGCGTGTCATCCAAAATTTAATAAAAACCGAAATTACGTAAGGCCTAAGTACCACTAATTAAAAAATTTACCTATAAAGATAAATTATGTAGAATTTTATAACTGAATTTAAGTTTTCGTTTTTAATCGATAACATTAAAGCGATAACAGTTATCGAAATTTTGAAAGAAACTCGATATACACGCCCTATACAGCTATTGTAGGTTTTGAGATCGACGCGTTCATACATACGGACAGACAGACAAACGGACAGAGCTAAATCGACTCGGTTTGTCTCCCTGGACAAGAATATATACTTTATGGGGTCTGCCACGCCTCCTTCTGCCTGTTACATACATTTCAACAAAAACATTATACCCTGATTTCCCATTTTCAATGGGTTCAGGGTATAACAAGTAAGAACGTTGCTGTCGGACGCAACCGACAGCGAAATACTATTTCACGTCCCAGCAGCCCACAGGGGCCTCTATCAAATTATATTTTTTAAAATTTAACCTTAAATCCCCTCTGTCGCTGCTCAAATTAGTTGCCGATTAAAAATTTTCATCGGAGGTGGCCAGACAGTTTCAATTAGGATCGAAGCTTAAAACCCTTACCTTAGCAAAAACACGCACCTAAATCGAGAGAGATGGCATCTCTCAAAATGAGAAAGGTGGCAACTCTGAAAATGTGATTTAAGTTCGTTGGCAAGCGTAGAGGTGTGGGCTCGAACCCCGGTGCGGTCATGTTGATATTTTTGTTATATTTTCATTATTTAGTTATTTTGTATTAATAAAATATTCTTTTCAAACATATATATATATATAATTTAACAAATCAAAAGACAAGGTCAAAGGTCACAAAGTATTTATGTGGCGCGTTATTGGCTCAAAAGCTGCAGATTTTTCAGTTTTTATTTACCACGCCCCCAGTGGCCGTAGACAAATAATTTTTGGCATGTGCATAGAGTGGGCGTTCAGGAATATAACTGTAAAGTTTGGATGCTTACATTCGAAAAATGCGAAAATTACAGGGTATTTTTCTGTATGTCACGCCCCTTTGGGGCGTAACAATAATTTTGGGGCATCGATAGAGGAGGCCCCAGTAACTTAACATTCAATTTTGAAGCTTCTAGCACTAAAACTGTGGGAGATATAAGCTGATATTAGTTGCCACGCCCCCTGAAGGCGTAGATATATCCGCCATAGCTTTTCGATTGTGGGATGTTAACCCGAGTATATATACCAAGTCTCAAGTCTCTAGCATTAATAGTGCTCAAAATATAACGAAACTAGTAAAATCACTATATCTTCAGATCCGATTTGCCACGCCTCTAGTAGGCGTGGCCATAAAATTTTTTGGGCGATCTTTATAGGAGCGTAACAGTAACCCACGTGCCAAATTTGGGCGTTCTAGCTTTAAAACTGTAGAAGATACAGTTTGACCCGATTTGCCACGCCCCCAATGGGCGTAGATATATCCGCCATAGCTTTTTGATTTTGGGATGTCGACATGAGTGTTCAGTTAAAATCTCAACTTTCTAGCTCTTCTAGAAATAGTGTTTCTGAGATACAGGAAAATGCATTTTCCGATTTGCCACGCCCCTAGTGGGCGTATCGGGAAAATCTTGACACTTTATCAGACGAGGGTATACACGAGTATATATTTCAAATTTCAAGTCTCTAGCTTCAATAGCGTGGAAATGGTTTGCGTTCATACGGACAGACGGACGGACGGACGGACAGCATGACGGACATTGCACAAAACCAATATACTATATCACTACGTGAAATAGTATAAAAATGTATTGAAACTTACCCCATTGAAGAGGGGACATTGTAGTTAAATTGACCATACTATGTGAAAGAATAATTCCACGCAGCGATGCAATGCCTTTTATGTCGGTGCCCGTAAGCAGCCAATTAATTTTTACACGGTCCGCTATATGAGTTGAGCAAAGCTTGCTGAGTGCGTCGCTGAACGAAAGGATTTGCGTGCGAAAACACAGCTCTGTTTTTGCGAAAATAGGTTTATCAGATGTGCACAATTATAAACATAATTACAAAATACCGCGTTCCAAATTCTCAGCAACTTCCGCTGCACGAGCGACGCATATTTGCTCCAATGAGCAACGGTCAACCGGGATAGGTACTCGACAACTTTCTTTGGCCTCGATGATAATATTTTTGTTGTCAGTGTAGTTGAGCGACATTTCTTGAGCAGTTAGGTTAGATATGTCTAAGACTAGGTAGAACTGTGATGGACTGCAAACATAAAAATAGATGAATAACCCACGTAAGCACGAAAAGCGTTTACTTATGTACATTTCTGCGGGTAGTACATCCCAATTTGTAATCAAGGTGCTAGGAAGTAGCTCAAGGTTAAAAGACACCGCGCATTGACGACAAAAGCCTTCGATCAAAGCGGCTCCTCCGGAAAACTTGATGCGCAATTGAGCCTCTACATGTTGGATATTATGTGCGGGATATATGCTCACTCCACTAGTGGACGAAACACCTACTCCACCCGGCTGTAGACTTAAAGTGGTCAGCAAATGCTGAGCCCCGGATATTTTTGAACGAATACTCATATTGTCCTGGCGACGATGTTGCGGTGAACTAACACGCAATGGTAGATTAGCAGACTGACTGGAAATATAAGAGTACTGCGATAGCGATGACGATCCATACGCATCAGAAGTCCCGGCACCGAAAGAATTTATAGAGTCCGTTGGTAAGGGACATACAAAATCAGCGTCAGCATATATAATGAGCTCGAATTCAATAGTACTTAGCGGAGGTACGGGTAGCTGAGCCTAAAACGGGGTTGCTTTTATAAAAAGTCATTGAAGATATACAATTTATATTTACCAGCAGTGCCTGTTCATCAATTTGAAAAATTTTTTTTTGTGTTTCCTCCTCCACATTTGAATTAATGTTTACTTCGAGGTGCTCCAGTGGTATTATATTGCTCTCATTCCTTATAGTAATAATGCAACTAGAGGACTCGCCATTGTACAGAGTGAGACTTGCAGATGTAACCACTAGGTCCGCACTGTTCATGTTGCTAAACGATGCTGACTGTGGAAGAGATGTTCTTATAGTAATACTTGGCAAGGCAGGTATTACATCCACTATATAGATGGGTGGAAAGTTGCGTCCCCGCATATTCTTTAGACGGCAATTCGACTTGATTCCCAAAGTATGTGTACTATAACCCTGGAGATCTAGTTGTCCACTTTCAATTGGTGTTCCATGTAGAGACACTTGTGTAGGCACATTGGGCTGCAAGACAATTGTCTGAGGCAACGATTCAAATACAACGCCATTAGTAAGCAGTCGCATGTCAGTGACGGGCAGCTCAAAAGGCAAGGGATTGCGAAGGGTAACGCATATCTCGCAAAGATCGTTTTGCACCCATTGAAAGTCTATAAAAAACATTCAATAATAAATGCATTCATTTAAATTTTTTATTTCCGCATGCCTATTTTGTTTTTATCCTTCTTCTTGTCCCGTCGATCAACAGAGTTAAAGTGGATGGGAGTGAACAGAAACGGACCGCTGTCAGCTTTGGCAGTCTTAATACGTTGCGGACGCATGTGTGCAGGTAAGTCTCGCACTGTCAACTGCGTTAAGTAGGGTAAATCCGTAAGATTGGCGGGAGGTATCACAGTCCCATTGTCCAGCACCAGAGGTACAGGTGAGCCTTCACACTGTGCGCTCAGATTCTTCAACAAGATAATAATTAATTAAAAATTAAATTAATATCTTAATATAATTTTCAAGCTTATTGTAGTCTAAAGTAAGCCTATATTAAAATAAGGAACTTTACTTCACTTCTTTAAGCAGAAAACTAGTAAGAACGTTGAAGTCGAGCGCTACCGACTGTGTAAGACTTATTCACGTCCCTTACGGTCGCCGCTCAAATTAGCTTCCGATTGAAAATTTTAATCGAAGAAGGCCATCGAAGTTTCAATTTGGATCTAGAGCCTTTGCAAAGATACGCACCGAAAAGCAATGTAAAAATGAGAGAGATGCCCTTTGGCGAGTGTAGAGGTCCGGGATCGAATCCCGGTGCGGTCATGTCGATATTACTTTTATTTATTTATTTTGTGTTATGTCGATATGTACGGACATGTCGACATTTCTTTTATTTATTTATTTGGTGTTACTAAAATATTTTGGGAAATCAGGGTATGTTTTTGTTGAAATGTATGTAACAGGCAGACCCCATAAAGTATATATATTCTTGATCAGGGAGACAAGCCGAGTTGATTTAGCGTTGTCCGTCTGTCTGTCCGTATATATGAACGCGTAGATCTCAGAACCTACAATAGCTGTATAGGGTGCGCATATCGAGTTTGTTTCAGAAATTCGATAACTGTTATCGTTTTATTGTTATCGATTAAAAATCGAAAATCTAAATTCAGCTATAAAATTCTATCTGATTCATCTTTCTAGCTAGAGTTTTCAAATTTTGCATTTAATGTTATTTAGGCCTTGCATTTTTGTTAAATTTTAGATGCCACGCCCCCTTCGCCTCAAATTTGTAAGTGCGTGCGCCTGTGTGTGTGTATGTGTTGCTTGTAATGAACATACATATACATATGTATATAAAAGAAACGGAGGATGCACGGTATAACGGTTCTTCGCAGGGTTCAGGGTACCCTAGTCGAGTGGTCTCGACTAGAGTTTTCTTACTTGTTGATTATGGGATGTCGATGCTAGGATACATTCCAAATCGCAACTCTCTAGCCCTTCTAGAAGTAGTGTTTCTGAGATACAGGAAAATGAATTTTCCGCTTTGCCACGCCCATAGTGGGCGAATCGGGAAAATTTTGACAGTTTACCTGACGAGGGTATACACGGACAGACGGACGGGCAGCATGACGGCCATTGCAAAAAACCAATATACTATTTCACTTCGTGAATAAGTATAACAATACTTAAAAACCAACTAACATTACGTGATGTCTTAAATTAATTTAAAGTTGAAATTAAGCATTTACCTGTAGTTGTACAGCCATTTCACTTTGTTCCATAGCAGACATATTGTCCCATTGCGTTTGAAGCAGAAATGTCATGTGGCGCGTTGCCAAGGCTGAGTATCCAAGACGTCTCGCTGCAGATATAAGACTCTGTACAAGATCTATTTGCAATGCTGGCCAACCAGCAGCATTCTCCAGCACTTCTAGAGGATCCAAGGATAACAGGTAACCTGTGAAGCTGCCTAACATGAGGCGATAGCTCTGAGTCCAGTCTGGTGTCTGGGTGCCCTGCTGCACATGCTTTAGCGCGGCCAGGCGCTGAAAAAATGCAGCTTTACGCTGGTAACCGATTTGCTGATACAGCTCCGTTATAATTTCAAATCGCTTAACACGATCCGATTCGCTCATACTAAGATTTATGTAAAGAATATTTTGAAGAAACATTGCTACATCCAGCGGCCGGTTTTGCTCAATACATATACGCGAAGCTTTTAGAGCAGCCTCTGTTTCAATGGTTGCTGCATGTCGGTACTTGCTATAGTTTATTATTGCCTTCCGATAATAATTGCTAATATCTTCTGGCTTGATTATATTACCAGGCAGCTCGCCATTGCGGTGGACATATGGCGCTACAGATATTGTCGATGTCGAGGATGAGGATGTGGAGGTTGTGGGTGTGCCCGAAGCAGAGGAATTGTTTGTCAATATGGATGATACCGACGAGCAGGAAGATGAGTGTGAGGTGAAATCAGCTGCGCAGTTAGCTGATGCCTCGGTCGTAGGTTCAGTGCATACTGTAGATGTACTTATTTTCTTCGTTGCATCGCTTGCACGCCATTTCTCCGGTGTGTTGCGTAACTGTGAAGTACCTAAAATATGTTTGAGTACAAATTTAGGAAAATAAAAAAAAATCGCAGTTAATCTAAACCTGCCTGTTTCTTGCAGAGATGCATTCCTGTGCAATATTTCAAGTTCACGCATTTGTGGATACAGTATAACAGCAGAAGTTGCGCACAGACCTTCTTCAGTGGCACCCACCCATAGAGAGTCGCCAACCGAGCGTAGCGTTTCGTTAGCATTGTGATACAAGCTAAGTGCATCATCTAAGAGACCAGCTTGCAATGACAGATCTGCCAAGTTCTTCATCACGCGGCCCACACAGCGTTTGCGGTTGCTGCGTGACTCCATATCCAAACCTACAAAATCACGCTTCTCAAAGGGTGCCAGCAGAAGGGTGACCTTATCGGCTTTCTCACGCGAACGCTCAAGACGCCTCGACTCCAGAACCCAAAACAATGCGTTCAAAAAATCACCGACACGTGCTTCTAAATCCATGCCGGTATCCTGCTCCCGGTAAAAAAACGCTTGCGACTTGAAATTGGAAGGTGTGGTAAACTCATCCTGAAGTCGACCAGAATGCTGAGTCTTCTTTTCCTTACTGCTTAAATCCGTATTTGTGGCATTCTCACCAATTGTTTGCAGCACCGGTTCAGCATGGCCTAAAGCATTTGCATTTGATGTATTTGTGTCTGGTCCAAAGAATATGGCACGTGACTCGTATAACGTGCTCCCATATCTAACTTTTAGGGATTCGTGGTGCCGGCACAGCTCGTTCAATTCTGTTTGGTTCTCAAACTTTCCTATTGTTATGAGGCCGAGCAAGCGGCGATGGGTTTGAAAGTCACCCCAATCATTATGTTCCACGGGATGATCGTGAATAAAGCGAAAATATACGGTGCGCACCGTGCCGGTAGAGTCTATAAGAGAATAAATTAAATGTTTAAATTTAATCACTAATATAACGTGAGTGAAGAGTTACCCGTTACTTTGATTTTACTGACACGTCGCACCTTCTCGAAAGCTCGTTGTAAAATGCGGGCACGTGAAGGTCCAACGCCGCGCAGCAGCACCAGCAGGCAGCTATGATGCAGGGCACTCTGCTCATAATCAAGACGTGACATAACTTGCTCCACGCTAGCATTAGATTGCACAAGCCCACCAGCGGCACGCATTTGTACTATTGTTCTATAGTTCCAACTGTTCTTGTTTTTGGGTCTCCGACTTGCCTTTGATCTTCACATTTCCACTTCAACTTCGAACTTGTCGATAAGTATTGCTGATTCGTACCAAGCGCTAACATCGAAGTGTCTCCCCCTTTTATGATGCTGTTACTTACACTTTTCGCCTGCACTGATTTTTACAGACTAAAAATCCAATCGAACTTTGACATGCATGTTATACAAAAAGTATGCATGAATCTATCTAAAGAAATTAACGTAATACCACAAAGTTCACAGAAGCAAAACGCAAGTTAGTTTTAGTAAGAAAAAAATTATTTTTCAGTTGTGCCAACCGCTGTGAATGGCAAATTTAGAATTTCATGAGAATGGTAAATCCTGAATTAGTGATGTCTTTTTCTTGAGCCAAAAAACTAGATCTACGAATAAAAAAGCTGATTCTCTGGGAAAAAAGCTGAAAAATCAGCTGATTTTTATAAATTAGTTTTTTTTTATTAATAAAGACATATGCTGCACTTACAATAATACGCCAGTGTTAATTCTGTAGAATCCTTCCTCAGCCACTCTTTAAAGTTTAAACTCTTTGCTATGCAGCCACACATCTCGCATTTTTTGTACTTCTTTATACTTCTTTCAGCATCGCAAATTTTTGTATTGCTTGGCAAACAAATTTTACACTGTTAGCGATCGAAGACGCGTTAATTTACATACATTTTTGAGAGAAATTTTTCGATAGAAGTAAATATCAATCATTTACCAATTAAAATCATAGCTCGCAAATAACTGTCGACCGTTTTTTTCTTGCGCTCTCATTGCGAGCACCTTCGAAAAAGTTCATACTCTCACGCTCTCGCTCTGAGCAAGAGAGCCTTGCTGCCTTCATTTATGTTTTCTGTTGAGCTCTTTGTATGTCGCTCTTTCTTTCTTTTACCATTTCAATCATCAAACGTGATAGAAACCTTTCATAAAATTGAGAAAAAGTAATATTAAAAAAAAAGATTTGCATTTTCTAAAAAAGCTAGAATTCCTGCTGCCCGCTGTTATCAAATTTATCCCGCAATCTCATTTTCAAAACAGCCAAATCTGGCGGGTAACGAGCTGAAATGACATCACTGATCCTGATACCAATTATAAAAAACTACAGTTAAAAATAAAAATCATGCTTTAAAAAATAATATATATAATAATACTAGAAAACTCAAATTGGACACATAAATTCGTGACGTCGCAATATATTGGTAATATTTAGTATGTTTTTTAATAACATTAAAAATGGAAGTAAAAGTATGATTGTGTTTAACAAACGTGCTCTGAACCGACAACAATTTACAATTTTAATAGGACGTGACAATGAATTTGCTACCAAGAACGCGAGAGGAATTTGCACAAGTAGATTATTGGAATAAGTTTTTCAAAAAACGCGGCGAAAAGGCTTTTGAATGGTAATTGTAAACATTTTATGTTAAATGGAGTCCTCAGGTGCCCCGAAGGCCGGCTTTTGCATTTTCTATTTATTATATTTTAGGTATGGCGAATATATAGAACTTTGCGACCATATACACAAGTATATAAAGCCAGTCGACAAAATATTAATGCTTGGCTGTGGTAATTCAAAGCTTAGCATGGATATGTATGATACGGGATTTCAAAATATCACTAACATTGACGTCTCACCAGTTGCTGTGAAAAAGATGTTAGATCTAAATGCAAAGTTGCGACCAAATATGAAGTTTATTCAGATGGATGCGA
This sequence comes from Drosophila mercatorum, assembly GCA_961210405.1. Taxonomy (NCBI): domain Eukaryota; kingdom Metazoa; phylum Arthropoda; class Insecta; order Diptera; family Drosophilidae; genus Drosophila; species Drosophila mercatorum. Next base: position 538,565 of record CAUIUS010000002.1, on the reverse strand, counting down.
CGGAAATGTCATTTCCCGATGATAGTTTCTCCGTTGCTTTGGATAAAGGCACATTGGATGCCATATTTGTAAATGATTCCAAAGAAACGAAAGAAATTGTGAATAAATATTTCACTGAAATATTGCGTACAATGCGGTAAGTTTTTATTTTGATAAATAATGTATAGTATATTTAATAATAGTTGTGGGCTTAATATTAAGAAACCATTATAACTGCAGCAATGGCGGCCGCTACGTTGGCATATCCATGTTGCAGGAGCACATCCTTGAGTATCTGCTGGAACTTCTTCCTCGAAGTAATTGCATGTTGCGCATTGTCCATTGTTTGGATGTGGAGCGCGCTAATAGGGAAAGAAATGCAGACGAGTCGCTAACATTACCTGTTTTTGTCATAATTGCAACCAAGTTCCAGAGCTTGCCTGTGCTGGTAAATAAATGTTCTTGAACTTACTGCCGATAATAAAATTTACTTTTAGATCCTCGAGTTTGGACTTGGTAGTGGAAAAATGCAACGTTTTGCTTGCGCAAGCGAAATGTCAGATGCTGTGGCATCTGTGCAAAAAGCAGCCCTGGTTTGCAATGGACTAGCACGCTCTAGTATTGCTGGTCATAACGAAGTCACCATGGATTTGCATCGAGTTTCAGAAAAAACTGCACGATACACAGTGCACGTCCTGGAGCAAGTTCCCACTCGTGGGCTTGGCAAATATGCTGCATTTATAGTGCCCCAAGGGCGTGAAACCGAGTGGCTTTTCGCTACGACAACGGGTCGCAGAAAACTACTAGCATCGGCCAAATTTCAACGATTAGCCGTGGTGACATTGCATCGTGATCAGGTTTATAGCACGCTTGAGGAGGTGAAAAGTGAACTTGCTTATAGCATTACGAACCTTGCGCCTGCTGGTCTCAGGGAACAGATTCCTTATTTATCATTGGGATCTGATGTAGGCAATAGGGAGACTCTAATTTCTGGTTTCTCTAAGCTATCCGGCGACTTTCGCATTGAAGAAGTAGAAATCGATGGTAAAACATTACGTCGTCTAATATTTCTTAATAATCAATTTGTTGTCCAGTCTGAGGCATTAGTCAAAACAGGTAAGAAATTAAATTTGAAAAAACTATGATTGCATACTGATAAATTTATTATAGTTAAAATCAAGGGAAAAAAAGATCGTAAGAAAATAGATTTTGGTTACCTAGCATGTCAGCATCATGTGTACATGTCTGTCGGTGTGCAGCTTGCCGCAACTATGGAATATTCCAAAAAAGATATAGAGAACGACGTGCTGGTCATTGGCCTCGGCGGTGGTGGGCTATGCAGTTTCCTACATGCAGCATTTCCGTAAGTATTTAAGTTTTTATACCCTGAACCCATTGAAAATGAGAAACCGGAGTATAATGGTTTTGTTAAAATGCATGTAACAGGCAGGAGGAGGCGTGGCAGACCCCGTAAAGTATATATATTCTTGATTAGACGAGCCGAGTTGATATAGCCATTTCCGTATGTCGCGTCGATCTAAAAACCTACAAGAGCTAAGGACTTCAAATTTTGATGTAGGTCCCTGTGTAGCACGAAAAGATCGTCTTTGTAGCTTTTTTTAGTTTTATGTGAATCCTATACAATTTTGATATTTGTTAAATTTAAGACGCCACGCCCCCATTACATTGGCATTCACATAGCAGCCCAAGTGCAATTAACGCAGCGTTTTGCGCTTGTGCGTACGTGCGCCTGTGTCTGTGTTGCTTGTAATGTACATGTGTATACATATATAAAATAAACGGAGAATCTTCTGGTCGAGCGGTCTCGACAGGAGTTTTCTTATTTGTTTCGTATTGCTTTTAAGCGCTTCTAACAAATTACGTTTCAGTCAAACACGTATTACAGCTGTTGAAATAGATCCCATAATGTTGGAAGTAGCCGAGCAATTTTTCGAGCTTAAGCAAGACAGTCGCCTGCACGTTGTTATCGATGATGGGCTTGCCTTCATGGAACGCTGTTGTAATGAAGGTAGTAAAATCATTTAATACTTAGAAAATCGTCTTACATTGTTGTGTTTAAAGGCATACAATTTGGGGCTGTGCTGTTCGATGTGGACAGCAAGGATTTTTCGCTGGGCATGAGTTGTCCCCCCAAAAGTTTTCTTGCCAATAAAATACTCATGGACATAAAAAAGATAATAGGACCCACTGGTCTGTTCATGTTAAATCTGGTGTGCCGGGATGAAAGTTTACGGGAGGAGGCGATATCAAATCTGCAGGAACACTTTGTCTCCGTCTGTACTTATAAATTGGACGAAGATATCAATGAGATTGTCTTCTGTGCAATCGATGAAAGGTACAAAACTGTTGACGAATGGAAAAAACACATGGGGACCGCTGGACGCCGTCTGAACAATGCTGTTAAAAATCAGAAACTGAGCGACAAGGATGCGGTCGATGTTACAGAGTTTCTGAGCGAATTGAAAATATAAAAATCGATTTGTAGGGCTACTAAATAATTGTTATCCTGATTTACTTCAAGTGAAAATACAATTATTAATATATTTAATATATAATTGTAATAATATATCTAATAATAAACTAATACAGCAATTGTTTGCAGTGTTCTTTATAATTAAAGACGGGCAAGAGGAAAAAAGGTTTTGATTATTCTCTTAATCTTGTCTTTCGCGAAAGCCATTCTTTTTGGGTATAAAAATTTAGCAGCAAGCATATTATTAAAATTAAAAGCATTTGAAGGTATAACTAATTATTTTTGGACAGTCATTTGCATTTTAATGCAATACTAAGGAACTTTTGAGAAATACAGAAATCACTTTGACTGGTATTTTAGAGAAAAGGAGTTTAATTTACACCAAATTTGTTATTTATCTACGTTTTTAAGAATTGATGCCACGTAGGTAGACCTAAATGAACACAATTAAGGCAACAAGTAATTAAGTAAAGAATAATAAATAAATAGCCGGAAGCAATGGCTACATCAAAAAACTTTTCGAAAAATATTATTAAAAGCACGCTGCTTCTTTTTCGTTGTGGATGACGTTGTACTTGCGCCACTGCTACTGCTGCTACCGGCAGCAACAGTGCTGCACTTCCCACTGGCTCTCCTCTCTCGCGAGGACAGTATGGCTTCGCCCAGTATGCGAAAGGAATTTTGCGTGGAATTCAAAGGAAAGCTAACTTCTGATAGCGAAGAGTTGTCTATGCTCGCATTGGACGAAATAGATGCAACTGGCCCTGCGGTCAAATGCTTCGATTTGCATTGGTTATCACTGCGTTTTAAGCGATACCACTCCCAAGATGTGGCCTCATGTGCCGATTGGCTGGATTTGACGGCATTTAAACTGCTCTCCTTATTTTTGCTTTTGCTAAAAGGTGACTTGAAGAATGCTGGTGATGAGACGCGGCGATACTTTTTAACCGCCTGTCCTTCATTGGATTTTCCATCAACTGTATCCACAATCTGATAGCCCGACGGTCCATCGGGCATAAATTCGTTATAGGCCAAGTCAGTGGTAGGTATGAAATTGCAAAGATCATCATCGTCCAGTATGAGACTCTCGTCAAAGTCACTCTGCGTATGATTTTCAGTAAGGTATTCTTTTGTACAATTAGCAGGTGCTGACTCCTGACGCCTTAGCTCATGTGGAAATGATTGAAGCGATTTCTTTTTGGTTAGCTTGGCTGCCATTTTATGGTTTCTCAGTGTGTCTGCAACGAATTTATTTAGTTGAATTTAAAAATTTTGCGGAAGATTATAGAACAACTCACCCACATCAAAGAATTTTTCTAGGTTTTCAACGCACGACACCGGTGCAGAGTCCACGCTTGAATGCTTTGCGCCTTTTTGCCTATGCAAGGATGCTTTCGCGTTGAGCATATGGTTCGTGATGTTGTTGTTGCTGCCATAACAAACAGAAACCTTGCGCTGCCTGCCGCCATGACCAACATTAGATTCCTCCACTAACGATGAGTCTCCACAACCATTCAGTATTAGCATAGCCTCTTCGCTAGGTCTCCGTTGCTTACCAAACGACTGTTGCATCATTTCCTCATATGATTTACGACGACAGAGCTTATGCTTTCTCAGTCCCATTGCAGCCACCGTTGGCAACAACTGCTGGGTTTGTCGTCGCAGCTTTCGATAATAAACAGTTCCAACTACTAGCATAAGAAAGATGCACGTACCAACTATAATGATGACGAGGATGCATGCATGCACTTGATATGTGAGCGCACGCACTTCGTCAGCCAGCGCCGCAGTTTGGTGTTGATAGAGTTGCTCCTGCTCTACAAAGTGCCGGCTTTGATCCTCCAAAGAACGCACTGTAAGCGCCTGTTGCGTAAGTGTTTGCTGTAATTCCTCCACCTGCTTTTTATAACGACGTGATAGCTCCTCTAAATATTGTCCCGAAAGTGACATATTGCGTTCGAGCGCCTGAAAAAGACAGAGTTCGATAGCATTTAGAACACCTACGGGCTACTTGCCGGCTTTGCCGTAATTATTGTTGCTGCATTTGATGTAACCAAACAATGGCAATGAACAAACACAGCTGTGCAAAATGTTAGACATACCGTAATATGTAGGTGTGGCAACCTATATAATCCGTTACCGTAATAAGTCTACAACATGCGAAGCTGCCATAAGCACAACATGGAAACTAGCAAGGACTAACAAATTTTCATATGAAGTCTTTACCCTTATACACTTTAAGTAAAAGTTTGAAATAACAAAGAAGCAAAATAGTTTTTCAAAATATGTACCGCCACGTAATTCAAAGAGATACTTAAACTCAAAATACAGTGGTGTCTCCTTAAAGTGGACTAATTTTCACACGGCCTGGTCACTGTATCAAGGTTGTTCACTTTATCAAGACTCAAATTTGTTTGCTCAAAAACTCGTTTAATTTGTTTAAACAGCGCTATATTTGATTGTAAACAAGTAAGAGTGCTCTAGTTGAGACTGCTCGACTAGGAGATCTCCTGAGCCCTGCGAAGAACCGCTAATATTCTCCGATACTTTTATATGTACGTAGCAAGCAACACATACACACACAGACGCACGCACAAACACACACTCTGCTAACTGTGCATTTTGACTCAACAACTGAGCACAGTTTGCAAGGCGCCGACAATATGAAATTTTAAATACGTTATACCCTTTTTCCCTGTTTTCAATGGGTTCAGGGTATAATAAGTAAGAACGCTGCAGTCTGTGAAATACTTATAAACGTTCCAGCACACCATAGGGGCATCTGGCACATTCTATTTTAAAATTAATCTTAAATCCTTGGGGTCGCCGCTCAAATTGGTTCGGAGAAGACCATCGTAGTTTCATTTGGGATCTAAGTTTAGAGCCTTTGCAAAGATACGCACCGAAAAGCAATGTAAAAATGAGAGAGATTCCCTTTGGCGACTGTAGAGGTGTGGCTTCAAATACCTCTGCGGTCATGTCGATATTTCATTTATTTCATTTTTTTGTGCTACTAAAATATTATTTTGAACACATATATAAAATTTGGCAATTAAATTGAGGTCAAATGTCACAAAGTCATTAGTTGCGAGTTTATGACTGCTGATATTTCTGTTTTGATTTGCCACGCCCCAGTTGGCAGGAACTTTTAATTTTTGGCATGTTCCTAGAGTGGGTTTTCAGGAATACTTATAACAAAGTTTGGATGCTTACATTTCAAAAATGCCAAAATTACAGGGTATTTTATCTTTGTAAGTCACGCCCAAAAAGGGGCGTTACTTAGCATCCAATTTTGAAGCTTCTAGCACTAAACTGCAGGAGATATAAGCTCATATTTTTACCACGCCCCCCATGGGCGTATATATATTCGCCATAACTTTTCGATTTTGGGATATTAACCTGAGTATATGTACCAAGTCTCAAGTCTCTAGCTGAAATAGTGCTCAAAATATAACAGAATTTGTGAACTCACGCACCAAATTTGGGCTTATAGCTTTAAAACTGTAGAGGATAAAATTTGACCCGATTTGCGATGCCCCCAATGGGTGTAGGTATACTCGACATAGCTTTTTGATCTTGGGATGTCGACGTGAGTGTACATTCTAAATCTCAACCCACTAGCCCTATTAGAACCAGTGTTTCTGAGATACAGGAAAATGAATTTTCCGATTTGCCACGCCTTTAGTGGGCGAATTGGGAAAACCTTGACAATTTGTCTGACGAAGGTATACACGAGTATATGTTCCAAATGTTAAGGCTAGCTTCAATAGCGTTGAAATACCAAATTATTAATAAAATGTTTATTAGACAAACATTTTTGATCAAACTTGCATGGCTTGCTGATGCCATTTGAATTTGCCAAATCACAAGTGTCTAGTATTTTAAATACGTATTTTACAAAATTGCGGCGAAAGGGGTGTGGCAAAACAGTTCACAAAACCCGAAATTGTGTAAGGCTCAAATAGCACCAAAAGCACAATTTTAAGATTCTAGTTAGAAAGATTATTTAGAGTTTTACAACTGAATTATGGTTTTCATTTTTGATCGATAACATTAAAATGAAAATAGTTATCTATTTTCTAAAACAAATTTGACATGCGCGCCCTATACAGGGATCTTAATTCAAGTCTCTAGTTCTTGTAGGTTCTGAAATTGACGCGGTCATACATACGGACAGAGCTAAATCGCTTCGGCTTGTCTCCTAATTACAAATATATATACTTTATGGGGTCTGCCACGCCTCCTTCTGCCTGTTACATACCATTATACCCTGATTTCTCATTTTCAATGGGTTCAGGGTATAACAACAAGTAGGGTGCTCTAGTCGAGACTAATCCCATGAACCGCTATTCCTCAGCTTCGTTAACATTCTCAGTTTCTTTAATATGTATGTTGTAAGCACAAAGACGCACGCACACGCGCAAGATCAGAAGTCTCTAGCTCTTATATCTTCTGAGATCGACGCGTTCAAACAAACGGACAGATAGACAGACGGGCAGGGCTAAATCGACTCGGCTTTTCTCCCTGATACAGGATATATATATATACTTTATGGGGTCTGCCACGCCTCCTTCGGCCTGTTACATACATTTTCACAAAAACATTATACCCTTTTTTCTCATTTTCTATGGGTTCAGGGCATAAAAAGTAAAAATTATAAAAATTAATTTTTTAACTGATCCACCAATATAAATATATTATTATTAATTAAGGGTATATTTGTTTAGTGCAAAATCCGTCGGCATGTATCAACGAAAATCATTTCGCCTCTATTGAAGTCAGAGACGTAAAAATTTAAATGTATCCTCGGGTGTACACTTTTCCCGATACAGCCACTAGGATTTAGGTACAGCTGCTAGGGATTAGTAGTTATTTATGTACATGCGGACAAACAAATGTATGGACAGATAAAGGACTACATGCCTGCTGTTAATCCTTAGAAAATTTATATACTTTAACCTCAACATTTATTTTGTCTGCTGTCTGTTATTTAATAAAACCATTTTTAATGGGCTGGAATCATACAAAATTTACCTCTTTGTAGATCGAAAGATCAGTGAAAATTTAAACAAATTTCAATATTTCATATAAAGAGTAATTTTAACATACCTTAATTCTATTTGACAGCCTAATGAATACGCTCTCCGATTGCGGTCCATGTGTTAGTTTCGGTTGTAAATTTAGATTACCTGCAGCTCCAGCACTGGCAGTGCTTCCCATATTTGCATTCCCATTAACTACAGCTGCTGCAGCTGCAGCTGCTCCACCACCTGCGGTTATTGAGGCAGCCGTTGTGGTTAGTAAGCTATCGATGCTCTCCCAGTTGGACAGATGGCCGTCATCCAAACCGTTACCACTGCCTAACATATCTCCGCTGCCTGATTCCCCCGAAGTCGATGTTGGCGGATTGTTGGTTATCATAATAGAAGAGACCTTAGTAAGTTGCATTTCGTTGGTGTCCACTGCAGATGGAGATGGGGATAGAGGAGTAGAAGGTAATGGGTCGGAAACAAGAGATGCAGAGACTTGTGATGGGTCCTTCTGGTTATCAGTTGGCACATTGAATATATTCACATCCGACGGTGGACCCGGTATTGCACTGTTATGTGTCACTTCTGCATCTTGTTGCAGAGTGACTACTGGTCCTTCAATGGACGAAGGCATTTCATCTGCCACTATCTTTAAAATGGTTGTGAGGCCAGATAAAGAATCACTGGCCGCGGGAATTTTAACATCACCTTCTGTCTCGCTTGACGGATCACTTTTAGATACATTCTCAGATATAGGATGAGTTAGATCAATGTGCTGTTCAGGCATAGGGAAATCCACACTTTTCTCTTTGGTGGTACTCAAGTTCGCCTGTAGAAGTTTGCACATGGCACCCACATGTTCCCCTGGTAACATGCTCAGATAAAAACTCTGTCGTTTGCCCATGCCACTTGTCGAAGAATCTGCTTCTATCGCTAAGCCCAAGTTTATATTATAGTCAGACTCACAAACGCGAGTCTGTAATAAATGTGTCCGCAACTGAGGCAGGTTAAGCAGTAGCTGCAGCTGCTGAGATTGACAAGCTAGTAAGTTGTTGATGCGATCTACGACGGAGCTATTGCAGCTTTGGCAGCTGTACATGCCAACGGTGGGTGTATAACAGAGCGAAGAATCAGGAGACCAGCGCATCGCTTTAGTGGGCTTTGCCAACACCTGGGCTGCCTTTTTTACCATTTGAATGACTGCATCTGAAGCACTTTGGAAAATATTTGCACCTCCACCGTCAGTTCCGGTAAATGGTTTGTGCTGCAGTTCCTGGCCACCAAAGTCATCATCAAAATCATCTAATTCTTCGCTGTGACGGATCTCTGTCTCGAATGCCTCGAATTCCGATGTGCCAAATACACGAAAAAGCGAAATTGGGCAAAAGTGTTCTTTGGAGTAATGCGAATGTATGTCTACGCGCACAAACTTGCCAAACAGATGCGGATGAAGCTCAAACGTTTGCACTGTTCGTTTATCTTCTGCAGCAAATCGGCCAACATTACTCCAATCGCGAGTAGGAAACCGTTTAGATACTGCCACTGTAAAATTCTTAGGTGACGAGCTAAACAGCTCAAAATTTGCCAGTTCGACTTTTTGTGCCTGCACGGCTTCACATAATTCCACGACAAACCAGATTCGGCTACCGCATGTGCTTAGCATGTACTCATCACTTGAGTGGCTCAGCACCGCACCAGTGTTTGTGGCATCTGCATTCGACGCAATTATTTTGGCACCACAGTCTGGCGAAGCGTAGTTCTTGGCGCGAAGCTTTAACGACGTGGGCTTGCCGCTTCCAGACCCACTGGCATCTTTACGTTGGGCTGAAGTGTTAACGACCTGCTGCTCTAGCTCCATGGCTTGTTCACGACTTGCTTCTGCCTCAATTTGCTTTTGCGCCCATTCCGAAAAAACGGGCATCGGTACTTCCTCCACCGTAACATTGCTTCCTTCAATTCTCGCAGCTTCTCTCATGCTAGTCACATTTGCATCCAATGTAGCATTCGATTCAGATCCAGTGAACGAATTTAACTCGAATCCTCCGCCCGGATCATTAATGTTCAGTTCAGCTAATAGTACACTCTATGAGAATATTTCCTTTCATTGTTAACTTGGGTAAAAACAATACTTACCCTTCTGAGCCACCTGCGCCTCAGTTTGCTGCTGATGATCTGTATTATTGCTCAAACTATGCGAATCTTGCGGTATAACCAAGGCCAACCTCTCCTCGACATGCTCGAGCTCCACTGGCAGCTCCGCCACCGTTACGGTGGGCAGCTCAGTAACTATTTCGGGTAAGCTGCAACAAACATAATTTTTTTATTGAACTTGTATAATTAATTAAGCTCTAATTGATGAAATCAAAGAAATATTATATGTGTCGAATATTGCTAAAAAGTTCAATTCCATGATATATACTAAACTCATTATATGATCAGTATACGATCCATTTAAATCAGCAACAATCAAAAGCTATTCTTTATGATTACTTATGCATTCGATAATGAATGATTCGATTTGTTTGGAATTTTGGAACTGTTGACTGATCAGGACAAATCGTTCATTATCGGCGCAATGCTATGATCCGTTCATGAACTGTAGAAAAAATTGAGCTAGTGAAAATATAACACAGATATAGTTGAAAAGTCAGATTGAACTTATTCATCAATTTAATATATATTTTATATGGCTAATTGCCTTACCTCATAAACATTGTCGATATGGCAATGATTTGTGAAAACCATAAAATCCAATAGAACATTAGAAACATGGTTATGTTTGTTCTTAACCTTTTCAATTCGGAACATAGAAACTTGATAATGGATTGCAGCAGCATTTTGCTGGTACTTGCGACAACTCTAAGCACAAAATCAAACTGTCAAAAAATTTGTGGGAATCGATAGAGGAGGCAACCAATAACCTAACATCTAATTTTTAAGCTTCGAGTCCTAAATTTTTAGGAGATATAAGCTCATATTGTTTGCCACGCCACTTATAACTTTTTTTTTATAACTTATATTTAAGCGTGCCAAATTTGGGCGTTCTAGCTTTAAAACTGTAGAAGATAGAGTTTGATCCAGTTTGCTAGTTTGCGGTTTGCGACCCCACTAGTCGTAGATATATCCGCCATAATTTTATGATCTTGGGTTGTGACCCTGATTGTACAGTGGAATTCTCAACTCTCTTGCTCTTCTACAAGTCGTATTTCTGAGATACGGTAAAATCTTTACACTTTATCAGACGAGGGTACACGAGCATATATTCAAAATTTAAAGTCTTTAGCTTCAATGGCGTAGTACTTTTGCGTTTATACGGACAGACGGACGGACATTGCACAAAACCAATACAATATCACTTTATGAATAAGTATAAAAATGCAAATTCATTCATATATTGGCTTTATTTCCAACTATCTACAATTTAAATATTTGGGGAAATTTGGAGCCGGTGTCCAAAATTTAACAAAAATACAAATTTGAAGACTCTAGCTATAAAGATGAATTAAATGAGTTTCATAACTGAAGTTCGATTTTCGTTTTTAATCAAACTCGATATGCGCGGCCTATACAGGGACAGGACAAATTCAAACATACGGACAGGGCTATATCAACTCGGCTTGAACGCAAGCTACTTATGTGTTTTTATATTTATGTCATATATAAATATGTCAAAATTTCATAATTTGCGAAAAAAAACAGTTTAAGTTTATATCTGCTTCAGTTTTGGAGCTAGATAATTAAGTTGCTGTTGACCTCCTCTATTGAAAAAATTCTCTGTAATTTTCGCATTTTTGGAGTCTAAGCATTCCAAAATTATAGTTACTTTAGTGAGGTCCCATCCTATGGACTGCATAAAAATGATATGTCTACTCCTACTGGAGTGTGAAAAATCGAGAAAAACTGTATTTTCTTTATGGTTTCACTACTATTGAGCTCCTCTATTGATTTGCCGCCCGACAGTATTGCCCGACAGCAACGTTCTTACTTGATAATTTGTTATTGATATTATTACAATACCTTTCAGAATACTATATAATATCGATTTAAAATATGCTATATGAACTAAAGAGCAGAGGCTAACTATTAAAGTATAATTAAATATTTATTATCATATTTTTCTGTACTAAGAAATAATTAAGTTATTCATGGTATTCATGGTAATTCAAAGATTGGACAAACGGAAATCATGAAGCAAAAATCAATATTAGACGTCAATAATAAATATTGACTTATCAAATAAATTCTGTTTGTGGCGACACTGAATGAAGTGCAATTAAGCGCTCTTATTATTATTTGTTAAACAAGCAAGTGGCATCGATATCCATTAATGGAGTGACAATTGCTAAGAGCTTTAATTGTAGATGATGTAGTTGCTGTTGCGTGCGTTTAAGGATCGAAGGATGTTTTCATTACTCTGGCAAATATGCGAAACCAATCGTGTGCACTGCAGGCACAACGTCTTACGCGTACGCACAACAGAGGGACATGAATTTTAAAAACTAATTGAAGAATTTAAATTGACGAAATATCGCGCCTCGCGGACTCTCCGAGCCAGCGTGCCAGCGCCCAATCGCACCACTCGAAATCGAAATGAGAACTGAACGTATTACAACTTGATTCAGGTAATTGCGCTCCAAGTGTGCAAAAATTTCCGCCATATGGCATAAACAGTGAGAGACAACAAACACAAGTGAGAAAAGAGTAACAGATGCACAGGTGTAAAGAGAAGTAAATCTCAACTCTCCTCTCTCTTACTCTTTCTTTCTGTCTCTCTCTTTCTATCTCTCTCTCTCTCCCTCTCTCTCTCTCTCTCTCTCTCTCTCTCTCTCTCCTAGTGTCATAGCTTAGCTCAGCTCTGCTATCAGAAGCGACGAACAGTGGGGCCTTTGTTCACTTTGCGATGCCAAAATCATACCGTTTGAACCAAGTATTTTCTAAATTTAAATGACATGACAGAGAATTTAAGTTTGAAAATGTTTCTATAGGGTGATCTGGCTGGCGCTCCACAGTTTTATGTCTCATAATAATTATTATTTACAGCCAATACTGAAAAAACTGGATTGAAAATATAGAGGCTTACTAAATTATGCGTGCATGAGAATATGTTTGAATGTGTTGAAAATGGGAATTCAGGGTATAATGTTTTTGTTGAAATGTGCATGTATGTAACAGGCAGAAAGTGGCGTGGCAGACCCCATAAAGTATATATATTCTTGATCAGGGTGACAAGCCGAGTTGATATAGCAATGTCCGTCTGTCCGTATGTAAGAACGCGTCGATCTCAGAACCTATAAGAGTTAGAGACTTGAAATTTTTTATGTAGGTCCGTGAATAGCACGAAAAGATCGAGTTTGTTAAAAAAGTCGATAACTATTTTAATTTTAATGTTATCGATTAAAAACGAACGTTAGTTATAAAATTATATCTCCCACGTCTTTATAGCTAGAGTCCCCAAAATTTTTTGTATATTTTATATTTATTTTGCGTAATTTTTGATTTTTGTTAAATTTTGGATACCGGCTCCAAATTTCCCCAAATATTTAAATTGAGACTTGTTACACTCAAAGCCAGTAAATGAATGGCTTTACATTTTTAAAAATTGGAAAAAATCTAATAAAATATGTTGAACATAAGCTGAAAATATCATTCAAATCCATTAATTCGCGCAGAAGTTATTAAACAAAACATTTGGCCAATCGGCCAAACACGTGACCAGCAACGCAAAGCAAACAGTCTTCCTATACATGCGCATACATAGTATGTATGCATTACATACACACATACACATTGAGCTGCGTGCATCTAGAAAATTCTAAGACCCGAAAGTTTTAGTATACATATTTCCAATAGATGGCGCTATTATTTGCTAATTATCAGCTGTTCAATAAATCGAAACATGGATGGCGCTATTCTATCGAACCATAGATGGCGCTATTGGCTAAACAATTGAAAATGAATTGAATTTAGTTTTCTGTGCGTTTATACGAAATGCTAATTATGCAGTATTTTAAAAAAAGCAGATAACGCGGGGTTTAGGGTATCTCCTAGTCGGGACCCCCGACTAGAGTTTTCTTACTTGTTTTTCTTTAATTTTATTATAAATTAGTACATCTTTAAAAACTAGTAACTTTTTTTATTTTTGCCGAGCTCTGCCGGTAAATGTTCTACTGTGCGATGCCTATTGCACTGAATCATAGCTTCTTGCCGGCAAACTTGTTGCACAGCTTCAACATACATACAGTTGCATTATATTTTAATGTGTGTGTTTACTGTTACTAAAGCGAGTGCTAAACTAGCTTCACTGAACTAGTAAGTTAAAGTTAAAACCACCCAAACAGTTAAAACTTTCACACTGTACAGACCTTCAGAGCCAACAGATACAAAATAATTGATGGTTCGTTAAAATTAACCGCTGAAACTTATTCATTGTTCGCATTAGTCGTTCTTTAGCCCATTATGTATATTGAGCTGTTAATCGTAAGGTACTAGCTAAATAAATAGTAATCAAATTACTAACATCATGGTTTGTATTTAGCTCAAATGTTTAACTTCAATGTGCAGACTAGTGTATATACCATACACATATTATATATATATATATATTATGGTATATATGGATAAGATAAACATCTGAAGTCTGCCCATTTGAAATTATTATCGACTAATCAATTTACGCTGCGCTCTTATTGGTTGGGCCACAAGTCATCTATAATTCTTTACAAACATAACTTTACAGTACACAAAAGATTGAGGGCACGTTTGGGAAAAACCTTGTATCCAGATTTATTGTCATTTAAAAATTTATAATTTGTAATAGTTCTGTCCGAATTAGTAATTGTGATACCCTATTAAACATTTCATTGAAATATTATAATCTGTATCCGCCGCAACTGACTCACCAAATCACTAGCTACGACCTAAGTATGCTACATAAACAATTTAAGCAAATAATAAAGTACATGTTTGGAATTGCAACAGAAAGTGAAATTGTTGCTCATAAACCTGCAGACGCTAAACAACCTTCGGCAAAAGCGATAAGCTATAATCTTCACGCAAATGCTGCAAAGCCCATAAAAACTGTACGGCGATTTGCCTTCAACGTGGAACATCCAGCATCCAGTAACCAGTCTGTGCCGTCGACGAGATCAATGGCCACCGCAACGATCGCCGTTGATGATCCCGCTTGTTTCTGTTACTTTTACACACTAAACATTCGACATCCATCCACTCCGAAATCAACAGCTCCTTTAGTGCTTCGTGCGCTTTTCCACAAACAGAAAGGTTAACGCGGCCAGAAAGTGACAATTGATTTTGTTCGCTGTTTGTATCTACCACTTGCCGTTCACAATTTTCCTTTTGTCGCCACCGCCACCATCACCATTCGAAAAATAAACACTTGTAATGCGAAAGTCTTTTGATGTCAAGTCTCTTATACAATGCAAAATATAACTGTAATACCAAATACGAGGTGCTAAATGTTTCACTCAGAGGTGAATTTGAAACCTGCTAGTGCAAACGATGGGAATTTCGATAATTCCCAACTCCATTTTGCGTATTATTTAAGTCAAATGATTGATCTGAATTGCTAACTAAAAACTAGAGTAAGGACGTTTACAGCCAATGGAAGTTTAGTTGTTAATTAATTTATGCTCAACGAGTCGTGATTGAATAGAAATTGTTTTTAGATTTTTTTTTAAGTCAATCCACCTACTATTTTGTAGCCTTGTATAGGGTAGACACAATAACGAGGTTGCCCCTTCTCTTAAGTAAAATGGAACGCCTACGACAAGACATTACGTTTGGCTGATAAAAAGGACTTAAATAGTAGAGAAATGCCGGCAAAATACAAAAATAAAGGCAACAAAAAGTAATAAGAAAATCAAACCGGATTTTTAGTAGACAGCCTACCTTCCAACGTCACATAAAAAGCTCACAAAAAATGCAGTAGGAATGCGAACCGAAGTGAAGGTATACGACCAAGACCATAATTTGCAATGCCGATCTGCTCAACACGCTAATTGATACAGATACGTGATACAGCTCAGTGATCGACAATTACCGCTTGGTGATCAGTTATCAAATTGATTAAACAAGTCAATGTGTCCACGCTCAATCAATTAAATATAAAGACATTGATGAAGGCGAGACGGTCTGTGGCGCTTTATTATTGTTGCAGCATAATCTCCCACATATGATCCGGCATCTGCATAGGCAACTATTGCTTCCATTAAGTCTGACGATACCGATCGTCGTTAGCCTGATAGCAAAGTCATGTTGCACGTGAATTTTTTACTTTTGATCAAAATAACAAGATCATGATGTATATTCGAAAGCCTAAGCTGCGAATTTTATTAGTGGAGTCCTTACACATTCGCTGAAAGTGAAAGTTACGCTCATCGAAGCGATCACCTGTCAGATGTGAAATGTTTGCAAAAAGATTGCAACACTACTAATGCTTCACAATTGGTTAAGTCAAGTTCTGGGTATTTGATACAAATTGCAATAACAACAAGTAAGAGTGCTCTAGTCGAGACTGCTCGACTAAGAGATCCCCTGAACCCTGCGAAGAGTCGCGATTCCTAAGAACCGCTAACATTCTCTGTTACTTTTATATGTATGTAGCAAGCAATACATACACACACACAAAGCACAAGTCTCTAGTACTTGAAAATAAATATAAACATGAATTAATAACTAAATGAAGATATCGGGTTTTAATCGATAACATTAAAACGATGATAGTTATCGATTATTTGAAACAAACTCGATCGAATCGTGATATACACGAACCTCCAAGAAATTTGAAGCCTCTAGCTCTTATATCTTCTGAGATCGACGCGTTTAAACATACAGACAGACAGACGGACAGGGCTTAATCGACTCGGCTTTTCTCCCTGATACAGGATATATATATACTTTATGGGGTCTGCCACGCCTCCTTCTGCCTGTTACATACCATTATACCCTGATTTCTCATTTTCAATGGGTTCAGGATATAACAACAAGTAGGGTGCTCTAGTCGAGACTAATCCCATGAACCGCTATTCCTCAGCTTCGTTAACATTCTCAGTTTCTTTAATATGTATGTTGTAAGCACAAAGACGCACGCACACGCGCACGATCAGCTAACTGTGCAGTTGACGAAACGACTGTGCTTGGGCTGTAAGACGCCTATGTTATGAGAAATTAAATGCTTAATATCTTTTTTCGTAAACGAAAGCTTTTGATCAAACTTTCAGAATTGAGTATGTCATTCATATGTGTGTGTTTGCCAAAGCACAAAGTAATTGAAATATGTGTTTTGCAAATTGAAGGCAAAAGGAGCGTGACATCTAAAATTTAACAAAAAAACCGAAATTGAATAAGGACCACATAACACTAAATGCAAAATGTGAAGAACTAAATGAAGATATCGGGTTTTAATCGACAACATTAAAACGATGATAGTTATCGATTATTTGAAACAAACTCGATCGAATCGTGATATACACGAACCTCCAAAAAATTTGAAGCCTCTAGCTCTTATATCTTCTGAGATCGACGCGTTTAAACATACAGACAGACAGACGGCCATGGCTAAATCGACTCGGCTTGTCTCCCTGATCAAGAATATATATACTTTATGGGGTCTGCCACGCCTCCTTCTGCCTGTTACATACATTTTCACAAAAACATTATACCCTGATTTCCCATT
Organism: Drosophila mercatorum; assembly: GCA_961210405.1. Taxonomy (NCBI): domain Eukaryota; kingdom Metazoa; phylum Arthropoda; class Insecta; order Diptera; family Drosophilidae; genus Drosophila; species Drosophila mercatorum. The sequence continues at coordinate 521,368 of CAUIUS010000002.1, read as the reverse complement.
TTCAATGGGTTCAGGGTATAAAAATGTTAACCTTTATTTAAGAGAAGTCATTTAGTCATTAGCTAATACATGACAAGTAAATCGACGGAATTTTTTAATTTGAACCCATTTTACACTTTTACCAAATATTTTGACCAAAGTGGGTTTGTGTTTTTGAAATATGTTTTGCAAAGCCTTAAAAGGATTGGACGGTCTTTAATTGACGTAGTGTTGACTCCCACTGGGTCTGGTGTGCTCGTAAATGACAACAAGAGTAAGAGGGATATGTTCGGGATTTCCCAACTAGGAGGAACCCGGAACTTTGATACTCTATTATTCCAACCATTCGACACTTTTTTTTTTAAATATATTAATATATATACAGAGCAAACAGTAAATGAATACATTACTACACAGTGTGGGATCTACTATTATGGGATCATCATTGTTGAATAACGTTGCAACTTGATTCACTTTCTTAATAAATTTAGAGCGCGATCATAACAATCGTATGAGTGTATTTTCCAAAATATAAGCACAAGTCTAGTAATTGAACGACTTTCTGGGGAAGGTATCGAAAAGATCAGTGCATTCAATGCAGAAATCTCCACAGCAAACAAAAACATGTAAAAATAAACTTTAGTCGAGACCGCTCGACTAAGAGAACATTGTCTGTTTTTTTCTTATATGCTATTAAATGTTTAATAACTTTTTTCATAGATTTTTTCAGAGCCTGATTATGTTATTCATATGTGTGAATTTGCTGCAGCACAAGTCTCTAGAATTTGAAATACGTGTTTCGCAAAGGCGACGGGGGCGTGGCATCCAAAACAAAAATCAAAATGGTATAAAACTACAAATTTGAAGTCTCTAGCTCCAAAGATGAAGTAGATAGAATTTTATAACTGAATCATCGATCACATTAAAACGGGAAAACTTATCGATATTTGGAAACAAATTTTAATATAATAATTTGAAGTTCGGTAATGTTTTTAATTGATACGAATTGCTCGGGGACAATATATTACAATACTCTTTTTATTTTGTTACGAGTATTGTAACAAAACCATTATACCCTGATTTCGAATTTCCAATTGATTTAGCGTATAAAAGAGAAAAAAGTAATGTATGCCCGACGTAGATTACTTTTTTGAATGAATTGGCCACCAATAGATAGTCCACACAGCTGCATAGACGAACCTGCGACAGCCAAGGCATTTAGAAAGTCACCGCTCACACGCCGCCGTTTAAGAGTAAAGGAAAATAAATAGAAAACTGTAAAGCAAATTACCAGTAAAACGCATTGTGACAAGACTTCGCGTGGGCGCTTTTTGTTTACGTTCAGCCTATTCGCAATTTGAATTTCTTTACCTATGTATGAGAAGTATTGCACACAAAGACGACTATACATTTCGGCGAAATACTAATTACCACTCAAACAAATATTTCATTTTGTGTTTTCTTATTGTAATGTAATTCATTTAAAACATTGTCGAATTTCAGATATAAAATGATATCACTCACGTCTTCGAAGATAGTCTAAACTTTTTTTGTATATTATAAAATTTAAGTGTATTTTGTGGAATTTTTATTTTCCATATATTGCGAAATCGTCCTCAAATTCAACGAAATTTTTTAAAGAATTTACATTTACACTAAATTTCTACATATTCAATAGAAAACAAGTAAGAAAACTCTAGTCGAGGCCGCTCGACTAGGGTATACCCTGAACCCTGCATTCTTCGTTTCTTTTATATACACATGCACTTGTACGTTCATTACAAGCAAAACATACACACACACATACACAGGCGCAAGCACACACAAGCGCAAGTCGGTGCGTCAGCTGTTGTTTGGCTGCTATTTGCATGGCAATGCTATGGGAAATTAAATGTTTAATAACTTTTTTTCTAGCGCAACGATTTTGATCAAACTTGTTGGGCGTGATCATGTCATCCATATGTGTGTATGTGCCAAAGCACAAGTCTCTAGTATTTGAAATACGGGACTTACAAATTTGAAGGGGGCGTGGCATCCAAAATTTAACAAAAATCGAAATTGTATAAGGCTCACATAACACTAAGTGCAAAATTTGAAGACTCTAGCTATAAAGATGAATTATATAGATTTATATAACTGAGCATCGATTTCGTTTTTAATCGATAACATTAAAATTAAGACAGTTATCGATTTTTTTAACAAACTCGATCTTTTCGTGCTATACAGGAACCTACATAAAAAATTTCAAGAGTCTAGCTCTTATAGGTTCTGAGAACGACGCGTTCATACATACGGACAGACGGACAGACGGACATGGCTATATCAACTCGGCTTGTCATCCTGATCAAGAATATATATACTTTATGGGGTCTGCCACGCCTCCTTCTGCCTGTTACATACATTTCAACAAAAACATTATACCCTGATTTCCCATTTTTAATGGGTTCAGGGTATAACAAGTAAAAGTGCTCTATTCGACACTGCTCGACAAAGAGATCCCCTGAACCCTGTGAAGAACTGCGATTGCTAAGAGCCGCTAACATTCTCCGTTACTTTTATATGTACATATGTATGTAGCAAGCAATACATACACACACACAGACGCACGCACAAGCACACAATCTGCTAACTTTGCATTATGACTCATCAGCTTCGCTGCTGCTGCAAGACGCCGATAATATGATATATTAAATGTTTAATAACTTTTTCTGTTTCTAGACGAACGATTTTGATCAAATTTGTTGGGCGTGATCATGACATTCATATGTGTGTATGTGCCAAAGCACAAGTCTATAGTACGTAAATACGTGATTTAGCAATTTGAGGCGAAGGGGCAATTTGAGGGCGTGGCATCCAAAATAACAAAAACCGACATTGCAGAAGGCTCAAATAATACTAAATGCAAAATTTTAAGACTCTAACTATAAAGATGAATTAAATAGAATTTTATAACTAAATGAAGATATAGGTTTATAATCGATATCGTTAAAACGATGATAGTTATCGAATATTTGAAACAAACTCGATCGAATCGTGATATACACGAACTTCCAAAAAAAATTTGAAGTCTCTAGCTCTTATGTCTTCTGAGATCGACGCGTTCAAACATACGGACAGACGGATAGGGCTAAATCGACTGGACTTCTGTCCCTGATCAAGAATATATATACTTTATGGGGTCTGCCACGCCTCCTTCTACCTGTTACATACATTTTCACAAAACCATTATACCCTGATTTCCCATTTTCAATGGGTTCAGGGTATAAAAAATAGATCATATGCTGTTAGCAGACGCTGTTAAATCCCCACGTAAAAATTCGAAATATTTATCCGATCCGGCTAAATAATATAAACTATTGTCTGTTGATCGCGAAAATCTGAAGAGCATTTCTAGCAGAAGAAATTAAAATAATATTAAAAAAAAAAAACAAACAAAAAATACCGCCATCTATCTTTTGATTCGATAAAGCAACTTATAATTCGCAATCCATAGAGCCACCTAGCTTAAAATTGTGCATGCGTATATATATATATATACAGTGCCGCTCAACTGAATAGGTTTGAAAAATATTTCTTCTATTTTTTCTTCTCTCTTTGTTCCTATGGCATTTTTCCCTTTTTTCTTTTTTGTTTTGAACTCTCATTTGGTTACTCATATGACAAAAAAATGTAACGGGTTCTATGCAACGGTAATTCAGAATTTGGCTTTCATCGTGAAATTCGCTGAATGTGTGGTCTATTTTTAGCTCATCTGATTAGGTTTGACAACTTTGACTTCACTTTTTGACTCACTGCGAGATTGAAAACACATAATTTCTTTGGTGTACTTAAATTTAAAGTAATTGCTACCATTTTTCATAAATATGGGTCGCGGAAAATCTTTAACCGATATTGAAAAAGGTCAAATTAAAGGCTATATTGAATCTGGCCTAAAACATAATGAAATAGGAAAGAAAATTGGTCGAAGCCAAAACTTGGTAAGCAATTTTCTTCGTAATGAAGCAAATTACGGGAAAAAAATGAAAGGAGGAAAAAAATATGCTACAACGGCATCAGAGAGGCGACTAATCCTTCGAACTGCTTCGAATTCCCACCTCTCTGCCAGTAAAATCAGGGATGAATGCGGTGTAAATGCTAATTTGGCAACGGTAAAACGAGTTATTCGGAGTGCTAAACACTTAAAGAGATTAAAAATAAAAAAAACCTCCTCTTAATGATGTACGAAAGGAAGCACGACTTCGATTTGCCCGGGATCACATGACTTGAAACAAGATGTGGAAGGCTGTGGTCTTCTCCGACGAAAAAAAGTTCAATCTCGACGGACCGGATGGCTATAACTATTATTTTCACGATATGAGAAAAGAGGAATGCTTTTTGAGTCGTCATTTCTTCTGTAAAGGAGGCGTAATGGTTTGGGGAGCCATATCGTTCTATGGAACTTGTGAGCTGCAGTTTGTTTCATCAAAGATGAATGCGAATGTCTACAAAACTGTGCTCCAAAGGCTTTTCCCCAGTTTTCCGAAATTTTTGGACCTATTCAATGGACATACCAACAAGACAACGCCCCTATCCATACAGCCCGGGTGACAAAACAGTGGATTAAGGACCAGAATGTCAACTTGCTCGAGTGGCCGCCATACTCCCCAGACATAAATATTATAGAAAACATTTGGGGATTTTTATCCAGGAGAGTGTACGAAGGGGGAAGACAATTTCAAGACTCGGCGACCCTGGTTGAAGCGATTAAAAAAGCCTGGTCAACTATTTCACTGAGTGAAATTGAAAAATATTACGATTCCTTATCAACTCGAATGTTTGAAATAATTAAGAATAAGGGTGGTCATACCAAATATTAAATAATGCAAAAATAGTGTCTTTTATTATTTAAGTTACCAAGTGCCATGAAATATTGCTGTGAATAATTTTTTTTTATAGTTTTGTTGGTCAAACCTATTCACTTGAGCCAAAAAAAGTGTAGATTTTCAGTTATGTTTTTGAAAATATAATAAAAAAAATATAAAAACCGAACCCAAAAGAAAAAAAACGTTTGTATTTTATAAATAATTAATTGTTTCACTTAACAAAAATTATTTGGTTTAAATCCGAGTCCTCGTTATAAAGATATTAAGTTCTAAGTTTAACAATGAAGTCAAACCTATTCAGTTGAGCGGCACTGTATATATATATATATATATATATATATATATATATATATATATATATATATATACCCCTAAATAGTGACCACCCAACATTTTTACATGGAGTACTCTAAATAGTAGAAAATCGAAAACCTCTAAATAATGAACTGCACTTTTACAGCAATTTTCTTACGAAAAAGCAGCCAAAAACAGAAAATGAAAAAGAAAACATTATACCCCTTTTCCCCAATTTCAATGGGTTCAGGGTATAACAAGTAAGAATACTACCCTACACAGACGCATGAATAAGCACACACACTGCTAACTGCGCAGTTGACTCAGCAACTGCGCTCAGGCTGCAAGGCGCCTATGTTATGAGTAATTAAATGCTTAATAACTTTTTTCGTAGACTAAATGTTTGTGATCAAACTTTTAGAACACATATATTATTTTTTTTTACCAATGTTAATGTTTTTTGGCTGTTTAAACAAATAAAACAAGTTTTTGAGCAAACAAATTTGAGTCTGGATAAAGTGCATCACTTCGATATTACAGACCAGGCCGTACAAAAATTAGTCCACTACCCCCAGACAGCACTATATATATATATTATATATATATATATATATATATATATATATATATATATATATATATATATATATATATATATATATATATATATATATATATATATATATATATATATATTGCTTTTGCCAATAAGCCGAACGTTTTGTTTAATAACTTCAAAGTTAATCATTTCGACGTGCTCTATTGAATATATGACATTTTGTAAAGATTTCAAAACTCGTTCGTATATCGCCTATATTTACAACTGAATTTTAATTTAAAGAATTTTGGAAAAGTTATCCAAAATTGCTTTTTGTATGGCAATGATATGGGACATTAAAATGTTTAATAACTTTTTTTATAGATCAACGATTTTGATCGAACTTGTTGGGCGTGATCATGTTATCCATATATATATATATGTGCCAAAGCACAAGTCTCTAGTATTTGATGGCGCGTGGCATCCAAAATTGAACAAAAACCGAAATTGCGTTAGACCTATCTAACACTAAATGCAGGGTTGAAGTCTCTAGCTCTTATATGTTCTGAGATCGACAGACGGACAGACAGACAGACGGACATGGCTATATCAACTCGGCTTGTCTCCCTGATCAAGAATATATATACTTTATGGGGTCTGCCACGCCTCCTCTTGCCTGCCCTAACAGTGCTACGAGTAATGTTTCTAAGATACGGGAAAATGCAATTTCCAATTTGCAACACCCCTATTGAGCGTATCGCTATACACAAGTATATATTAAAATATCTCGTCTCAGAACCTATTAGAGCTAGAGACTTTAAATTCATCCAGCAAAGTTAGACTAAAACGTGCTACTGTTAGAATATGCTACATGCACGCTTTTCAATCATATTCTTTTGAATATTTTCCATTTTATAAAAAATGCAAAAATGATTCACATGTTGCCTATATCGCAAATGTATTTCAATTTCAAGAATTTCGTTAATTTTGGAGCCGGTATCCAAAATTCAACAAAAATCAAAATTGTATAAAGTACATCACACTAAAATTTGGATTCTCTAGCTACAAAGACGCATGAGATATAATTTAATAACTGAATTCCAATAAACTTTCTAATTCTAAGTCACACTAAAAAAACCAAGTTTCAAGTCTCCAGCAGTCATAGGTTCTGAGATCGACGTGTTCATGAATACGAATAGACATATGGAGACGGCTAAATTGATTCAGCTCATCGTCCTGATCAAGAATATATATACTTTATGGGGTCTGCAGCGCCTACTTCTGCATTGTAGAGACATTTTAACAAAACCATTATACCCTAAATTCCCCATTTTTAAAGGTAGTTTTATACATATAAAACTATCCTCTCTCTTTCTCTATTCCTTTTTATCGGACACAGAAAACATTCATTCACGTTCAAGTTTCAGAAAAGTTCCGATACATCACGTTTAGTGTAATGAACTGTTATAATAATAATTGCAATTACGTTACTAGTAAAATTCTTATAAGTGTACGTGTAAAGCCATGAAAATCTGCTTGTAAATAAAATATAATGATAAATACAATAACGTACCTCTGTTTTTTCTGCTCTTGTGTTTGCTGTTGCTGTTCTGCTTCTTTTTGTTTCATAGCCGAAATGGGTCTTATCACATCGTCAACTAAATTGGTTGGTTGTGATTTATATTGGTGATTTATATCTACATTATTTGTTATATAAATATTATTATTTATATTTAATTGATTATTTGGCACATTAGCGGTCACTTCTTTTTCAGCATTATTTTTTTCACTGTTAGGCACTACACTAAAATAATTCTTATTTAAATTTACATCAGACGACAACACATTCATATTCACTGACGTGTCTGTTACCGCTGTGAACATAGTTTCTGAATCAATGTTTGGCTCGGTGCCCACCTTCATCACAATATTATCGGCATCTAGACGCGATGACGTCGAAGTTGACGATCCTTTAGGTGCCTGAGTCATTGTCGTCGTCGTGGCTACTGGCGCCTTTTTTATTGGAATATTAAGATCATTTTTTACATTTAGCAAGCCGTTGGTGAAAGAACCCTTCTCATTCGCTTCTGTCCCAGGTATTGGGAAGCTTGCCTGCTGCATTTCTTCGATTTCTGCCGCGGCAGCATTATCATATAACCAAAAGCAGCAGCTGCAGAACAAATTGAAAATATGGAAAGTGATAGAAAAATTCGTGATAGATCGCATTTTTAATAAATACGAGGATATAGTTTCTTACCTTAGTATTAGATTTATGTACATAAAACGTATTAAATGTAATCTTATTTTCATTCTTTCGTGTTCCAGCGCAGACACGCAACGTTTATTATCAAAAACTCACAAAAGAAGGCGCTCCTCAGTGGGAGACGAGAGAGAATATTTCAATTGTCTCGCCCACTATTGCTAAAACTATATTATTTTTTGTACGTATTTGCCATTCGTTAATGATCGAAGTGGCGAAGCATATGAGCTCCACGCAAAACTGTCATACTGTGTTGCATTAACAAATAATAATATGTAAACTGCTGCTAAAGTTGTCGCAGCATAAAAAAAAAAACAAATTATAACTAAAGGTGGACTTTGCTCGATAGATGTAGTCGATTATTTCGTTATACCTTTCTAAGAAAGTAGCAAAATTAAGAAATTTTGGCATTGTCTTTATAAAATATGTTCAGTTTAAGGTAATATTAAGAGAAGCAACCCGAAATATACATATGCTTAGTACTTGATTTAGAAAAATACTGCTTATTGAATCATTCATTTCGAACATATTCGATTTGTATTTATATGAAATCAGTCTATTTATCGAAACGTTCGGGATCGAACAAAAACAAACTACATAACTGTCTGTGTTATTTTTATTATATTTATAGACAAAATTATATTTAATTAGTTTATTTTCAATATGTCATTCTTGCGAGGTTCGCTGAATTATGTCTGGTGTACAACCAGTGTGCTTGGAAAAGGTGCCACGGGATCTGTGTTCCAGGTAAAAAAAAATATTTTTTGAGAGCGACACACTTCAAATTTTGCTTTTGCAGGGAGTTAATAAGACAACTGGAGAATCAGTTGCCGTGAAAACTTTCAATCCATACAGTCATATGCGACCTGCCGATGTGCAAATGCGCGAGTTTGAAGCTTTAAAAAAAGTAAACCATGAGAATATTGTTAAATTGTTGGCTATCGAGGAGGATCAAGAAGGGCGCGGCAAAGTAATTGTTATGGAATTATGCACGGGGGGGAGTTTATTTAATATACTTGATGATCCGGAAAACTCATACGGTCTGCCCGAACAAGAATTCCTCCTAGTACTGGAGCATCTATGTGACGGCATGAAACATTTGCGTGATAATAAGCTCGTGCATCGTGATCTGAAGCCCGGCAACATTATGAAATTTATATCTGAAGATGGTCAAACCATATATAAGCTAACCGACTTTGGTGCTGCACGCGAACTCGAAGATAATCAGCCTTTTGCTTCACTCTATGGAACCGAGGAATATCTGCATCCCGATCTGTACGAACGGGCTGTGCTTCGAAAATCTATTCAACGGTCTTTTACCGCCAATGTAGATCTATGGTCCATTGGGGTGACGCTCTATCATGTGGCTACTGGAAACTTGCCCTTTAGACCATACGGCGGTCGTAAAAACCGCGAGACCATGCATCAAATAACTACGAAGAAAGCGTCGGGCGTGATATCTGGGACACAGTTGGCCGAAAATGGACCAATTGAGTGGTCGACAACACTGCCACCACATGCACATTTATCACAAGGATTGAAGACGCTGGTGACTCCTCTGCTGGCTGGTTTGTTGGAGGAGAATCGCGATAAGACATGGTCCTTTGATCGATTCTTTCAAGAAGTGACCTTAATTTTGCGCAAACGTGTCATACACGTTTTCTTCACTAATCGCACCAGCTCTGTAGAGGTATTCTTGGAGCCGAATGAGCAGATCGATAACTTTCGGGAGCGTATATTCCTGCAAACCGAGGTGCCGCTGGAAAAGCAAATATTGCTCTTCAATAATGAACATCTTGAAAAGAAAATCTCGCCACGAACTATTGGTAATTTACCTATTAATTAATTATTTGCTATTTTTGCCGTTTTCATTCAAAGTAACAAACAAACATTCCAGCTAAAGCCTTTCCCAAGACAACAACGGAACACCCTATATTCCTCTACAGCAATGATGATAATAATGTCCAATTGCCACAGCAATTGGAATTGCCAAAATTCCCAGTATTTCCACCAAATGTTTCTGTAGAAAATGATGCGAGTCTAGCAAAGGTACTATCTTCGGAACGTTATTCCCCAAATTTCTTTCAATATGTGTATAACAATTTCTGTTTTCGCAGGCTGCTTGCAGTGTGGGTCATGAATGCAAAAGACGTGTTGATATCTTTACCATCATGGATATACTTATCAAGAAGGCAGTTGAGCAATTTATAGAGATGTTAATAACCACCATTACCTTACTATTGAAGTGAGTTAAGATAAACAAGAAAGACTGCTAGAGTAGGCGCTGAGGAAAGAGCAAAGCAAAAAACAAAATTCATTACTGTAGTCCACACGCAAAAGTGGATACTTCCATGATCAAGCAATGCTTAAAATGAAGTGGCTATCCAATTGAGAGTGGCATTACGAGGTATTAAAGAAATAGTTAAGCACCTAAAATATCGAATTATATTTACAGAAAAACCGAAAGCTTTGACAATCTGCTGTCTACCGTTGTTGACTACTCGGATGTGGTGCATGTTATGGCGAGCGTGGTAAGTTATAGTACATTTACCCACTTTACATCAGTACACGGTTTTCTTTACAAAGACAAAGGGCGACCAGGACTTAAAGCCTCTTCTCTGTTCTCTGGATGGCGTGAAGAGTGAGTTTGATGGTGCTGCCGATGTTATCATCCAGATGCACAAACATTTTGTTACAGATGATGAGCTAAAGTAGGCATGATTTATAGAGCGACTTCAGCTCAAACGCAAACTAATGTTAATCATTTACAGTGACCAATGGTCGTCCTTGATGCATGGTAAAAAGTGCCCTTGCCGCACAAGAGCTAGCGCACAGGCGAAGTATTTGGTAGAGCGTCTGCGTGACTCTTGGCAACATTTGCTGCGTGACCGTGCGACACGCACCTTGACATACAACGATGAGCAGTTCCATGCGCTGGAGAAAATTAAAGTGGATCACAATGGCAAACGCATTAAGCAATTGTTGTTGGAAAATGTGAATCCGGCGGTCGATCAAATGGCGGAATGTCTGGCTGATTGGTATAAACTGGCACAAACGGTGTATGTGAAAACTCAGATCTTGGAGAAGGACGTGCGCGACTGCGAGCGTAAATTACATACAATTCGCGATGAGCTCTACCACATCAAATGCGAACAGAAACTGGATGTGGACACCAAAAATATGAATAGCAACAACCAATTGGCCAAAATTGAGGAGCGAAATCGACTACGCATTATGAAGCAGCAGCAATTGGAAGTGATGGCCGTGATGAGAAGAAATAGCGAGCTTATAGCCTTGATAAATAATATAGGTATTTCCAATACCAATGCAATAAGCAGCTTGAACTAGAAGTGAATAATGTATAGTTACATATGTATAATGGGCAAGTACCCATATTCTCTAAGTATAATATTTGTACTGTAAATATACAAAAAAAAACCCCATCGCATGTCGTGAAACTAATATTCGATACGGATGCGAAAGCTTTTATATTAAAATATAAGCCACTGTATATTTAACTGTTTATATACCGAACGCCATTTTTTTAGTTCTTACGATATCGATATAGCTATCGGTATGGTAACCTATGGCTCATGAAAGTATTTCTACCCACGCTAATATTGTGTTATCGATTGCTCTGTCGATGGTTCCCCCCTCTCCCTTGGGGTGGCATTGCTATTATCATTTTGTTTCCTTCGTTTCAATTTATTTACAATGAGTTTTCTGAGCACATTATGTTTTCCATACTAACCACAGTTGGAAAGGTTGTTGATACTTTGCTACTGCTGCCTATTTCTACGGCGATTCAAGGGATAGTAAATGTGATATACTATTTCCTCGCTGCCAGCTGGTTCGCTGGTTACTGCCTCGTCGAAGCCGGCAGGCACGTCTGGATCGTGTTATCTGACGGTTACCAAATAGCTAATGCCATTGTGGAGGAGTGCAACATTTTCTATAGTGAGCTTCGGTACATTGTCTCCAACGTTTGGGACTACATTTACTATGGTACCGTTGACGGACTAAGTCTGGCACAGTACCTGGCAGAGAAAGTGTTCCTTTTTCTGTGCAACGCGCTTATCGGACTTGGCAATTGCGCACTGTGGATCCTTATGCTGCTACCGCTAACCGTTATAGTAACAGTCGACAATGTTATACTCGCGCTTGATCATTTAGCTCGATACATTGTTGAGCATGGTGCGTATTTAATGAAAAACGTCTTCCAACTCTCGATGGGCATGGCTCTGTGTTTGGTGATCTACACGTTTCGCAGATATGTGCATCTGCTAGCGCTCTATCTGCTAAGCAGCCTACGTAATGAGATCATAACAAAAGGCCGCCTGGTTTTACTGTGGTCGGTGAACTGGACTAATCAACAACTCTCCTGGGTGTTTCAAAAGTTGCAAGTTTTTGAATCATCGGCGACTGCTTCGGGTCATCGATCACATTGTGTGGTGTGTCTGGAAAGGAACAAGAATGTCGTTATCCTTCCGTGTCGACATCTATGCCTGTGCAAGGAGTGCGCCCAGCAGCTCCACCGTTTGGATGGTGGCTACCGATGTCCTGTGTGCCGAAATGACGTCCATACATTGCTGTCTGTCTATGACTGATTAAAGTATTAATTAATTAATTATGATTATATTTCCTGTATACATATAGATTTGTCAACTATTTATATATTTCATGTACATGTAAGTTATGTAAGTCGATTTCAAAAATAAAATCTGTAAAAAAGGCAATTCTGAGAAACTTATTCGAATTGATTCGAAGTTACAGAGATGTATACATATGTAAGCCGATATATGTACATACATTCTTTACGTCTATAAGAATAGTGTTATGTGGTGTTTAGCGCCATCTATGTATGGGGCTCAATGTAAACACAAAGATAAAAAGTATAGAACATAGCCCATCGCACGTTAAGTTCATTCATTGAATACTTTCATAACGTGGTGTATCAAAATTGACACATAGATGGCGCTAGCAAACATTATTTTCCATACATGCAATTCCACCTCAATTTTATTGATGATTTGTGCTAATATAATACCCGACTGTCAAATAGTAGAAAAAAGACTACAGAAATTAGCAAATATGCTTGCTCATTTTTAGTGTGCTTGTGATCGACTGCTACCACTAACCAAATCAAGGTTTAATGGTTAGTGATGGTACTCTAAGTATTTCATTGCACACAAAGTGGTGAAGTTAGAAATTAAATGAGCAGTGTACTTGAGTTCACTTTGCCTAAAGTAAATTGAACACACCGCTATAAATAAATCTGAGCAAGCAGTGTGAATTTGTTTATAGCAGGTTGACGTTCTGGTGAGTTTGCACAATTGAACACAATTGAACGTTCTGGTGAGTTTGCACAATTGAACACAATTGAACGTTCTGGTGATTTTGTACAATTGTTTTAAACGAAGTGCTGCAATGTTAGTGTGCCATGTGTACGGTGGTATTTGCTTCAGTCAGCCTAAGGTTGTATTCGTCCACCCAATAAACAAAGATCTTTTGGTTAACACACATGAAATAAGTGAACAATTTTATTTGAAATTAAAAACAGCTTATATATATATATATATATATATATATATATATATATATATATATATATATATATATATATATATATATATATATATATATATATAAATGTATATCAATCAATGAAGTTGCTCTTCAAAGGTACATGAAATGTCATAGAATACTAAAATATGGGAAAAGAAATATATGTATGTATGATGCATACATTTGTGTGTACAACGGTTTTAGGTGTATGATTCAATATGTATGTATGTATATACTTATGTATATACCTATTTGTATGTATATACATATGTAAATAACAATATATGTACATACACACACATATACAGGTATAAGTCCTGTCTTTAGTTATAGCTTTACGGATGGGTTGAAGGCTTAATATATGTACATATTTCAGTGCACTTAAGTCTATGATGTACATTTTATATATATATATTTCATATATATATATATATATATATATATATATATATATATATATATATATATATATATATGTTTATGTATGTATGTATGTGTATGTAAAGTGTACAGCTTTGTTTCTTCTTTCTAATGTATTCTATTTTCATTTTATTGAGATTATTGCTAAAAAATTACATTTCTTGCCATTCGTAAAGCTTCATGGGCTCTTATCTATTCGTATCTGATAGGAAACATGATAATAAAATATATGTTATTTATCTATGTATAAAAGAAAAATATGCCTTTAATAGACAAAACTTGTACATATATGAAAATATTGAATAGCCGGGAAAAGTATTATTCATAGCTCAAAAATATGCATACCCGAAATATTTATACTTGACATTGTGAGTCCTCTATGCGTACGTACAAATACATGTACAACTACAAAAGAACGTCAACTAAAGTGTATTAGTTCTCTGTAAAAGTTCTCTATTCAAAATATGTTTATGCACGACTATATATATGTATATGCATATCAATATATATTATTTCGAAGGTACAATGTAGGTGTGTTCTTACAGGAGTATGTATATATGTAAGTACATTGGGCCTTAACCTAATTGTTTGCTATGCCAACGACTAATTCTCTATCATGAAAAAATGTTAATGTTAGAGAGCTTAATTTGTTTATGGTTTTCTTAACTGTTTTTCTTTTTCATGATATGTAAAGGCTAGACAATGGCAACATATTTGGATTTCGAATTATATAAACAAAACGACCTACTAAGTTACAAACCAATTTGATTGTTTTGTTGTCTACCCAAGTTTTAAACCAATTTGGGCGCTTATATTGAGTTTTCTTTTCCATTTTAATGCCCCTTTTTAACTGCTAATCAAGCTCAGACTCAAGCTAAAGCTGAACATTTGAAAAGGTAGGTTTTAAAAAGTGCTTTTTATATAAATTTACCTATTTTAGGTATTTATTTTGTAGAAAATGGCTGCCTATTGGACATACATATATTATTTTTGGCTGGGAAAATTGCCTTGTGTTAAACAATAAATGGATCTATTAAGTATTTGGAATATATATTTAACATTTAATTAATAACAATTCGCTATAAAAATACAATAAATTGTGATATTTTGTTAATCAGGTATTACCAATATTATGAAAAAAGTTAACAACACTTAAGTTTTGTATTGTGCCTCCAAAAGCTTGAAGAGATATGTTTTCCATTTTTTAGGCATAACTAGTTATTGTACTTAGTCTTTATATTTGTATTTATAGCCATAGAGGAATATACTTGTTAAACATAAGTAAACATTTCTCTAAAGGCTGCACATTAATTATATTCTATTTAATTTTGTATCATTTGTTTGTATATGGTATATATATATGGTATATATATATATATATATATATATATATATATATATATATATATATATATATATATATGTATATATGTATATATCGTTATTTCGAAATTCGAGGGACTCTTAAAATATAACGAATTATCGAATTTTTGTAATATTAAATATAAAGAGATTTTGTAGGGGACTCGTGATAACTTTGAACTAATGAGACGTTCAAAATATCGCATATTTGAAATAACGAGAGTCGACTGTATATGCATACATATAAAAAATATAAGTTTAAAATAAATCATATACAAGTAGTAAGAATAAAGACATACATATAAGTATATATGTAGATTTTACCGCAAATTTATCACAAAACCACAATTGCATAGCCTTCGATCGAAATAAAAAGAAAATTACAATTCTTTGAGGGAACATTGTTATCGTCGAAAACGTTTCCTTTGCTTTAACTTCAACGTTCTCTGCATTAGAGTTAATAGATTATTTTATAACTTAGATAACTAAATACTTATGCTCTTATAAATTATGTATAATATTATCTTAGATTTTAGTTTGTGAGTTTGTGTGCAGCGCTGTGTGTCAGACACAAATCACATAAAGGTACTTCAACTCTCTCTTTGTGCCCCAGGTCGTGCAATAAAAGCTCGAACCAAGAAGTGATGGATGACAACCAAACTGTGAGAAGTGATTTTATGATCTATATATAACATATTTGCCTAGCTTGATTAAAGAATCCAAAATATAATAGTTGCTTTTAATTCATTATAAATATATTTATAATCATAACTTAGGCTTTACTTAATGTGCATCTGGTTCTTAATACGATTGACTAGAATACGCTAAAGGCGAGAGCTCTGATTTGTACTCGAAGGCAATGTAGATAGCTAATTCGAATCAGAATCAAAATTAGAATCAGAACTAGAATCGGAATCGGAACAGAGTGGACGGAAGGGTTAATTTATTGTGTAAGGGGTATTTATACGAATGTGCGGGTGTATGTGCGTGTTCTGCGCATTGATTTTGACAGTTTGAAATTAAACAATTTAACAATTAACGTCAACAAGTTGTGAATTCTTTCTTTTTGTGTAGCTGACAAGTCACGAATAGCTTAGACTTGAATCAGTGCTTAAATATTCATGAGCCACTCTCATTACGTACTGGTTAGTGGCCAGTGGTCAATTGTTGTACCTATGCCAAACAACAAGACAAAACTGGTCCTAGCCCAGCGAATAGGGATACCGGATAGGTAGAGTGTGTAGGGGGTGAAGGGACTCTCAGGCATAGGTGATGTTCGATCGTACGTATATTTAAGAAAGTAACTAGATATGAACTGATGGAAATTGTATTATATATCTTTCTGATGTCGATATACAATCTAAAATTCCAGCACTTTTCTTGTTCTTTTATTGTGCCCAATTGTTTCTCTCGTTCATTGAGATCACTTAGAACTATGTACACATCGGATTGGTAAATATTGAAAGTAATATACTATTTACGTTATCTGTCTTATTGAAAGCTTAACAAGAAGGAATCAAAGTTATGGGGCCTAAAAGGGCAACGTGGTAACGAACATGTTCTCAATGAGGGCCGGTGCTGGCACCAAATCCTCTAATTTTAGATAGAATATACGCTGTAATCCCTGTACACTCAAGGAGCGCAGCTCGGGCAGTTTGCCCAGCAGGCGACTGAAGTAATGCTGTTTCTTTTGAGCTTCCGCGTTGTAGGTGACATGGTCACGCAGACTGCCGATTATCTTCATTTGTAGTTGCTCCACTTTTTTCGGTTCCCGGAGCCCATGTCGTTCTGTAACAGAAGGTAGATGGCTATATTGTTGATATATGTAAGTGTGGGATGGAGTGGCTATCCACCAACCTGTTATTAAGGTGAGGGCGCAAAGGCAGGCGAATGCCGAGATGTCAATCTCTAGATTGTGCAGGCTGCGGCTAAACTCCATGATGCCATTCAACCACTCGCCAAACGAGCGCTGGCACTGAGTACGATGTAGCACTGTGCCGTTACAGAAAATCATCTTGGTGTCGTCGCTGCGGGCGCGATAAGATAGCCGAAGCACAAACAGCTCCAGCGAGGCGGATTGGAAGAGGAGCTCCTGGTCCTCAGATGTAAGCTCCAAATAACCAGGAATCTTTTCAGCAAATTGCCTGATCACGTCTACCGAGCTGGTTAGGAGGTGATAGAACTGCTGAACCTTTTCAGCCTCACTCAAACTTACTGGCGTCAAAGGAGTCAGTGAATCGGGTGCCTCTTCGTAGTTTGAATAGTCCAGGCACGAGGGATCTGGTGTTGTGTCAACGTGGCTTCGCACCAGAGCAGTTATTAATGATATGGGGGGCGATGGGGGCGACTCCTGCGGTGACTTTGGTTTTGAGGGTAGACGTCCACGGCGGCCCTTCAGTGAGTCCGTGCGCACTACTTCCTTCACCATGCCCACCACCAGGCACTTTTGAAAACGACAAAACTGGCAACGATTCCGTCTTCTCTTATCGACCGGACAGCTCTTATCCGCCAAGCACACATACTTTGAACCTTTCTGCACGGTTCGCTTGAAGAATCCTTTGCAGCCCTCGCAGGTTCTAACCCCGTAATGCTGACAGGCTGCCGTATCTCCGCACACGGCGCACAGCTGCGAGGAATTGGTAGACTGAAGCAATCGTCCTGCTTGGCTGTGCAAAAAGTCAGAGCTACCACCACCCACAGGTGAGTTGGCAGTGGAGTTGGGTGCTGAGCTCAGTTGTATCTGCAGCGCATTGATGGCATGAATGTTTCTAGAGCCAACTAGCGCCAACTTCGCCACCTTCGGACTATGCGCTGCAGTAGCGGGAGAAACGGAGCGGTGTACGGGCAAGGAGGCTCTTCGCATGGGTGGAAGAACCACAGCGGGACCTGACCCTAAGCCTGAACCTTGCGCACCGTTAGTACCTGTCGTTGCCGTCTCCAGTTCGGAAATGGTCGGAAATGTGGGTAAGGAATAACGCTCGCCGTTGTGGGAGCTATAGTTCTGTATGGATTCGTTACATTTTTGTTAAATTAGTTAACGGAAATTTATTGTAGTTTCTACTTACCATGTGCTGATAGCTTTGCTGTTGCTGTTGCTGCTGTCCAAAGAAACTTTCGTTATGGCCCACTCCGCTGTATTCATAGAGCGAGCTGGCTGATGAGTTGGGTGAGGGATTGGAAGCGCCATTGATGGCGTTGAAGTGACCATGGTAATTGTACCCACTGCTATTGCTACTGCTGTTGTTGATGTTATTGGGCCGAGGCGGATGAGCTTGCAATTGATGCAGTGACTGCCCCGAAGCAGGATCCGTATTTAGATCAGCAATTACATCTGCAAAGCAGTCTTCATCCATTTTTAAAGTTAAGATCTGATCGGAGGGCGTCGCTGTACCTGAAGGGGAGGTCTGTTTTGGACTGCTGGCGCTGCTGCCGTTATATTTGAGAGAGTAGGTTTCCTGGAAGCTTGGTAGGCTACTGCCGCATGAGAGTGGTCCGCCAATTGGTGAGATCAGTAGGTTGCTGGTGCCGTGGCGCTGTAGATAGGTGGCCTGTAGCTGTTGTTGTTGCAGCTCCTGCTGTTGGTGAGCATGAAGAGCGATAGCGGGATCGCTGCTAGACCGAAGACTAAGCAGGCAAATCGAGTGTTGATCGTGCTCGGAACCTACGCTGCAGTTACTGTTAGGTGGGAGCTGGTCTTGTGTTGATGGCAAACGCTTATCGTGAAGACATGTCAATTTGGTGAGATTCTCAATGGAGCTGGTGATATCCTCACTGCTGCCAATCAGTGCCTCATTGGATGGCGGCACATCAATCTGCGTGCCTGGATACTGGCTGGCTACTGATTGTTCAAGAACTGGCGAGAGAAGCGAGTTGTTGGAGTCCGATGGAAAAAATAAGTCCGAGAACAATTCGCTATGCGTAACGGCTGCATCGGCGAGGTTGCTAATCAGCTGATCCTCCTCATGAGACAGCAATGTCACTTGACTTGACGTAGGCAACGGCAAGTGCTGGTGCTGTTGAGGTAGCAGATGTTGTTGCTGCTGCAACGCTTGCTGCTGATGATGATTGTGATATTGATGGCGGTTGTGATGTCCGGCTCCAGGCGGAACAGCAGCTATTGTCGACGTGGTTGTTGTCGTTGCCACGGCTTGAGTTGAAAAATTGTCGAATGACGAAAGTGAACTAAAGGAGCTCTGCAATTGAAGAAAGTCCGACATAGACTGCATTAGCGACTTTTCACTGATTCATAGGATAGCTGATAGCTTTAGATAAGGGTGGAGTCGAATCATCGGTTAGACATGCGCTATGTTATCGTCGACGCTGATTGGTGCACAGATTACAACCCCTATTAACAACACAGCCATATAATTGTTTTACTCTGTTCATGAACCGAATTTAGTATATAGTATTATTAAAGATGCTTCTACTTACAACTCATGGCTATATTATGTCAGTTTATAGATGTTTTAATGTTTTAGTCCAAAACATAAGCAGAGAGTTTCGGCTTTCATTTTATATTTAATTATATTATTAATTATTAATTATTTCTTTGGTTCAAAAAATTGCTAAAGCTACTCTTGGATAAGTATTTTTTTTATCTCAATCATTGCAACCGTTTGAAATATAATAAAAAATGTTCTCTCAGCAACTGCGTTCAGTCTGCAAGACGCCGATAATATGAGATATTAAATGTTTAATAACTTTTTTCTATTTTTTCGACTTTGATCAAACTTGTTGTGCGTGATCGTGTCATTCATATGTGTGTGTGTGGCAAAGCACAAGTCTCTAGTACTTGAAATGCGTGATTTACCAATTTGAGGCGAAGGGGGCATGGTATCCAAAATTTAACCAAAGCCGAAATTGTGTAATGCTCAAATAACACTAAATGCTAAATTAGAAAACTCTTACTATAAATTAGCTAGAATTAGCTGGAATTTTATGACTAAATAAAGATATCGGGTTTTCACTGATAACATTAAAACTATGACAGTTATCGATTATTTGAAACAAACTCGATCCTTTCGTGCCATACACAAACCTCCAAAAAAATTTGAAGGTCTTATACGTTCTGAGATCGACGCGTTCAAACATATGGACAGACAGACGGACAGGGCTTAATCGACTCAGGTTGTCTCCCGGATCAAGAATATATATATATATATATATATATATATATATATATATATATATATATATATATATATATATATATATATATATATATATATATATATATATATATATATATATATATATATATATATATATATATATATATATATATATATATATATATATATATATATATATATATATATATATATATATATATATACATTTTCACAAAAGCATTATTCCCTTTTTTGCCATTTGCAATGGGTTCAGGGCATAAAAATTGAATTAGGCAGCTATTGTGGTAGTTGTTGTTATTGTTTTGGTGATTTGCCCCTTTACCTCTATTAGTTCTTCACAGTAGGAAATCAAGGAACCATTCACGACCAATTTGTCTTGCAACGTGCCATTTCTTGTTAACGTAGCCAAAATGAACAACATCTGCTTCATTAGAAATCTATGCATATTATGGGCTGTTTTTCCAATCCTATATGATTTACATTTATATATATTATATGTATATTTTTTTATGATCTTGGGGTGTATATACAAGTATATATAGAATGTTTATTAGAAAAGAAACTCACATTGGGCTGCAAAAGTAACATGCTTGTGGTCGATTGGGTGTGGAGCCTCGGTTGGCTGCTTTTAGTGGATGCTGCAGATGGTGTGGTTGTTGCTGTTGTTCTTGCTGCTGCTGTTGCTGCACTTGTCGCACCTGTAACTTTAGTATCTGTTTTTGTCGATCTGACAGGAAATATTCTCTCAGTTTTCAACTTAGCTTTGCCGACTTTCGGATAATGCTTGAAGCTTTGCTCGGTTGATTTTGTGGGAGCTGTGTTATGTCGTGGAGTTGTTGTTCTTTCTGTTTCTGCACCTGCAAGGATTTTAATAAGGATACCCATTAAGTCTTGACATTTAAGATGCATTGCAACAAATGTGTAAATTTGTAAATTTGTAAATGTTAAGCGGTGCCTGGGGCATCATAATCTAGTCTATTATGCTATGCTTGGCTGCAATGTTCTCCCCTGAACTTTGGTCACCCTGTCAGTGACACATATACATTAATACGGCAGACATTTTGAGACGTGGTTTCCAAAGACCCATAGCGAATGTCTTAATTACTTCGCACTTCGGTTTCGCTGCCTGTCATCGCTCGACATCCTTGGCGGGTGTTTGCTTTTGATAAATATTATGAATATTATGGCTTATTCGAATCGCAAAACAGCATTTAGACGTTTCGTTTTGTTTTTGGCTGCCGCTTTTGCTGTTGTTGGTGATATCATATTTTTTCACGAATACATTTGTTATAAAAGCTATTAAACATATAGTTTAGTTTAGTTTTAGTTTAGTTTAGTTTTAGTTGAAGCGCTGTCAGTGAGTAAACTGCGCGGTTAGCAGTGTGCGTGCGTATGCATGCGTTCATGCGTATGTGTGCATGTATGTATATATTGTATACATATATGTAAAATAAAATATCGGCTCCTTGCTGGATTAAGGCTATCTCCTATCTCCGACTGCACAATACTCATTCACGGTCAAAACGACACCAGCACTAAAACACCGTAAAGCATTGATTTTTTCGATTTGCTGTCCGTATGCACCAAACCATTTTGCCGCTTGTGTTGACTTTTTCCAAGATCCAAATGATATGGCAGACCAACGGAATGACTATGAATGTCATATATATACACACACACACACACATATATATATATATATATATATATATATATATATATATAACGCCTATAACTTCTAGAACTGGCTTCTATCTGCCATAGTTCAATAATACAGGGCCAAATATTTTTTTTTTTCAGTTTCAACTAAGAAAATAAATTTTGCTTTGCGTAATGCCTTCTCAATTATTTTTGAGCATCTATTTGATATTATTTATTGAAATATGTGAAGCCTACTCTGAATGAGTTTCTTCAATATCATATTTTATTCAGTGTCTGTAAAGCAGGCATAATCTATTTGTTGATCTATCAAAGTGTAAAACAATGGGTGAAGATTTCAAATGGAAATCAAATATCATTGCAATCGCTTTTGGCTACTGCCGTGGGTCATTTAGAAAGCAATTGGTCGATACCCTTTGAGTCAGCCAACTCAAATCTCAGAAGACAACAACAAATAGCTAACAAACTACCGTGGGCTACTGCTAAAAAAGCTACCGGGAAGAGCGTGTGATATTTACTGAACATAACAATGTACCATTGTTTTTATAAACGAATATGTTTTCCAGAGGGTATCAACATTGGGTTGGGCTCTGTAGATGCAGTTGCATCATGAAATATTTATTTAGCCTGGCTAGACTAGATTTGTGTGCATGTGTGAGCGTGATGAGCAACATAAACAATTTCTTAACTTGGGTCCTGCATTTACCGTTTTTAAAAGCTGGTTAGCTAATTTATTATAAAGGCAAGCAAATATTGACTAAGCTCAAGTTATTTCGTTTTCTCGTGTCTTCTTCGCGTTGCATAACCCGGCTATTTTTTTTTTTTGTTTTTATATAAGATTGTTAATACATATTATTTTGCAAGCTTTGGGTGTACTTTGAACTGCGAACCCCACTGCACGCTATTGGTCTAACTCTGGCTCTGGCTCTGGCTCTGTCTGATCAATGGACATGGACATATGCATCTGCTTAGACTGACAGACAAAGCCAAAGACAGACTTGAGGACAGGAATGGACGGACCAACTTGCGCAGTGACCTAAAGAAATGGTAATGCGTCGTGGTCGATGTCTTTGGCATGTTGTACGGGTCAGGCAACTTGGTGACTCTCTGGCAGCTATCGTAGCTGTGGTCAGCTTTGGCCAGCACTGGCATTCATTCATTGAGTCAGTGGGTGCAGAAATCAGACATCTCTGGCGCTTTCGTGTGAATTTTTGTGAGACGTATACAAATGTATTTCAGGTTTCGACCAAGGAGTTAGTCACTTTGTCTGCTGTAGCTGTTATTTTTGCTGGTGCTGTTACTGCTGCTGAAACTGCTACAGGTTTGGCAGGGGCATGGCGGAGGCGTCGATGCAATCGCCTTTGCCATCCACGACAACGGAATCGGCTGGCCCCAAAGACTCTAGCATAGACCTGCAAGCAGGCCACAAACTTCCTGCTGTACCTTTGATGATGATGCCGTTCGTCTGCATTATTGTTGGTCTGGCTCTACATTCAATTCAGGCTCTCGCTCTGGGCATGGGTACTTGTTTAAACTTTCACTATTAATTGTCGATTTTCATAGATGGCTTTTTATTGTTAGGTTTGATGCTGCACAAAATCCAATACATAATGGGCAATGGGTAATGGGGTTGGTATTTATAGCTGAGCTAAAAAACCCCTATTTATGTGAAGCTCATATCGAAACTGTGTCTATTACTCAATCCTCTCGAGTGAGAGACAATTTGATTGATTTATGCAATCGCATCTGCCGTCTGATGCTCCATTGTTTTTGTTCCAACTCCAATTGCCATACTCGTCTTCGAGTCAGTACTTGGACACATGCGTCTTTTTTTTTCTTGCGAAGCATTTCCATATATTTTATGTGTAATATGTATTATAATAAAAGTTAAAATTATACCCAAATAACGATAAACCTGACTTGACAAATAATAAAATCTAATTATTCAAATAATATTTCAGTCACATCGCGATTAAAAACTGATGTTCCCTCAAAGAAACATTAATATGTAAAAATTCCATACATATTGGTTCCCTCGTTAACTTGTAATATTTTTTCCACTCAAATAGAATTCCACCTATAATAAATTACATTTCTTTTCGAGACCTCTTGCAATTCGCAATGCAAAAATTGGTTGTAGCTACATATATAACCGTAAGGTTATGTTTCTTTGAATTGAATGTCAAATAAACGGACGTAAAACCGAGTAAAAACAGGACAAAATATCAGTTTAGTGCACTCAATAGTAACAGCATGTAACAGTGCTCTTGCAGAGACTGCTCGACTAGGACATTCCTTGCACCTTGCGACTAGCCAATATTCCAAACAATCCCCGCCTCCTTTTAAGTACATTACAAGCAACGCATATACACAAATACACACACACACACACACACATGTACGCACGCCTATATTATGAAAGCTTAATTATTAAATATGTTTTTTGTAGATAGTCTTTCTTGATCACACTTTCTGAATGTGATATAGTCTTTCATATATGTGCATCTGCCAACGAAGTATTTGAAATAGGTTTTTTTGCAAATTTGATTGGAAGAAACCTGTTTACAGGAACCTAGAATAAAATTTAAAGTCTTTAGGTGAGATCAGAGATCGCGTCTTTGAAACACATATGCTAATGAACGAACGGTGGGACAGGGGTAAATCGACTCAGCTCTTGGACCTGATCAAGAATATAATTGTCCGTCTGCCAGGTTCATACATTTTATCAAACACGCCATACCTTGAAATTAATTAATTATATTGTGTTAATTATATTTTATGTTTCTGCTTAATTTCCATTTTCAAATATGAAACGCCACAAACGTAAGAGTAAGTATAAATGAGTGTACATATGTTCAGTTAAGATAAAGTATGTAAACATCTTAATTTAACAAGTAAGAGTGCTCTAGTCGAGATTGTTCGACATACCGACAGACAGGGGGACGGGTAGAAAGACAGGGTTAAATCGACTCGTCGTGTCTCTCTGATCAAGAATAAATATAATTTATTATGTTTGCCACGCCTTCTTCTGCTTGTCACATACATTTTCACAAAAAAATATACCCCTTTTTCCAATTTACTTGGGTTGATTCCAAATTCGATTTAGCACCTCGTCGAAAGCCCTGTCATTTCGAATTACTGGGATTCCTCTGTATTCATATGAATCTCTCTTTTCTTATTTGCTTGGCTCAATTAATCAAATTAATATATAAAGCAAAGCCATAGAAGCCCAATGATACAATCAACCAAATAATATTAAGTACAAGAGCGAGTGGTCTTCTCAGGCCTGCCCGACTAGGAGATACCCTGAACCGTAGCAAAAGGTGATACTCCAATCATTCTCCACTTCTTTGATTAACAGTTCTTTAGCATTACGGCTGTCAAATGTGGTTATTTGATAAACCATAAGTGTCTAGTATTTGAAATAAGTTTTTGCAAATTTTGGGAGGAATTATTAAAAATCCATAATGAATACGTAATCTGTATTCGTTGGATTAATTTCAGTACTTTACACCATTTCCATAGCTTATGTTATTTAACCAAAGCTTACAAAATAAAATCATGACCGATAATAAGTAAGTAAGATTGTTAAAGATAAGTTAAAATATATATAAAATTTTACGTATCTACCTTTTGTTGTATAAGAGATCGTTATACGGACGGACAGGCAGATAGACAGGGGGAAATGGGCTCAGTTTCTCATCCTTATCAAGAGTATGTACACTTCATGCTATCATGTCACATTGTCTGAGTATGAACACTAAAAATTGTGAGTTCCAAGAGAGATAAGCTGACATCAGTAAAAAAATTCCCAGCATAAGCAAAATACAAATGAAACAAAATTTGTCGCAACAATTCATAAAAATCTTTTTGTGCCGCACTAAATGCTAAGTAAGCCACAAGACAGAAGCACTAACTGCACAAACGGCGTCATCGTTGTTTAATCTCTGCAAAAATGATCGAAGGTCATCTTGGACATTTCAGTCAGAGTTAGAGCCAGAGCCAGAGCCAGAGGCGGAGACGGACACGGAGACGCTATATGAGTTTATCGAAGTCACCTTATAAGCGCGTGAGCGCATCTCAACCAGTTGGCATATTCCGTTCTGCTCTCTCTCTATATGTACATACACACACACACACACATATATATATATATATATATATATATATATATATATATATATATATATATATATATATATATATATATATATATATATATATATATCTCAGCATAAATCTCCCCTCGAAATATAATTATATTGGCCAATACATTGGCTCTACCAATTGCCACTGAGATGAGGCTATTGCATTGGTCATCGTCAGCTGAGACCCCTAGCTGCCCCACGTCGCGAATTATGCAAAAGCAGATTCATAAAAATCAACTGCAGTCCGGCTTTGGATTGCGATATGTGTCTGTTCCAAAATTTGCATGAAATTCTAATAAAAGATTTACCGTTTAGCAGGTTGGCTGGTTAGCTGTTTAGCTGTTTAGTTGTTAGGTGTTCGCCGGGCAGATGCAGCATCAGAAACTGGTTTAATCGAAATTGGAGTGTTGTATCATTTGAGAATATAAGATTCAAATGCGTGGCACTTGGATTTACCGCTGCTAACCAGTTCTAGGTTCCCGATCAAAAATATGTACTTGTCAGAACAAAGATGATTAAAAAGAATATTAAACAAAAACAAGTAAGAAAACTCTAGTCGGGCGTCCCGACTAGGAGATACCCTAAGCCGCGTGGAATCTCCGTTTTTCACCATCCAAGTTTCGATTCAATTGAGCAGCGGATAATTCGCAAACCATAGCGTTATATACTAGAAATATGTACACTAAAGCTTTCGGTTCTTAGAATTTTCTGTGAGTGTGTGTGTGTACACACGTATAGGAAAACTGTATGCTTAGTTCTGCTGGTCACATGCGTTTGTCGCTTGTTTTGTTTAATAACTTCTGTGCGCCTTAATGGAGAATAGAAGTTCGTTGGTGAGCGTAGAGGTGTGGGCTCGAGCCCCGGCGCGGTCATGTCGATATTTCTTTTATTTTATTTTATTTGGTTATTTTGTGTTAGTAAAATATAATTTTCAATACATATATAATAAAATGGCAAATCGGAAGTCAAGGTCAAAGGTCACAAAGTCATTATGTGGCTAGTTATTGGCTCAGAAGCTGTAGATTTTGCAGTTTTTATTTGCCACGCCCCCAGTTTCCGTAGACATATAATTTTTGGCTTGTTCATAGAGTGGGCGTTTAGGAATATAACTGTAAAGTTTTGATGCTTACATTCGAAAAATGCGAAAATTACAGGGTATTTTTTTGTAAGTCATCTTTTTCGGTAGAGAAGGCCCCCAGCAATTTAGCATCCAATTTTGAAGCTTCTAGCACTAAAACTGTGGGAGATATAATCTGATATTGCCACGCCCCCTGTGGGCGTAGATATATCCGCCATAGCTTTTCGATTGTGGGATGTTAACCGGAGTATATATACTAACAAAGTTGGTAAATTCACTATAGTAGTAGGCGTGGCCATAAAATCTTTGTAGGATCGTAACAGTAACCCACATGGCAAATTTGGGCGTTCTAGCTTTAAAACAGTAGAAGATAGTTTGACCCGATTTGCCACGCTCCCAATGGGCGTAGATATATCCCATTTTGGGATGTCGACATGAGGGTTCAGTTAAAATCTCAACTCTCTAGAAATAGTGTTTCTGGGATACAGGAAAATGCATTTTCCGATTTGCCACGACCCTAGTGGGCGTATCGGGAAAATCTTGACACTTTATCTGACGAGGGTATACACGAGTATACATTTCAAATTTCAAGTCTCTAGCTTCGTGAAAAAGTATGAAAAATTTCAAGCTTTGAGATCGACGCGTTCATACATACGGACAGACGGACGAACAGACGGACCGGGCTAAATCGACTCGGCTGTCTCCCTGATGAAGAATATATGTACTTTATGGGGTCTTACACGCCTCCTTCTGCCTGTTAGATACATTTTCACTAAACCATTATACCCTGATTTCTTATTTTCAATAGGTTTAGGGTATAAAAACGTAAAAAATTTGCATTAAGATTGCACGTGGATCATCACTTGAAGATATTTTGACTTTGTTTTATTTACTTTCGACATTGAATATTCATTATGATGAAGTCAAACGAGTTAATAGATGAACAATAAACTTGAGAGTGGGTCTATTTATTATCATATGTGTTTGATTACTCTATCATGGATGGGCGGATTATACTCTATTTTATTATAGAATAGTTGTATACGTTTATTTATTTATCATCTCTTCACAATACATGCAGGGAAATAAAATGCTAGAAAGGGTCGAAAATGATGCTGACCTCACATATATATGTATATCATGTGAACACAAATTAGCCTGGCTAACAAATGTCGACACTTAACAAGAACTGAAATAAACTGATGAATTCCTTAAAAACAATATGGCAAAACGAATGTAATTTACATATAATTTGTTGCAGCGCTGAAATGCTAGACTAAGGGTCTCCGACAAGCTGTCCGTCCATCTGACTGAGACTGGTCAAAAGTGTGCAGGGTGCACTGCATGAACGTCTAGGTGAGTCGTTGCCTGACTGGCATGGCAAAGACAAAGCAAAAGAGCTGCAAGTTTTAGAGCACCACCACGTTCCTAAATAATAGCCCAGCACAAAACAAGGTGCAGCCCCAAGGCTGGAGCGTTTGGGAATCTGTCCATATAAATACAAATTTGTGTATTTGCCAAATCACAAGACTAGTATTTGAAATACGTGTATTGCAAATTTAAGGAGCATAAAAATTGAATGGAAAAAATTTGAAGATTCCAGCTAGAAAGATAACTTAGATAGAATTATATAACTAAGTGTCGACTTCGCTTTTTAATTGCTAACATTTAAACTAAGAAAGTTATCGATTTAAAAAAAACCGATCTGTGCGTGTATAGCTCGAGCCTCCAAACAATTTGAAGTCTCTAGCTCTTATAGGTTCTGTGATCGACGCGTTCAAGCATACGGATAGAAGGACGGACGGACTGGACTAAATCGACTCGGCTTGTCTCTCTGATCAAGAGAGACATTTAGAGATCTTCACCTCGTATTATAGGAGAAGATAAGGTTTGTAGAAGAATGAGGGGCGAAGACCACACCAGCCTTCGCGGACCAACTATTCGGTTGCCTGAGCAAAACAAAGCACGAGCACAGTTCCCAGCAGGTTGCATGAACCAGCAACAACAACAGCTATTTCAGCAACACACAAAGGCAGCTAACTTCAGGTATGTACTTGTATTGGTAAGTTTAAGATGCAATGAGACGGTCTAAAAAAAACTTTCAGCCACGACTTAAACGTTTTTGTCTGCGATATTGGCGGAGCCTCACCCATATATTTGTCAGTGACTTTGAGGCGTGCTTATGTAGATTTGATTCAGGTTGCATTGCAATGAAATCATTAGTTTTGCATTCTAAATGTCAGTTTTGTATCTTCCTTAGTATCTTAGATAGTGCATTTACCCATCTTTCTAAATTAGATGCTCCTTAATATCAAAGGAGTAATTTGAATTACAATGAGAGTACCGAATGCTTTACTGAGATAAGCTAAGATATTACAAGTAAAATATTTTTTATTTATATAATGAGCTTAGCCCGATGATATTACTATATTCAAAATGTGTACATCTAATCGAAAAATGATTATGTTTTAGAGGTACGCACAAAAAAATGAATGTAGAAGTTAGAGTGTTCTCTATTCGACGGACGGGCGGACACACCTTCTTCACACGACGGACGGGCGGACACACATTCTGCTGCCTGTTTCATACATTTTAACAAAACCATTATACCCTCAATTTCCATTTTCAATGGGTTCAGGGTATAAAAAGAAACATTGTTATCATTAAACAACGGTAAAAGAAGAAAAGGGAGAATTCATATATACATATGCTGCAACCGAAAATTCATAATAATATATAAAAAGAAAGTGATAACAGCATTGATTAGTTATCTGATCCTATATCTGGACTAAATAATTGATGTCAATACTATTTTTTGAAGGTAAACAACTTAATATAAAAGTCGTATCATATAAATATTTATGCAAATGTACTTGTGTTATTGCATCTTTTCCCCAATTCCCCACACATATGTATGTACATATATGAGCATATGTATGTACATATAGTATCTATACTCGTATATGTATATGTACTATTCACCTCGCATTGGCATGGCTTAAATTTCATGATTACAACTCTGTTCGCTGCATGGCACCAGCCTAGGTTTGGCAAAGCATACGACGATTTAAATCTGACTCGGGCTTTAGTCAACTTGCAGTAAGCAAGCTCCTGACTGCAGCTTAAACGTGTCTTCAAGACGGTTATTAAATCAATAATGAAGCACATGAAGCTCACCAGCAGCACACAAAAGTGCTATGAAATCTTTTGTGGACTATAGGACCATAGAAAACATCATAATGATCTTCATAACAACGTAGCCAAAATCTGGCTTGATCATTAGCACTCGTTGCAGACATTCAACGTTGTTGTTGTTGCTGCTGCTGGTTAGTTGTGGTTGTTATTGCTATTGCTGTACTCGGTGTCGCAGTCTCTGGCACGCCGGTACGGTGACACACAAACATCGTGGAGTTCACGGAACGCACCCAAAAGCCAAGCTCACAGTTTTATGCATCAGTCGAACTTTATTTTTGTTTTTGGCTTGGTGTTTTTTCGCTTATCGTCTATTACCAGTGTTCAAGTTTGGCTTAGTTTGAGGTGCTTCTCCTTGTTTTGACTTTGTCTTGCTGTATTGCCTCTGCCCAGAAATCGAACTATTAACTTATTGCAGTCAGTGTAAGAAGTTTGAGGAGGCGCGACGACGTTTGCAATTCTTTGGCCACATTCCAAAACGTAAAATGCCCGTCGCTTGCGTTTGCGTTTGCACCAAGGTGCCGAAGGTTAACTAAGGTGTGATAAATTTTTGTCATTTACCACAACGTTACTATCGATATTTTAAAGGTCTAAAAAGGTCGGGCTTTGGGTGATCTTAATGCAGAGAGCAAGCTGGCATAATTGTTATATTATCCCAGGGCCCGCAACTTACCGGTGCAGGGCTGCAACGTGTCCGCCTGACTTTCCAGGGCTACAAAACTTGTGCCAACAGAGTCTGTGACGCTAGTTCTCGTAGCCATTGCTGATAATCTTTTTCATATGTACAAGTGTTTGAAGTCAGTAACTGGCGGCATCCACAGGCGCCTCAACTACTTGACGCAATATTCGTTATTATTACAGTCAAAGCTACAGCCACAATCACAGACCGGCGCAAAGATTGGGCTTTCTCACCCACACAACGTAGTCGACCCGTGTTGAATTTTGCCGATAATTAATAGGAAAAGTAATGATTGCGATAGCTCGCCATTGGAATGCTAAACGTGAAGCTCCTTCATTCAGCTTAACATGTAAATGTGCCTACTTCTCTTTTTATTTTCTGCGGCAACACGCAAGACCAGCTCTTGCTGCCGATAATGTTTTCAGTTAAAATTTTGCCTAGTTGTGCCTATTAATTAATTGGCGGCCAGCGGACGTAAGTCGCCGCAGATGCTGCCGGTGCAAAGAGACGAGGCTCCTCTATAAGAGCAATTAGCGTGGCATTTTGATATTCATTATAGTAGGTAAAAGATCGAATGCCGTTTTCACAGCACCCGAAGATGCTATAGTCACGGCATTAGCCAGGACGATAAGGAAACAGACAGCCGGGAACTGTTGATTTTCGACAAACAAAAGAATTTGGTGTTGCCATTTTAATTACATAATTAATTTATATTGCCCTGGGAATACCTCGATCAATTAAAATGTAAAGATACATGTATTCCATCTATGTAAATATAGAAATATGTGTGCCAAATATGAGAACTATTCGTTTTCAAAACACTTTATGTTGATTGTTTAAAATGTTTTTCTTTTAGCACAAAGGCTCGTCATGAATTCGGTTTCAAAATAAAAGTAGGGTCAAAAAATGTTTTAAATAAAGCTGTACCAATTGTTTACTCGGCACTTTTGAAAACCTGTTGATGATCTCTGCCTCAGTTTCCCAAATGAACGCCTTTGTAGATGATTTTGTCTAAATTTTTTATTTGATGAACACATTAGCAGGCTCAGAAACTGGTCAACGAAAGCAAAAGCCAATTTAGAATCACATACTCAAATAAGTTAGAACATTGCAATCAGGTGAAACCGAGCGTGCTCTACTCTGTTCAAGCTAATAGCTTAAAATATGTGAAGTATCAAAAATATACTTAGTGGGGTCTTTTAATTTCAAGTTATTTGAAATAAATATTTTCGCTCAATACTCAATAACTGTAACCAGTAACTCACACACAGATTTTCTTCCTTTTATACCCTGAACCCATTGAAAATGGGAAATCAGGGTATAATGGTTTTGTGAAAATGTATGTAACAGGCAGAAGGAGGCGTGGCTGACCCCATAAAGTATATATATTCTTGATCAGGGAGAGAAGCCGAGTCGATTTAGCCCTGTCCGTCTGTCCGTCCGTCTGTCCGTATGTATGAACGCGTCGTTCTCAGAACCTACAAGAGCTAGAGACTTGAAATTTTTTATGTAGGTTCCTGTATAGCATAATAACTTCATAGTTAGAGTCTTCAAATTTTGCATTCAGTGTTATTTGAGCCTGCCGCAATTTCGGGTTTTGTTCAATTTTGGATGCCACGCCCCCTTTGCCTCAAATTGCTAAATTTGATCAAAATCGTTCGTCTAGAAAAGAAGTTATTAAACATTAAAACAATATCTCATATTATCGGCGTCTTGCAGCAGCAGCGAAGCACAGTTAGTAGATTGTGTGCTATTGTGCGTGCGTCTGTGTGTGTGTGTATGTATTGCTTGCTACATATGTACATATAAAAGTAACGGAGAATGTTAGCGGTTCTTAGGAATCGCAGTTCTTCGCAGAGTTCAGGGGATCTCTTAGTCGAGCAGTCTCGACTAGAGCACCCTTACTTGTTGGAAATTAGTTTGATGGAGACTTGGTTTTAAGATTTTGTCCTTGATTCTGCCGATACTCCGGCTGAGTGTGACTAACAACTAGGTTAACAATGAATCAGTAATTAAATATATATATATATTTATGTACTTATAATTTATATGCATGCATAATAATTGGTTTTTAGTATGTATATATATATAAATTAAATGGGCGTTGCAAATCGGAAAACACTGTATTTTCCTACTGCCTGTATATGTAAACGAGTCGACCTCGAACCTTTTTTGTAGCACGCGCAGGTCGAGTTTGTTACAAAAAAGCAAAATATTTATCTCCTTTTGAATGTTATCAATTAAAAACGAAATCGAAATTCTTTATTAAATTCTCCTAAATATTTGGAGGTATTGTACTTTATATAATTTAGATTTTTGTTATATTTTCTAAGCCACCCGGCAAAATTTGCATAAAACGTGTCTCAAATACTAATACTAATAATACTCTTACTAATTTTACTAATAAAGTAAAAATATTTGTTGAACAATTATGTATGTTTCCATAATGAAGTCCCGCATTTAGCAATGCGCGGGCCTATTAGTGCGTGGGTGTGTGTATGTGTTTGTGTATAGTATGTGTGCGCCTCTATTGTTTGTAATATTTAAAAGCAAATGCTTGGTTTATTGACTCTTCGCAGGATTCATCTCCTAGTCGAGCAGTCTTCACTAGAGCAGTTTTACTTGTTTTTTTTGCATGTTCTCGGATTGGTTTATATTTCAATTGAATATATTTATTTATAGATAGTATATACATATGTTTTGTCTCTCTGTGAGCTTTATATGGCACGATTAGAGCTACGTTGAGTTCTGAGATGTGCGCGCAGTGATCATAAATTTTTCAGATAAGTATAGAAATAGAATAAAACGCGTCCGAATGGAACCGGTTGAACCACTTTTACTCTCAACACGGGCACCGCATCATAAGCATGCTAGCGTCCATATCTGTGCGATAGTCGTTGTGTCTCTCCGTCTTAAACTCGACTTGCAGTGTGTCATCGTGCAAAAGTTGCGCCGTAAACCAATTTTAATTTATGCTAATTGCGCAGCATTGTGGCAATTGGATGGCTAAGCGCAAGAAACGAACGTGAGTCCGAAACCGAAATTGAAATCGAAATCGAAAGCAAATACTAATAAGATTTAATTCTATGCGGATTCAGATTCGGGTGCTGATTAGATTCTCCATTAAAGTGTATCTATCATATAACATGAATGGGTTCTTGCCTCAACGTAAATTAGTGAAATCAACAATTCAACTAATTCTTATTTCAATCGAATGTGTACATATGTACATATATGTATGTACATATGTGTGTATATACTTAAATGGGTTCCTAAGATACAAAACTGTATCTGGAATGGAACCATAAGTAACTTAATAGACTCTGAAAACGAAACTTCGTCAGATTCTCGATTTCGATATCGATTTCAAATTTAATGCGAATCAAGACAGCAGTGTGTAATTGGAATATCTGTTAGTCAAGATTTGCACGCATTTTATTTGGGAAGTGATTGGCAAGGTCTGCCGTTTGGTTGACTCGCAATTGTCAGAAATTGAGGGTAGTGGTGGTTGGAAGGATGATACAAAAGGGAAAAAATGAAGAAATCTTGCGATAGTATTTACTATTTGCTTAATTTATTTGTGTTGTGAATCTTGCTGTTTTCATTATTTTTTCTTTATTTACTTTGTTTCTTCTGATTTTCAGTCTGTGATTGAGGTGTGTATATTTTATTCCCTCACCTTTCAAACGGCGTGCTAAATGCACAACAAGGTTCTTGTTTCATCCGTTAGATCCGCAATGCCCGGCTGGCTATTGGCAAAGTGCTTTTTATTATGTCTTTTTACATATGTACGTTTTTCTGCCATAAATCATTCTATGCTGTGGGAATCTTTGTGTATGTAGTTGAGCTATCTGTAATTCTATGTCGTTGTCTATCGGCTGCACAAAAAGTTCAATGCTAAACAGCGAGCAGTCAGCGCACAGCACACAAAAGAATTTGCCACAGATCAAAGCATCGTTCATTAGACAACTTGAATTTCAACTCCAATTCCACATACAATTGTCATGCTCAAGCAACTCTGCTAACTAAGCGAGTCAGAGAGTTAAAAGGTCGTACAAATTGAACACCACAACTGGACGAAGCTCTCGATATGTTTTTAGGTTGACAAAACAGGACAAAAATTCGAAGACTATGTACTTATAATACTTACTTACGTACTTATAATAAAATGATAATAATTTTATGACATTATTTTACGTTTTTTCAAAATTATAACATTTCCATGCTGTTTGCGGCTTCAAAATAGTGAGTTCACAGAAGAAATTGGGACATTATATTATTTTATTATTATTGCATATTTTAATTTATCGAAATAGAACCAAGAATTTTCTGCAAATAGTGAAGGCTAAACAACTCTATGGGGAATAAAGTTTCTCCCAACGGCTCAAATTGCATTCTCAAAAACGAAGGCCTCGTTAAAGATAAAGTGCAGCTGAAGCAATAGATTGGAACGTCTGCTCGTTTTTGACAGTAGAATCATACGATCAATAAGATCAACGACTGCCATGCTGCCATTTGGTCACTCTGAGGACTTTGCTGTAGTTATAAAAACAAGTAAGAAAACTCTAGTCGGGGGTCCCGACTTGGAGATACCCTAAACCCCGCGCTGCGTTTTTTAAAATACTACATAATTAGCATTTCGTATAAACGCACAGAAAACTAAATTCAATTCATTTGCGTGCATCTAGCAAATTCTAAGACCCGCAAGTTTTAGTGTACATATTTCCAATAGATGGCGCTATGATTTGCTAATTATCAGCTGTTCAATAAATCGAAACACGGATGGCGCAATTGGCTAAACAATTGAAATTCAATATGTAAGTAGGTATGTGTGCACATGTATAGGAAAACAATTTGTTTAGCGTTGCTGGTCACGTGTTTGGCCGATTGGCCAAATGTTTTGTTTAATAACTTCTGCGCGAAATAATGGATTTGAATGAAATTTTCAGCTTATGTTCATCATATTTTATTACATTTTTCCTATTTTTTAAAATGTTAACCCATTCATTTACTGGCTTTGAGTGCAACTAACCTCAATTTAAATATTTGGGGAAATTTAATAAAAATCAAAATTACATAAAATAAATAAAAAACTTACAAAAACATTTGGGAAATTTGATATATAATTTTATAACTAACATTCGATAATGTTTTTAATCGATAACATTAAAATTAAAATAGTTATCGACTTTTTTTTAACAAACTTGATCTTTTCGTGCTATTCACGGACCTACATAAAAAATTTAAAGTCTCTAGCTCCTATAGGTTCTGAGATCAACGCGTTCATACATACAGACAGACGGACATGGCTATATCAACTCGGCTTGTCTCCCTGATCAAGGACATATACTTTATGGGGTCTGCCACGCCTCCTTCTGCCTGTTACATACATTTTCCCATTTTCATTGGGTTGAGGGTATAATAAAAATAAAAGATGTATCGACATGACCGCACCGGAATTCAAAAGGGCATTTCTCTCAATTTTGCATTGCTTGGTATGTGTCTTTGCTAAAGTTCTAAACTTAGATTCCATCCATCTAAAAATGCATTTACATATATTCCAAAATTGAAACGGTTACTGTTTCGAAGATGCTCAGAACACTTTCATCGAAAGTGCAACACCTGTAATAGCACCTGACAGTATTGTGAGTACCCCTCGTAATGTATGTCTGTTTATGCAGATGTTCTTCGTTTTTTTAAAGTCACACACGTGGCATGCGCCGTATTACGCATACGCAATGCTAGCAGGAGAATGCACGACACGCAAGTAAAAAGGAACAACGCTGAAGTGAGTACGCATTCACACACTCTTATCCGTAATGCTTTCTCGCTTTCTCGTTGACGTCATCAGTACTATTTTAGACATGGCAACGAGCAGTAAAAGTATAGGTATTATAAGCAACGACTGAGGCTCTATCGATCCATGGGTACGTGTGTGTGTGAGAGAGAATGCGCGTAGTTGGTTGAAGGATATGGTGGCCAGCTGTTAATTTATATGTGAGCAGTCGGAACCAAGGACGTCACGATTTTCAAGTGCGTGTCGCATGCGAACACATACATAGTATGTTTGTAATAATATCCTATACTGTATTCCGAAGCTGGCATGGAGAAGGGCTCGCCTCTAACTATACGAGAATATGTATATGCATATCCCTGAGAACAAATGTATTTATGCCTCAATAAAGGAAACAATAATTTGATTGATAGACAATTTGATTATTAATGCAATGCCACCTGCTTATGTCAACAAAAGCTCTCCAAGTTTTTTTTATACCCTGAGCCCATTGAAAATGGGAAATCAGGGTATAATGTTTTTGTTGAAATGTATGTAACAGGCAGAAGGAGGCGTGGCATACCCCATAAAGTATATATATTCTTGATCAGGGAGACAAGCTAGAGTCGCTTCCTGCAAACTGTAAACAGAATAGAAAACAAGTAAGAAAACTCTAGTCGAGACCGCTCGACTCGGGTATTCCCTGAACCCTGCTAAGAACCGCTATTCCATTCCCTTCTCCGTTTTTTTTATATGAATATGTATACATATGTATGTACGTACAGTACAACCAACACACACACACAAACACACGAACAGGCCCATGCACACACCAGCGCAAGTCGGTGCGTCAGCTGTGCTTTGGCTGCTATTTGCATGCCATGGAAATTAAACGTTTAATAATTTTTTTTAGACCAACGATTTTGATCAAACTTTTTGTCATCCACATGTATGTATGTATGTGCCAAAGCACAAGTCTCTAGTATTTGATATAAGGGATTTACAAATTTGAGGCAAATGGCGCATGGCATCCAAAATTGAACCGAAATTGCGTATTGCTCACAAAACACTCAATGCAAAATTTGAAGAATCTAGTTAGAAAGATGAATTAGATAGAATTTTATAGCTTAATTTAGATTTTTGTTTTTAATCGACAACAATAAAACGATAACAGTTATCGAATTTCTGGAACAAACTCGATATGCGCGCCCTATACAGGGACCTACAAAAAAAATTTGAAGTCTCTAGCTATTGTAAGTTTTGAGATCGACGCGTTCATACATACGGACAGACGGACATACAGACGGACAGACAGACGGACAGACAGACAGACAGACAGACAGACGGACAGGGCTAAATTGACTCGGCTTGTCTCCCTGATCAAGAATATATATACTTTATGGGGTCTGCCACGCCTCCTTCTCCCTGTTACATACATTTCAACAAAAACATTATACCCTGAATTCCCATTTTCAATGGGTTCAGGGTATAAAAAGAAAGTGGTTTGCGATAAAAGAAGGCGTGTATATAGAGCTTAGAGCTGTATTGGAACATGGGGTTTGAATTGCGGTAGGTTGGTGACTATGAAATCATGGGGTTGGTAATGCTAATGGCCTGAAATAAAGAGAGGGAAAGTGGATACGAAACGACCTTGACGGCAACCGTGTAGATAATTCGAACATGTATGTGAGAGCCACGAAGTCGGTTCGTTGTTCGTTGATTTTTGTTTTCCTCCTCTGCATTCATTCGCCTGTGCACCTCACCTCTTACCCACAGTTGGTCATAAAGGTAATGACGTCACAATGCGGCTGCGAACTATTTTTGGTGTAGAGCAGAAACACCAACGTTTAAGCAGATACAATTTTCACTTCGATTGCGTCATCAAATAAGAGCGAATGCCACGCAGAACCTTCCCTCCTTGATACCCGTTTACCTCCTTTTTGCCTCTATAATTTCCAACGATTTATTTTTGCACGTGTTTGTTCGCTCTGCGGAGGTCTTACTGTTGCGTACTTCAGGCGCTTATAAATAGTAGACATTGCCTCATTTAAAGGTCATTTTTTTGTCTAAAAGTAGTACCAAGCATCGATTTAAATTCGATTCAAGCTACCCTATGTTATTGAACTTATTCTGAGCGATACGGCTTTAGTATGCATCTTCGGAATGACAATTTGTAGAAGAATATGAGTTGTTACAATGTTCGAACCAAGTGTCAATCATGCAAGCGCCGTTAAGTCTTCTTCAATCATTCAAAAACTAGTTGGGCGCCAAAAGACGTCATCTGAACAAGCTAATTGGAAATAAACAAGCATGCAAACACACACATGTAAAAACGCAGAAAAAGAAAAAATAAAACAACATCATAATTGTGAAACGACCAAAATGTTTAAATTTCAGCTTCTGCAGCGGGTACAACAACAATTTGTGATCGTGGCAAATTTTCCTTCAGACAAGAATTGCAGACGCAACTAACAACAATCTGCAGCAGCAAGCAGCTATTAGCAAACATTTTTTTAGTTTTCAGTTTTTGGGCCCACATTACAACACCACGACAGTGGTGATTAAAGCGCGCTGTAAGAGGAAAACTTGTTATTCTTAGTTGATTCCTCCTCACTTATTCGAAATCGTTCTCTTTGCAACTGAACTCGTATTGGTGAATTAAAAAATCAGAAAAAAGAAACGACTAAAAATGATTAAGACAAAAAATGAAGAAGCAAAAAAGATGGACACAGTTTTTTTTAGTCTTAACTCGTTTCTATTTATGTTGATTTAAACTCTTGAGAAACTTCGCAGATGTCATCGAATCGGAATTAACGAGTATTATATACTAGACATGATCGTAGTTAAGTAAAATGTGTTGTAGACTTGTAAAATTGCCCCTCGATCTTATGTGAATTTTCACAAATATATATATATACATATGTAGATGTTGAAGATCAAATACATACATATATACATAGTATGAACTATATTTTAAACATGCCAATTAGACTACATGTGTATTACGGAAACAAAGTGTTCTTATTATATTTTAAGCTCTTTTATAGTGAAGAAATCCTAACTATAGAATTTTTATTTACTGCAAAAATTTTGAACGTTTTTTGTCTACAACTTGGGTTTGACTACAATTTCGAACATAATCGCGGTCATTGCCTCATCAAGTGCAGTGAAAAACGAGTGATGGCCGCACTGGGCTGCTTGCAAGTCGCTCAACAACAACAATCGGAAGTCATGGGATCTATTGCTGTCCAATATTTTCGACTCGAAACTTAGAGAGCATATGAAATGTTCGTTCGTTATCATTATTATGCATAAAATTTCTCTAAGGACAGTCAGTCATGAACACATTTCATGAAGAAACAAGTAAGACAACTCTAGTCGAGACCGCTCGACTAAGGGATACCCTGTACCCTGTGAAAAACCGCTATTCCGAGCATGCATACATTACTAGCAATACACACACACACAGGTACACGCACACTCCAGCGCAAGCCGGTGCGTCAGCTGTGGTTTGGCTGCTATTTGCATGCCAATGTTATGGGAAATTAAATGTTTAATGTTTAATAATTCTAGAGCAACGATTTTGATCAAAGTTGTTGGGCGTGATCATATCATCCATATGTATGTATGTGCCAAAGCACAAGTCTCTAGTATTTGATATACGGGACTTACAAATTTGAGGCGAAGGGGGCGTGGCACCCAAAATTTAACAAACACTGAAATTGCGTAATGCTTACATAACATACGGACAGACGGACAGACAGAAAGACGGACAGAGATAAATCGACTCGGCTTCTCTCCCTGATCAAGAATATATATACTTTATGGGGTCTGCCACGCCTCCTTCTGCCTGTTACACACATTTCAACAAAAACATTATACCCTGATTTTCCATTTTCAATGGGTTCAGGGTATAAAAATAATCTACAAGCATAATATTGAAATCTTGAGGAAAACCTGCTGGCTGAGCCAAGGCGACACGACGCCTCAAAATGCATTCCCATGATGCCATTTGGCCTCGACTGGTTCTGAGCACCAGCTCCCAGTCAGATTACCCGACCATCCAATCATCCATCTATCTGACAGCAAGTTCTTGGCGTGCCAAAGTGTGACATCGCTGCGTGATGTGAGGACATTGCACTCACCGCATTATTGGCAAATTGCAAATACACTGTAATTAAATAAAATCGAAATCAAAATACAAACTATGCGGAATCGAATGCGTCCAATCTATTCTGGGACTTGAAAAGTGTATAGGAGGTGGGGCTTATATATATATATATATATATATATATATATATATATATATATATATATATATATATATATATATATATATATATATATATATATATAGCGATAGAATCAAGCACTTAGTAAACAGACAAACATACAGAAAGACAGAATTTCATTGTCTAATTATGCTGCAGTTGTTGTGTTTTAAAACGATGAATTTAGTATTTACTCGAAACAAACGCAGAAGAGTTATGCATAGCAATAGCGTGCCAAGCATTAAAAATTAATTAGCAAGTAGACGGTATAAATAATAATAAATTGATACACATAACTCTTGCACCATTTGGGTTGACCCCTCATTTTGTGTGGGGCCCTCAAAAACATTGCTTGCCCGATCCAATAGACAACATCGAACACTGCTATCAACCCGAATCTTGTGTTTCTGCATTTCTTATAAAAATCGCATAAATCAACACAAATAATTGGGCAGACGCCACAGTCAATAATAATCATTAGCAAAGCCGCAATTCGACTATTTTTCTCTTTCTATCTCATTTCTTCTGCTTGTATTTTTTTCTTTTATATATTTCTTTCTGAAATTTATCTTCAAATTTGTGGTTTCACACGAGGTGTGAAAATAACTACAAAAAAACTTGATCACTTCAAACGACAACAACCATAAACTGATCAAAAAGCTTGGGTATATACAGGGCAATCTCATATAATATTTAGTTCGTATCGGTCGGGATATCTAGAAAATATCTTTATTTTTCATATAAGAGAATACGACTTAATCAATATCAATCGGCCATCTATGTCTCAATCTGTCCTTGCTCTTTACCTAGTTCCCCTATCTTATTTTCAAGGAGTCACATTTTGTCCGATCGAATAATTATATAGTGATAATATTATATATAACAAGTAAGAAAACTCTAGTCGAGACCGCTCGACTAGGGTATACCCTGAACCCTCTGAAGAACCGTTATTCCATGCATTCTCCGATTCTTTTATGTACATATTTATATATGTATGTTCATTACGCACACACAAGCGCAAATCGCTGCGTCAGCTGTTCTTTGGCTGACATTTGCATGCCAATGTTATGGAAAATAAAATGTTTAATAACTTTTTTCTAGACGAACGATTTTGATCAAACTTGTTGGGCGTGATCATATCATCCATATGTATGTATGTGCCAAAGCAGTATTTGATATACGGGACTTACAATTCTGAGGCGAAGGGGGCGTGGCACCCAAAATTTAACAAAACACTAAATGCAAAATTTGAAGACTCTAGCTATAAAGATGAATTAGATAGAATTTTATAGCTGAATTTAGATTCTCGTTTTTAATCGATAACAATAAAACGATAATAGTTATCGAATTTCTGAAACGAACTCGAAACCCTGAATTCCCATTTTCAATGGGTTCAGGGTATAACAAGTAAGAAAACTCTAGTCGGGGGTCCCGACTAGGAGATACCCTAAACCCCGCGCTATCTGCGTTTTTTTAAATACTGCATAATTAGCATTTTGTATAAACGCACAGAAAACTAAATTCAATTCATTTTGTTTAGCCAATAGCGCCATCTATGGTTCGATAGAAAGCGCCATCCATGTTTCGATTTATTGAACAGCTGATAATTAGCAAATCATAGCGCCATCTATTGGAAATATTTACACTAAAACTTGCGGGTTTTAGAATTCGCTAGATGCACGCAGCTCACTGTGCGTTGCTGGTCACGTGTTTGGCCGATTGGCCAAATGTTTTGTTTAATAACGTCTGCGCGAATTAATGGATTTGAATTAAATTTTCAGCTTATGTTCATCATATTTTATTACATTTTTTCCAATTTTTAAAAATGTCAACCCATTCATTTACTGGCTTTGAGTGCTACGAACCTCAATTTAAATATTTGGGGAAATTTGGAGCCGGTATCCAAAATTTAACAAAAATCAAAATAAGATAAAATAAATATAAAACTTACAAAACAAACAAAACAAGTAAGAAAACTCTAGTCGAGACCGCTCCACTAGGGTGTACCCTGAACCCTGCGAAGAACCGCTATTCCAAGCATTCTTAATTTCTTTTATATACACATGCATATGTACGTTCATTACAAGCAAAACATACACACACACGCACAGGCGCAATCACACACAAGCGCAAGTCGGTGCGTCAGCTGTTGTTTGGCTGCTTTGCATGGCAATGCTATGGGAAATAAAATGCTTAATAACTTTTTTTCTAGACGAACGATTTTGATCAAACTTGTTGGGCGTAATCATGTCATCCATATGTATGTATGTGCCAAAGCACAAGTCTCTAGTATTTGATATACGGGAGTTAC
Organism: Drosophila mercatorum; assembly: GCA_961210405.1. Lineage (NCBI taxonomy): Eukaryota > Metazoa > Arthropoda > Insecta > Diptera > Drosophilidae > Drosophila > Drosophila mercatorum. The sequence goes on along the minus strand of CAUIUS010000002.1, from coordinate 477,845 downwards.
AAATTTGAGGCGAAGGGGGCGTGGCACCCAAAATTTAACAAAAACCGAAATTGGGTAAGGCTTACATAACACTAAAATTTGAAGACTCTAGCTAAAAAGATGAATTAGATAGAATTTTATAGCTAAATTTAGATTTTCGTTTTTAATCGATAACAATAAAACGATAACAGTTATCGAATTTCTGAAACAAAGTCGATATGCGCGCCCTATACAGGAACCTACCAAAAATTTGAAGAGTCTAGCTATTGTAAGTTCTGAGATCGACGCGTTCATACATACGGACAGACGGACATACAGACGGACAGACAGACGGACAGACAGACAGACAGACAGACAGACGGACAGGGCTAAATTGACTCGGCTTGTCTCCCTGATCAAGAATATATATACTTTATGGGGTCTGCCACGCCTCCTTCTCCCTGTTACATACATTTCAACAAAAACATTATACCTTGATTTCCCATTTTCAATGGGTTCAGGGTATAAAAAAATGGGGACTCTGGCTATAAAGACGTGGGAGATATAATTTTATAACTAACATTCGATAATGTTTTAATAAACTCGATCTTTTCGTGCTATTGACGGACCTACATAAAAAATTTCAAGTCTCTAGCTCTTGTAGGTTCTGAGAACGACGCGTTCATACATACGGACAGACAGACGGAAAGACGGACGGAGAGACGGACATGGCTGTATCAACTCGGCTTGTCATCCTGATCAAGAATATATATACTTTATGGGGTCTGCCACGCCTCTTTCTCCCTGTTACATACATTTCAACAAAAACATTAAACCCTGATTTCCCATTTTCAACGGGTTCAGGGTATAAAAAGAAACGAAACGAAACGAAATTATCTGACATAATGAAAAGTACAAAAACTGTGGACCAAAAATGACTTGTGATTATTTTATTTGCAAAATGTAAGTTCATAAGCAATTCTGGCGACATCATCAGTACGTGTTCTTCAGCTGAATTACATCTATAAATATGTATAAATTCTGTATCTACTCTCAGCCATTTAATACCTATGCACAGCTCTGATGCAGTGGATTACTTTCTCACACCGATCTGTTGACAACGAACAGTGGGGACTTTGCCAATTTTGCGTTTCAAAAATCAGAGCTTTTGAGCAAAGCAGCCTATTTTCAATGTTTAAATGGCATATGAAAGCTTTAAAGAATCAAAGCACAGCACACTGCATTTTTATATCGACGTTCCTTTGATCTCTTACAAATACCTGATAAAGATATTCCTGATCAAGTATATATTCCGTATGAAGTCTCAATAAATAGGGTTTTAATCCAATTGAAGCCTTGCAAGTTACATTCTTGTTAAGTTGAAAATTCCTTAAAAATAAAGCTAGTTCTTCAATTATTTGATAGATATTGGTGTAAGTAATTTGATATCTTTTCAGTTAAATAAATAAATATTAAATATTTATCTATCCGTGTTATCCGTGAAAACTGCTGTAAAATTTTAAATTTGCCCCAGTGGCGTAGCTGGCGTCATGGTTTGTCATCAGCAGTAGCACACTTTCCTATAGAGAATGCGAACAGAAAACAAAAACTACAACGCATCCAATAGAACCGGTTGTGAAGTGTATTATTTGTTCTTTTGCAATGAAAAATACGAATTATTCATTCTGAAAAGAAGATGAAGCCAAATATCATCTTTTGCAATTGGACCATTGCACAACCCCTAGCCCATATAGCACTCGTAAAAGTAGTTTTAAGCTATTTCAATTAAAATCAAAAATAAAAGCTACGCATACGAAAATTTGAAGAACAATATAGGTAATGATATAGGTAATGAGAACAATATTTAAAGTCTCCATTGTTAGATACGACTTTTCCACATTTTTCATCAGGCAGCATTTGGATCGCAGATTCGAAAATGTGCTCACAGTAAATATCGAGCTACATCTATCAGTTATCCTTTACAATTAATTTATTGACTAATTTAAACATATTCCATTAAAATTGAGTAGAAAAGAAATTCATTTTTATTTTATTTATAAGAGTTAGCAATAATTGAAATTACATGCTAACTTAATAATTAAAGCACTGGCTGGTAGAGCCTTCGGCTAAAAGAAATTTATATTTTTCAAAAATGTATGTTAACGGAAATGTTTATTTCTTAGTATATTACTTAATACGTATAACGATGGATGACGTTTCGATCAATTCTTCAATTTAATTGCTACGCAAATTATTCCGAGAAAACATGACAATTCGTGCAGCTCTACTCAGAAATGACACAAATTCGAATTTTCAAAATTTGTACCAAAATTATTAGTTTAAAAAGCAGACCCCTAAGCCATATGCATATAATAACATATCGTACACATATTGGTTACCCAGAAGTACCACACACAGTTACATACATACATATATACATACATACATATATATGTATTTATCTCTCTCCCAAATAAAGGCGCCAATAATAAAGCACACGTTCGCAAGTTTGTGTGCAGGTGAAGCGTGTGAGCATGTGTGTGCTTTTGTGCGCTTGCCATGCATATTGTAAATCATTTTGCGTCAGACTTTCTGTCGCTCTCCCTCTATTTGTAGGCGTCTGCCACAGTGGCTGCTCCTCTTCGCTGTCTGCTGCCTCTGCGATGCTCTGCTGACGCTGGTAAACATGTGTTTGGATGGGCAAAGCTCATTTATCTATCTATTAGATATATTTATATTAGACTATTTTACTATTAAGAGCCCGTCCCCCTTAACTGGCATAATTTTATGTCGTCATTCTGCCTAAGGCGTGTTTTTTTTTTAATCTTAGTTAATACAGGAACTACATGCAACAAATCTTTTTTGTCCGTTATTACGCAGCTTTTTTGACAATATGCCTAATATTGCCCATAAGCAACGTGCACCTAGTAATTAGAGACCATGAGCACCACCACTACCACAACTAGCACCACCACTACCACAACCACTACCACCATCACCAATATCGAAGGGAGTCACTCATACATACACGTCTGTGTTCCGTTACTGTGCCAACAACTACTGTTGTTCGAGTAGAGCCCCGTAGAGTCTGACAAATGCTGCGTGCAAAGTAAGCCGGAAGAGCCGACGGAGCAGCCCAACTGTCCAATATCGCATCCGTCGGGAAAGAGATTGCGACAGGGATAGATCGCAGCCGGAAAAGTTACAGGCTTCGAATTAGTATTCAAATTTTGTCTGTAGTAGGAATTGTTATTGATCTCATTGTAGATATTGCTCTCATTGGGTAAATACAAGGACTCTTGACACTTTATGGGCTGCGATGGGCGCAAAATTTTCACTGTTTGATGTGGCTGCTGTGGCAGCATTTGTTCATTTGCAATAAGCCTACAATTATTATTGTTGTTGTTGATGCATCTGTGGCTTGGCGACGCCGTCGCCTCTTGCTTCACCACAATCAAAGAAGCAAGACGATCGCGCATTATATGTATTGGCTAGAGTGTATATTAATAATGTTAACGATGGCGATTTATGAGCAGGCAACACAAGAAACGAACAAAAATGAAACAACATCAAGAGTTAAAGGACACATTAAAGTTATTAAACACCTGTATGGCGCACTGCCACGAAATGTAGATCCAGCACGACGTCCGAACTGAAAGCCAATTTAGTGTCTAGCACAAAAACTTGGCAATTCGCCCGCTCTAGTCACTTTGATTATACACAGTTGTAATCGACCGAGACTGTCGTTGCCCTGCTCGACATTATTTAATGCACACTCAGGGTTTACTTTTGCCCTCGATTATTTTTGTTATGTCCTTAAACTTGAACTTGCGAATTCTGCGATTTCTCCGGCGATTCCTCCCGGCGACCCTGCTTTCCTTATTCTGTTTACAGGCGTTTGCGCAATACCCACTACCGTCACGACGTAAGCAATGGCTTACTCACGTTTATATATCAATGTATGTGTAGGCTATGTTATATATACTTGTATTACAAGGACTTTACTCGATGTTCAATGTGCAACACATCAACAATGTTTGTTGGTCATTGTGTTATTGTCTTTAAATTTGAATTTAAGTGAAGTTAACCAATATATATATATATATATATATATATCTATACATAAACATATATATATTTAAATGATTCTACTCATACAATATATTCGAAATTGCAAATATTTCCCGTTACGCATACGCAGCGTAGCCCAGACGCGCGAGAACTCCAACGAATAGTACGATATTACGCATACGATGTGCTCTCAATTGGCTTCCGTTTCCGTATTGGACTAGATGACAACTTGTTGCAACTATTCCGAAAGCATCAATTAAAAATTGATTTTTTTTATATTGTTCATTATATTATCATATTATAGTATGCATTTAAACGTTCGATTACGAATGAGTGTCGCTTTTTTATTTTGTTTTATTTGATTATTTAGTGATTTGGGCTGGTGGTACTTGGCTTGTTGTTTAATGTTTGCGAAAAGTTGTTAACAATGCGGCGTCTGTGACGCGACTGAACTTATCTTTACAGTTATACGCGACTATATTCAAACGGAGGAGCAGAGCACCAAACGAACAATCTACTTCGGTCGACGTCGCAATCGCTTTCGATGTGTACCCATTGCCAGCTGCTTGCGAATATGAGAAAGAGAGAGAGAGAGAAAAGCGTGTTCGGGTGCAACACACGACCTACCTTTCGCACTCGGCTTTTTGGTAAGACAAATCGTAAGCGCTATTACGTCATTTCCCGACCCATCATCATCAGCAAGAGCAGCAGCAGAGGTAGTCGCCGTAGCAGCGATACCAGCTGCGGGAACAACAGCATTATACAGCTCATGCGAGCAAAAATCGATGACGTCGTTGTTAATGCGCGTGCGCTGCAGCCGAAATAGCAATGAGAATACGCTATACCCAAGAGCGCAATAATATTACTGCACAGCACCGTCGACGTAGCATGAAAGCGAAGACGGAACTAATTTGCGTCATAGAAAGCTCTGCACTGCTCTGTTTTTTAAACTGCACTGAAAATTTGATTTTCTACTTGCCTTTTCACCTCTCTCTCTCTCTCTCTCTCTCTCTCTCTCTCTCTCTCTTTCTCTCTCTCTCTTTTTGTCTCTCTCTGTATCTCTATTTCTTTCTCTTTTCCTACCTCGCTGTTTCTGGCTATGCTTCAGACACGCCCACATCTAAATCCTCCTTAGCAAACGGAAACAGAGCCGGCATGCGGTTTCATATACAGGTAAAACACTTGTGCCACACGTATTCTTACGAGAGTATGTGTATAATTGTATGCATCTATATTGATCCGTGTAAGAGCCATATATAAATATATTTATTATTTTAAGGCATTATTATTTTGATGCACCTTCAAATACTAAGAAAAACAAGTAAGAGCGCTCTAGTCGAGACAGTTCAACTAGGAAATCCCCTATACCCTGCGAAGAACCGCTATTCCTAAGAACCACTTACAACGCAGACTGCGCTTAGGCTGTAAAGCCCCTATGTTATGAGAAATTAAATGCTTTATAACTTTGCTTGTATTTTTATGTGTGTATTTGCCAAAGCATACGTCTCTAGTATTTGAAATACGTGTTTTGCAAATTTAAGGAGATGGGGGTGTGACATCCAAAATTTAACAAAAATCAAAATTGAATAAAACACACATAAAAATAAAAATATGAGGAATCGTGCTACAAAGATGAGCTGGATAGAATTTCATAACTGAATAATGATTTCGGTTTTTAGTCGATGTCATTAAAACTAAAAAAATTATCGTTTTTTTAACAAACTCGATCTGCGCTTGTTATAACGAACCTCCAACAAAATATTTAAGTCTCTAGCTATTATAGGTTCAGAGATAGGCACTTTCACACTTACGGACAGACGAACAGATTATATCAACTCAGCTCGTCGAGCTGATCAAGAATATATGCACTTTTTGGGGTCTGCCACGCCTCCTTCTGCCTGTTAAATACATTTTCACTAAAATATACCCTGAAACATAAAAATATGTATATGCATTCCCTGTTTGAATCCCAAAGTCTTCAGTGTCATTGTAGTTGCAAGTAGATTATTACTAATATTAACGCATCTACTATTGACGCCCTCTATCACAGATCAGAAACCTTAGCGAAAAACCACCGTTAGTAATACACGTACATAACATTAGCTCCTCCCGTTGAAACTAAGTAAACAACGAAACTGAAAGCAACAAGTGACACACAGACAGTCACACACCCACACAAGCAGCTACGCGTAAGAAATCGTGAGCCGAAGCTCGGATCACAATCCTCTTGAGAGAGAGAGAGAGAGAGAGAGAGGGAGAGAGAGAGAGGGAGAGAGAGAGAGAGACGGAGTGGGAGACTGAGAGTGAGAGTCGGTCTCGCAGCGTTTGATTTCCAGTTTTGAGGTGGAGTAGAAGTATATGTAGGTGAGGCCGGTAACGTTTCGTTTTCGTTCGTTTTGCGAGTTCGTGCTGTGTAATGCATTCGTTGTGGCTATTTTTAGACAGATTCCAAGCCACGTTTTCTAACTGTTTTTAGCGTATACCTGAGCCTGAATCACAGCAGCAGAGCTTGAGACAAACGTGAGATCGCCGGTCATCAGACTTGGGCGCAGTGGGCTCTTCCTTTCGATTTCGCTAGATTTTTTTTCCCATAATGCTTTTTCTGCGCTTCAGCATAGGCATTGCCTTTAGCTCAACACCAAGACACCCCACAATACATACAATACACAACAGGCAACCCCGGCAGCGGCTGTATTAATTTTGCAGTTCAGTTCACCTTAGCTCGGAGAGCCTCACATACATATGGAGGTAAGTACAAGTTGAATTTTTGGGAGCGACGCAAGTGGAACTGGTCTGGTGATGTTTGGTAATTGTTGTTATTTTTGTTTAGTTCATTTATTCATGGCTGCTTCTGACATGTTGGCGCTGCTGCTGACCCGCTCGTGGCCCCAAAAAGTGCATGCATACCCCACCAGCCTAGCGTCGGACAAGCGTTGGAGTCGCTTCCAAGATGTTATATTGTTGTTGCTTTTAGTGGCTGTATTAAGCATTAAACTTGCCATGCCAACAATGCGACGCGACGACGAAGGCAAGCCAATAGTGGGCACTCCTTGCTTTTGCAGCCTTAAAGTCGCTTTAGCTTTTGTCTTTTCTGCGATGATATTCTAAATGTGGTGCGCCAAATTTACTTCGGATGTTGAATTTTTTTTGCTGCTGGCCTGCCGTTTTCGCATCGTTGCGCGCAGTTCGTGAGTTTAATTTAAGGAATTTTAGCCCTTTTTGATTGCTGTTTAGTCTTTGACTTTTGTATGTCTTTACCAAATTTCAATTAGCAATCGGCACTTTGCGTTTGCTATTTCAGTTGTTTTTTCTTTGCTGATGTTTGTTGTTGTTGTTGTGGTTATTGTTGTTGTTGTTTTTTGTTAGACATCACATTTGTGACGGCGCCTTTTGAGTCATTTGCATAAATTGTTTTCGGTTGGGCCAACTCTTTACTATCCCTGCGCTTTGGGTTGCTTTTGTTTACTTTGCGTCATTTCTTGCCTGCTGACATGCCCCTTTTATCGATGACCAACCTATCTGTTACTGAGCATAACTATAGCCATCACATCCCATGCAAATTTTCCGAGTTGACTTCGTTGCCTACAGGTGATTTCGTGGCGAATTATTGTCATTATATTTGCTCATGGTATATATGTATATGTAAACGTGTATAAGGCAAACGTATTTTGTTCACTCTGGTTCGAGTATCTTTACAATTTTTGAGAATTTACAAATTTACTTTGGCCCCATTGCATTTGTGGAAAGAACAGATCGGTATATCATCCAGTGCCAATGATCGGATACATAAGAAATAAATGCAATGATGACCAAAAACATAAATACTGCAAAGTGATATAAAACTTAAATTCGAGTGGATATTCACTAAGCTATTTGAATATATTTCTCAATATTACTAATAGCTCTAACTTAAATCAAACAAGTAAGAAAACTCTAGTCGAGACCGCTCGACTAGGGTATACCCTGAACCCTGCGAAGATCCGCTATTCCAAGCATTCTTCATTTCTTTTATATACACATGCATATGTACGTTCATTACAAGCAAAACATACACACACACGCACAGGCGAACGCATACACAAGCGCAAGTCGTTGCGTCAGCTGTTCTTTGGCTGCTTTGCATGTCAATGTTATGGGAAATTAAATGTTTAATAACTTTTTTTTCTAGACGAACGATTTTGATCAAACTTATTGGGCGTAATCATGTCATCCATATGCCAAAGCACAAGTCTCTAGTATTTGATATACGGGAGTTACAAATTTGAGGCGAAGGGGGCGTGGCACCCAAAATTTAACAAAAACCGAAATTGCGTAAGGCTTAAATAACACTAAATGCAAAATTTGAAGACTCTAGCTAGAAAGATGATTTAGATAGAATTTTATAGCTGAATTTAGATTTTCGTTTTTAATCGATAACAATAAAACGATAACAGTTATCGAATTTCTGAAACAAACTCGATCTTTTCGTGCTATACAGGAACCTACATAAAAAATTTCGAGTCTCTAGCTCTTGTAGGTTCTGAGAACGACGCGTTCATACATACGGACAGACGGACGGACAGACGGACAGACGGACATGGCTATATCAACTCGGCTTGTCATCCTGATCAAGAATATATATACTTTATGGGGTCTGCCACGCCTCCTTCTGCCTGTTACATACATTTCAACAAAAACATTATACCCTGATTTCCCATTTTCAATGGGTTCAGGGTATAATGAAACTAGCATACTTAAGCATGTTAAAAGTAAATTATTGGAACTAATAAAACTAATTATATCATTAATATAGCAGACGCTTATCGGCTTTATGAACAGTTATTGATCATAATCTGCAACAGTAAATTATGGATAGAGTTTGAGTTTCTTATTAGATAAATAAATTAATATCAATCGTCGGTAAGAAGGGAGACCTGTGGGAAAAAGTACTAACAACCGACTAGTAAATACCGCCTTCCGGCGCTTATCAAGTTCCTGTGATAATTAGCGGGCCATTATTTATAGCGCAATGCTTTGCAGCTGGTTGGTACAACGTGCCGTGACGTCATGACACAGTGGACGACCGATCAATAAACGAAGACGTCATCAGTTTGGGTAGCGGCGAGTGTCCGTGACGCGCTACATGGACATGCGCTGTTAATTGCGCTCGCGCCATGAATGAAAGCTATGGAGCATTTGGTGAGCGCGCTAGCAGAGGCAGAGCTAGTCGCAGCTACAGTGTTCGAGGCAGAGGCAAAGCTAAATGCGGACAGATAAAACGCCGGCCGGCAACGGAGGGACGACGTAGCAGCGCCGGCTATAGTCTTCTTTGCGGCTGATGTTGTGCTCTCGCTCTGACTTAATTAAGCACGTGCGTCAGTGACGTTGCGAGGTATTTCCCCTATATACCTATCTCCCTTTTTGTGACGTCAGAATTGGACGCCACTTGCTAGACTGCTCCAATTACCAGCAAATGTAATACTCTCTCGCTCGCTGTGACGTCAGTGAGCCAAGTTGATGGGCTTCAGTCTTTTGAACACCAGCTAGTGTAATTTTGGTTTCAGTAGCACACGCGCATCTGCAAGAACTCACTATCTGCGAACGTAGTATTTTTATCAACTATGCATCTGGAAAGAGAGCAGAGCATATTACAAACCAACACACAACACACCTCTTTGATGTGACGTCACATCCCACTTGTTTTTGGCTACTATATAAACATGCATAAATAACTAAGGATAATTACGCGTGTTGCACTTTTTCAGTCAGTTTTACAGGGTTTGCAATACCTTTCAAATGGAATTTCATCGTAAACAATTTTTGGCTACTTCGTATAATGTACGTATAATGTATGCTATACAAAAACAAGTAAGGAAACTCTAGTCGAGACCGCTCGACTAGGGGATACCCTGAGCCCTGTGAAGAGCCGCTATTCATACATTACAAGCAATACACACACACAGCCACACGCACACACCAGCGCAAGCCGGTGCGTCAGCTGTGGTTTGGCTGCTGTTTGGATGCCAATTTTATGGGAAATTAAATGTTTAATTACTTTTTTTTATAGAGTAACGATTTTGATCAAACTTATTAGGCATTATCATGTCATCCATATGTATGTATGTACCAAAGCACAAGTCTCTAGTATTTTATATACGGGACTTACAAATTTAAGGCGAAGGGAGCGTGGCACCCAAAATTTAACAAAACCCGAAATTGCGTAAGGCTCACGTAACACTAAATGCAAAATTCGAAGACTCTAGCTTGAAAGAGGAATTAGATAGAATTTTAAAGCTGCATTTAGATTTTCGTTTTTAATCGATAACAATAAAACGATAACAGTTATCGAATTTCTGAAAAAAACAAGAAACCTATTGTAGGTTCTGAGATCGACGCGTTGATACATACGGACAGACGGACAGGGCTAAATCGACTCGGCTTGTCTCCCTGCTCAAGAATACATATACTTTATGAGGTCTGCCACGCCTCCTTCTGCCTGTTACATACAATTCAACAAAAACATTATACCCTGATTTCCCATTTTCAATGGGTTCAGGGTATAAAAACGTTGCCGCAACATCGAAGCAGAATGCAAGTAGTTTTCAACTAGCCGCAGCGAAGTTGCTGTTCATGGGAGAAGCATCTGTTAATGGCAATTTTCGCACCCATGGCGTTCGGACGAATGCGCTGCTCAAGTCGAGAGACTTGACCTCGACCTGTCCCGTCTTCTCATGCTCAGGGCAAAACGTTTAACTAAGTAATACAACTAGAAACTCTTGTTTTATTCTTTATGTACACTCAGTACGAAACGCTAAGAATTAGTAACTGATATCTAGGCACCAGCGCTGTCTTAAATAGAATGAAATCATGCATATATATAATGCACAATACATTCAGTTGGTCATGATTGCTTACCTCTTCAGATTTAGTTCAATATTTCAATACCGATATGTTTCGTTAAGTTTCTTCAGAAATTGTTTGAGAAATACGTCTAAGAACAGACAACTGAACCAATTAAACTTTATTATTTATTGTTCAATGATCGAAATAGTTCACAGTGGTGAAAAACTGATTTTATTCATAAAGTTTCAAAAAACTTCGCATCTCTAATATGCAGTCGCAGACATGGGCAGCGAACTCTGCGACTTCCATAGCTAAGCACGACTACAACATTATATTTCGAACGGTATAGATTTGTATCGACTGATAGCTGCGTGTAAATTCGCCGTCACAGTCAGTCGCCATGCACGTTGGTCAACAATTGTCAGTAGCTTTAGCATGCGATTGTTAAGTCAACGGGTTTGTCAAACAACAGACACGGCTGCGATTCGCTTAGAGTCAGCTTCGGTTTGGATCAGCCTGGTGTCCTGCAAGCATAACAAAACAACAAATGGCAATAGCCAACAACGATGATCACGGTAATAGTTCTTTTGAAGGTGAAGCTCCTTTCATAAGTGGGGCTTTATTGAGCCAAATATGCTTTGATTGAAACTTTACTAGACATACTGTAATAGAGTTGATAATAAAATTAAAATCTTTGGGAAATCGTTTTTAAAAAGTGTTCTATATAATATAATATTTAGGTTCCCAAAAAGGATAAAACAACATATTTCGTAAATTTGCATTTATGGGTAGCTTATCATGTTGTCATTCTGTCCCCTGGACCCTGCGAAGAGCCGATTCCATTCAATGCTTATTTTAAATATGTGTACATATACAACACCCATACACACATACGCACGAATAAATATGCGACCAGCTGGCTAAGCAAATTACACCGCTACTGCACTTGAGCTCTAATGGAAACTTTATACTTATTCACGAAGTGAAAAAATATATTGGTTTTGTGCAATATCCGTCATTCTGTCCGTATGAATCCAAACCATTTCTACGTTATTGAAGCATTTGGAATATATACTCATGTGTTCCCTCGTCAGATAAAGTGTCAAGATTTCCGATACGCCCACTAGGGGCGTGCCAAACGGAAAGTGCGCTTTACTGTGTTTCAGAAACATAACTTCTGGAAGGACTAGATACTCGCGTCGACATCCCAAGATCAAAAAGTTATGGCGGATATATCTACGCCCACCGGGGGCGTGCAAAATCGTATGAACTTATCTCCTACAGTTTAGTGCTAAAAGCTTAAAATTTGGATGTTAAGTTACTGGTGGCCTACTCTATCGAATTTAAGTCCTTCCTGAAGACCCGTTCTACGAACAGGCCAAAAATTATATGGCAAATAAAAACACAAAAATTTCAGCTGTAAACTGAGCTATTAGCTCGCAACATAATGACTTTGTGACCTTTGACCTCTATTGATTTGCCAAATTTTATATACATATGAATGTTTTAGAATATTTATATTTTAGTAATACACAATAAAGAGATAAAAAAAAAATACACACCTCTACACACGTTAAAGGTCATCTCTACCACGCCGGCACATAATTTGTGCACCATACGTGTTTTTCCTAGTCAGTGCTGCCAATTAATTTACTTATGTCAACGTGAAACAAGTAAGAAAACTCTAGTCGAGACCGCTCGACTAGCAGATACCCTGAACCCTGCGAAGAACCGCTATTCCGTGCATTCTCCGTTTCTTTTATATACATATGTATATGTATGTACATTACAAGCAACACATACACACACACGCACAGCCGCAATCGCACACAAGCGTAAGTCGCTGCGTCAGCTGTGATTGGGCTGCTATTTGTGTGCCAATGTTGTGGGAAATTAAATGCTTAATAACTTTTTTTCTACACTAACGTTTTTGATCAAACTTTTTTGCGTGATCATATCATTCATATGTGTGTACTTCCCAAAGCACAAGTCTTTAGTACTTGAAAAGTGTTTTGCAAATTTAAGGCGAAGGGGGCGTAGCATCCAAAATTTAACAAATACCAAAATTGTATAAGGCTCACAAAATACTAAAAACTAAATTTGAACTCTAGCTTTAAAGTTGAATTATAAAGAATTATATAGGTGAGTATCGATTTCGTTTTTAATCGATAATATTAAAATTAAGATAGTTATCAGCTTCAGGCTATAAAAATAAATAAATGTTTTGTTGAATAACTTCTGTTTCTCAATAGATTTTAATGAAATGTTCAGCATATGAAGAAGTTGGCATACAATAAAAATAAAAAATTTATAAAGCACACATAAAACTAAATACAAAATTTGGGGAGAACCGGCGTGTCAAATTGGAAAATGTCATATCTTACAATGCTTGAGAGCTGGGAGCTGGATGTGAATAAGTATTTCGGTAGAACCAGATTGCAACGCCCTTAATTGTTTTGTAGATGGACTTCCTTAATCAAACTATCTGAGCTTTATTAAGTCATTTATTTATGTGTATATGATATTGGCTCATCCGTAGAAAATGTCAAGCTCACCTAGCAGAAATATGTAATTAGTCAATGTTCAAACCACAAAAGTGAAGCGATTTTCGCAGCAGGCACATGAACATGTCAAGGCGCTTGCTGGCTATGCTGCGATGTCAATGGGTTACGTGTACTACAACTAAGTCAGAACGATCACGTTTGTCTATTTAAGGAAGCCGAGTCGAGGTTAGCTGCAGACATTGTAGCCATTGTGAATGTTGTTGTGCACGAATAACACACAGCAACAGCCTTAGAGTCGAGACTGGCGGGTGACTAAGGCTAGCAACTGACCAGAGGTAAGAAATTAACTGGAAACTAGGCTTCCTGGTGCTGGTGCAGCTTTAATTTTATCGGCATGGGAGAGTTCAAGCAACCATCGAATGTAAAATTTATTGCAGCTATTAGTCGAATTGAAACGAATCATGTTACATATGTGTACAAGCATATGTGAATCTAAAGAGCGTTCTCTCTGAATTATTAAATGGCCCGGCCGTAAAGGGCAAGCTTGATCACAAATATGAAAAGGCACATCCTTATGAATTCCCCTGAACGAACTCCAGTCTTAATTGTAAAGTTGACTAGACAGTCACATTTGTAAAGTTAAGTTTCACCTTATTTTGCGGCTTTAAATAATCGGGATGCTATGCGGAACACAGTTAACATGAAAACGTATTATATTCAGAATTAAGTACATACTAAGGACAGTACATACCAAGAGAACAGTACTTGCGATCTTAGTGCCTTCCACATTCAAGACCAAAGTTCGATGAGTTGACTTGGCACAGCAATAAACGGCATTCAATACAAACTGGTCGGTGATCTCATCACAGCTTTTGATATCAATGCGATCTAGCTGAGGGCACTTTCGAACCAAACGCATCAGACCGACATCGGTGACACGGCCACAAAGGGACAGTCCAAACAGCTTCAGCATTGGAAAATTATTGAAGAACTTGAAGTGGTCGTCCTCCAGTACGTCATTTTCGCACCAATGCAGCTCCTTTAGACTGCTTAGCTGACCCAGAAAACGGGCATGCTGATTGCTGAGTTCAAACTGGCCTGTCAGTTTAAAATATGATAGCTTGTTGCCCTGCTTTTCGGCAAGAGTAGAGAGAAATCCAAGATTAAGCTCATTAGAAGTCATCCAGGTTTTGAGTGAGCACCGCTGCAAATTGGGCAAAGTGGCAATAATCTCAAAGTTGGCATCGCAGCCGGAAAAGGATAACTCCTCCAACTCCTCACAGCATTCAGCTACCTTTTGGTAGAGCGATTGATTCATCACCTCAAAACAACAGTCATCTAACACAAGTGTGCGCAGCTTTCTCAGCGGAATGCCAAACTCGCCTGAATTCCAGAGGAGGCAATCGCGAAGCACAAGCCTTTGAAGCTTGGCAAAGCCGCACAGATGCTTGCCTAACAGCTACAAATTTTCAAGCAATTCATATCAGCTGGCATTTGGTATGTATTGGCTTACCCGTATAACAGCCATTGACTAATTCAAACGACTCTAGATCTATGTTGCCTTCCAAATCCAAACGGAGAACATCCTCCGCATCCATACAGTCAATGCTGACTCGTCGGAGGTGCGTCAATCGCGACATAATCGTCCGATAGCGAAACTCATCAGTCACATTGGTGTAGTAGATCTCTTCGATGTTCTTGCAATACTCTGAAATAAACTCGACGAGCAGCGACTCCTTTTGAAAGGAGGCACAGTTGATCATCAGTACTTGCACAAAGGGGCCGGCCACCTTAAAGAAATCTATGATATCGGGTAATGCCATTTGCTCCACATCTTCCGCATTCAAAGTGTGCTTCTGTGTTCGAGCCCAACTCTCGAAGGCCTGTCGGAACTTTGGAGCCACACACGCAAATCGCACCTTATCGGACAGCCGGGGCAAGTAGGCAAACAGGTGGCGGATAATTTCCTCATGCAGGCACAGAATGTGGCACTTGGATAAGCCATTGTGTTGGGGTTGCGCTAGCAATCCACAAAATTCAGACATTTTTTAGTGTCGTCGGCTCGATTGACCCTTTACACATAAAATTTTCATTGCCACGATCTTGACAACTCTCGACAATTGTAATCAAATACATATGGGAAAATATTGTACGTCAGTATATAACTTTATGAACATGTTTTCATTCTCATAGCTTCCTATAGCAGTCATCACAAGATAACGACTGACAGCTGCGGGCAATTTTCATTCCTCACCTGAATCAAGTAATAAACAGTTTTCTATTTAATTTCGTTATAGGTTGGGCAAAACGAGTTCGGGTATACAATTCGGCATGAAAACTTTGTAAAGTAACAGAGACGAGCTATGACCCACCGAGGCTGTATTTGCTTAAACACTTCAGAAGTCCATCTGAAGATACATTTCTTTATTTATATATAAAATGGGAAAAAAGGGTATAATGTTTTTGTGAAAATGTATGTAACAGGCTCAAGGAGGCGTGGCAGACCCAAAAAAAGTATATATGTTCTTGATCAGGGAGAGAAGCCCAGTCGATTTAACCCTGTTTGTCCGTCCGTCTGTCTGTTCGTATTTTTGAACGCGTCGATCTCAGAAGATATAAGAGCTAGAGACTTAAATTTTTTTTGAGGTTTGTGTATAGCACGAAAGTATTGAGTTTATTTCAAATAATCGATAACTATCATCGTTTTAATGTAATCGATTAAGCCCCGATATCTTCATTTAGTTATAAAATTCTATCTAGTTCATCTTTATAGCTAGAGTCTTCAAACTATACATTTAGGGTTATGTAAGCCTTACGCAATTTCGGGTTTTGTTAAATTTTGGATGCCATGCCCCCTTCGCCTTATATTTGTTAATCCCTTATTTCAAATTCTAGATAATTTGTGCTTTGGCACATACATACATATGGATGACATGATCACGCCCAACAAGTTTGATCAAATCGTCGTTCGTCTAGAAAAAAAGTTATTAAACATTTTATTTCCCATACCAATGGCATACAAATAGCAGCCAAAGCACATCTGACGTAGCGACTTGCGCGTGTGTGTGCGTGCGCCTGTGCGTGTGTGTGTATGTTTTGCTTGTAATGAACATACACATATGTCTATAAAAGAAACGGAGATTGCTTGGCATAGCGGCTCTTCACAGGGTTCAGGGTATCCCCTAGTCGAGCGGTCTCGACTAGAGTTTTCTTATTTGTTGTTTTAGATTTTGTGTTTTTGTTTGGCAGCAATTTAATGCATAATTGGTTGCATAAATACATAAATAAAACTAGCTTGAGACAATGATACTTTACAGTTATTGTATAGCACATATTATAATACATATATATGTATATATATATATATATATATATATATATATATATATATATATATATATATATATATATATATATATATATATATATATATATGTTCATTCACACATATACACATACATATTTGTATGTTTTGCCGGAAAAACTTTGTAAATGTTTTAAGTTTGTTTACTTCATTATTAACCTTGTAGAAGCTAATTAAATATTGATTCGAAAGTTAAAGAATACTTGTAACCCCTCAATAATACCGTCCAATGTCTTACAAAATTTTGATACTGCAAGTTATTTTGGTAAATCCTGATCGAGTTTCTTGCGGTCTTTGTTCCAAAAATTGCAGCGTTTTTCATATACTCACTGAATAAAAAAAAGTTTATACCAAAATCTTTTTATACCATGAACCCATTGAAAATGGGAAATCAGGGTATAATGTTTTTGTTCAAGTGTATGTAACAGGGAGAAGGAGGCGTGGCAGACCCCATAAAGTATATATATTCTTGATCAGGGAGACAAGCCGAGTCGATTTAGCCCTGTCCGTCTGTCTGTCCGTATGTATGAATGCGTCGTTCTCGGAGCCTATAAGAGCTAGAGACTTCAAATTTTTTGGAGGTTCCTGTATAGCACGAAAAGATCGAGTTTGTTAAAAAAATCGATAACTGTCTTAATTTTAATGTTATCGATTAAAAACGAAATCGATGCTCAGTTTTATAATTCTATATAATTCATCTTTATAGCTAGAGTCTCCAAATTTTGCATTTAGTGTTTTGTGAGCCTTATATGTACAATGTCGGTTTTTGTTAAATTTTGAATGTCACGCCCCTTTCGCCTCAAATTTATAAGTCCCGTATTTCAAATACTAGAGACTTGTGCTTTAGCACATACATACATATGGATGACATGATCACGCCCAACAAGTTTGATCAAAATCGTTCGTCTAGAAAAAAAGTTATTAAACATTTAATTTCCCATAGCATTGCCATACAAAGCAGCCAAACAACAGCCGACTTTCGCTTGTGTTTGCGTGCGCCTGTATGTTTTGCTTGTAATGAACGTACATATGCATGTGTATATAAAAGAAACAAAGAATGCTTGGCATAGCGGTGGTTCGCAGGGTTCAGGGTATACCCTAGTCGAGCGGTCTCGACTAGAGTTTTCTTACTTGTTGAAGCTAGAGTCTCCAAACTTTTTGTTAGTTTTATATATATATTATACAATTTTGGATACTGACTCCAAGTTTCCGCAAATATTTAAATTGAAGGTAGTGGCAATTAAAGCCAATACATATGAATGAATTTGCTTTGAATGTTGATCATATGCTGAAAACTTCATTCAAATCCATTAATTCATACAGAAGTTATTAAACAAAACGTTTGGCCAATCGGCAAACCAGCGACCAGCGCTAACAGCGCTTTCCTAAACGTGTGCACACATACACACACACACACACTGTGAACTGCGCGTATCAACATACATATGTCCAATAGATGGCGCTAAGACAGTGTTCGGGAGATCTCCTAATCGGGACACCCGACTAGAATTTTCTTACTTGTTTTTAGGGTTACAAGGATGTGTGGACTGTAACAGTAAACATATAAGAGCAATGTGTATGGTATGGATAGAATAGATGATGATAAGATGTGATAGAAATGAATTTATGGACTAAAAATATAGAGGTAGACAAGTTGATAAGAAAATTTTCTATCTTAGATCCTATTTTCAGGTTAATATTGGTTTTACATTTTTTTTTAAATATGTTTTAAAGTGAAGTAGTATACATAATTGTTGAAGAATCAACATAGCATTGTTGGTAAAATAGTCGTATCGATATTAATACATTTTTATATACTCTTTTAAGCACTCAAATCCAATGTGTAAGCTGCATTGTTCCATCGTGAGTCCGTTGGGTATCCATTACACTCATTTGACGAACCAATCGCTTCATTGAAGCCCGGTGCTGTCTTCCAGTACTGCCACAGTTCGAATCGCTAATCTCGAATGGTGTTCGCTCATTAATGCGAGGCAGCTTTCGTTGGGAACGACTGTCCTTTAGCTCTAGTTCGACATCAGAAGCGTTAGTTGAAAACCCTCCCAATACATCCAGGTTTTCATAAGAAGCTGGTGGTGAGTGGACATCACTGCAATGCCAATTAAAACGAGTACTTTAAATATGAAAATTCGCAAATTTGCAATTCAATTTACGGTTGTGGTTTGCATTGGAAGCAATCCTTGAGCTGCCAATCCTTCCCAAACTCTTCACCCTCTTTAATGGTCTGCGGCAAACGATGATGCAAGGTTTCCGGCAAACGCAATCCGGTCAAACCTCCCAGCATAGAAACAAATCCCATTATTACCAGTGGTAGCTTTAAATTTTCTTTACCCAAGTAGGTAACAAAGGGTATCACGATAAGACCCAAGCCTCCGATATAGCTGGATGCCCCTATTCCGATTCCGCGCACCTGTGTAGGATATAGCTCGCCGGCAAACGGATAAATGATTAAAAAGGATGCCGAAAGTAGAGCCTTTGATATGAGATATAGTATTAAAGTTTCATCTATGGCATTGTCGGGTAACATCACAGTTATAACGCAAGCCACTCCGCTGTATTAAACGTAAGTACGATACATAAAATTAGAATAAAATAGTTTACAATGTATGTAACAGGCAGAGGGAGGTGTGACAGACCCCAAAAAGTAGATATATTCTTGATCAGGGAGACAAGCCGAGTTGATATTGACATGTCCGTCTGTCTGTCTGAAGACATAAACGCGTCGATCTGAGACCCTATATGAGCTAGACTTGCAAATTTTTGTGTAGGTTAGTGTATAGCACGCGCAGATCGAGTTTGTTTCGTCAAATCGATAACTACATTCGTTTTAAAGTCATCTATTAAAACCGTTAATGAAATTCAGTTATTAAATTATATCTCCCACGGTTTTGAGCAAGAGTCCCCAAATTTTTTGATAGTTTTATATTTATTATATGCAATTTTGATTTTTGTAAAATTTTGGAATTTGGCTTCAAATTTCCCCAAATATTTAAATTAAAAGTATTTGCAAATAAGTCCAACATATCAATAAGTTTTCATTTTTTTAAATTGAAAAAAAAATTCAATAAAATATGTTTGATCATATGCTGAAAACTTTACTCAAATCCATTAAGTCGCGCAGAAGTTATCAAACAAAACGTTTGGCCAATCGGCAAGCACATGTGACCAGCAGAGCTAAGCATTAGCAGTTTTCCTATACGTGTGCACACATACACACACCCACATTTTACTGCATCTAGCAAATTCTAAGAACCGCAAGTTTTAGTGTACATATGTCCAATAGATGGCGCTATGGTTAGCATATTATCAGGTGCTCTATCGAATTGAAACATGGATGGTGCTATTGGCTATTTTTAATTTAATTTAATTTAATATTGCGTTTTTATACTAAACGCAAAATCTGCAGTATTTTGAAAAGCGGAGATCACACGGATATCTCCTAGTCGGGACGCCCGACTAGTGTTTTTTACTTTTTACAAATTATCGATTGTCATTAGGAAGTTTATTACTCTTACAGAACATTTTTCTAATAAAAACAAGTAAGAAAACTCTAGTCGAGGCCGCTCGACAAGGGTATACCCTGAACCCTGCATTCTTCGTTTCTTTTATATACACATGCACTTGTACGTTCATTACAAGCAAAACATACACACACATACACAGGCGCACGCACACACAAGCGCAAGTCGGAGCGTCAGCTGTTCTTTGGCTGCTGTTTGCATGGCAATGCTATGGGAAATTAAATGTTTAATAACTTTTTTTTTAGACGAACGATTTTGATCAAACTTGTTGGGCGTGATCATGTCATACATATGTATGTGTGTGCCAAAGCACAAGTCTCTAGTATTTGAAATACGGGACTTACAAATTTGAGGCGAAGGGGGCGTGGCATCCAAAATTTAACAAAAACCGAAATTGTATAAGGCTCACATAACACTAAGTGAAAAATTTGAAGACTCTAGCTATAAAGATGAATTATATAGATTTATATAACTGAGCATCGATTTCGTTTTTAATCGATAACAATAAAACGATAACAGTTATCGAATTTCTGAAACAAACTCGATCTTTTCGTGCTATACAGGAACCTACATAAAATTTCAAGTCTCTAGCTCTTATAGGTTCTGAGAACGACGCGTTCATACATACGGACAGACAGACGGACAGACGGACATGGCTATATCAACTCGGCTTGGCATCCTGATCAAGAATATATATACTTTATGGGGTCTGCCACGCCTCCTTCTGCCTGTTACATACATTTCAACAAAAACATTATACCCTGATTTCCCATTTTTAATGGGTTCAGGGTATAAAAAGTCAGTTCTATTGTAGTAGATAGATTACCCCAGTGTAATGACTTACCCCAATATCATCGATAAGCTGAGAGGCCACCGCCGACCCCAAGTGTCCATAAAGTACCAGCAGCACAAATAGCTCGGTATTTCGACAACCGCCGACAAAAAGAAGCTTACATATTGATTGGTGCCAAGTGAAGGTCCATAATAGCTAAGACCCAAGTAAACCGTTTCGTTGGCAAACCAACTAAGTGTGATCAAGATTGTCTTTAGACGCATGTTGGGCGTGCGACATAGATCCAGTAGCCCTACATTGGCCACCTTCTTCTTCTGTTTTCCGAGCTTATCTCGCAGAATTTGTGCTTCTAATTTACTGTGCACTACCTCAGGGAATTGTTGCCCATTAACGCGTGCCATGTGCTCCAGTATTCGAAGCGCCTCTTCTAGACGGCCACGCATGAGAAGCCAACGCGGAGACTCAGGCATTATAAATATGTATAGAAAGTAGGAGTAAAAGGGTAAAGAAGTGTAGTATGAAAGACGCACCCAGTCCCTCTCCATGTAGGTGACTAACGAGAGTAGCATTATACCTGACGTATAAAATGTACAGGTCATTACAGTCACAAAAGAGCGATACTTCTCGCCCACTAATTCCAGAGCTGCAAAAAATTTAAGAATGTTGCATAGTACTTATTCGTGATCCAAAAGCAGTCAAATTTGTTGTAAAATAAATTTGCAGATTTTCATGGCTCTATCTCTCTAAAACTGTAGGTATTATAAACTTTTTTGTTGAGCGTAGATATATTCACTATATCTTTTTGATCTTGGGTTAACAACCAGACTATGCATACCAAATTTCAAGCATCTAGTATTAATAGTGCTCAAAATATAATAGTAAGTGTATACACATATATGAATGATTTTATCACACAAAAAATGTTTTAAACATTTAATTCCCATAATGTTGGCATATTGCAACCCAATCGCCGTTACTGCGTTAACTACGCAGTTAGCAGAGCGGGTGCTTATGCGTGCGGCCGTGTGCGTGCGTATGTGGGTGTATGTGTTGTTGCAATATTACATATATGCATCTCCTAGTCAAGCAGTATCTTGTTTTAATAGCATTTAATATTAATGAAAATTGTCCATACCCTCTTTTCACTTCCTTAACGAGTATACGCATTAGCTAGAAAAATACGAAATGTATATAGATATATTTACTTACATATGATAAAGGGTATCTGATATACAGCAGGTATAGTCAGCCCAACGATCACTCGACTTCCAGCCCATGTCCAAAAATCCGTGCTCAGCGATGTCATCAAACTGCCCACCAGAAGAGTAGTCAGGCAAGCGAAGTAGGAGAGTCGCCGGCCTGCTCGATCGTTCAGCAACCCAAAAAGATATACACCCACCGGACCGCCACAGTTAAGAGCTGCCAGTCCAATGGTGGGATATATATCTTTATCGCATACCAAATCAAACTGTTAACAAATTTAACGATATTATTATGCACGTGGTGGTGATCAGGTTTTTGAATGAGTAGGAAATGAGTGGCAAATAGCGGATCTAGATGCGGTTAGATGTAAATTAAATGTTTCTTTAATCACATCAATCACAATCGAAGACCAGACAATAGTCGTGTTGTACTCCCACCCTTGATTGCACTTAACCAATGGCCAGCTGCTATTAGGCTCAAGTATTAAAGCACTTTCATCAGTGTATTCAACAGAGTCGAGAAACTGTGTCCAGTTGACGCCATATGTATAGCATTTGCTGTATTCCAGTTTGTCGTTTTCCTAAAGTTGAACAGACACGGACATGGAGTTCCAAAGGATACATTAGTGTTATGTAGTCAGAAATTTACCAGTTCCTTAGGTATAGCCAAGAATTTGCGCTGCTCAATATCCATTTGAAGTAGTTCAGGAATCCGACACCAATAGTCATCCGGGGTGTCTGCCATGAAGAGTTGGTTGAACGCACAAAATCCGCATGGTATACAGGCAGGCAGACAAATGCCAAAGACAAGAAGCTTCTGATACTTTCCAAATTCCCCAATGACAGGTAAAAGATCATCCAAATCAAAGGCTTCCTATAGTGATATTTAATGTAACTTGGATACAATATATATTTTGAAAAAAAAAAAAAACAATTAACCTACTTACATCCATTGATGGTTGCGCCCTAGGCTTGTTCTGTTGCTGCAGATCCGAAAACTCTTCGAACTCATCTCCACTTTCCACAATCTGGCTTGCCATCAGTATAAAGTCGATTGAACGTTCTGTATTTTCATAAAATATGTTTAAAGACAATTTCTCGGTTTAGCAGAAGCCATACAAGTTTTTACTTTATGATGCAGCTCGAAGGGTTGCAACCCTTGCCTAAAGTCAAGTGGAGGAAAGCAATATTTTTAAATTTGTTTTTGATTTTTTTTTTTAATTTCAAATTGGTTTGTAATGACTTTAAACTGAAGTACATACTTTTAAATATTACACATATGTTTATTCTTAGAATCCAAACTTCGGTAAATATTAATTGAATTTTTTTTAAAGAATAAAAAAGGGAAAAGTACACATAATTACAAATTAATAAATAAAGGTTAATAAATGTATATTAATTTATATTTATATAAACTTATTTATTTTTGTTTTTATGTTTTACTTTTTCGATTTACTTTTTATCGACAATAGGACGTTAAGTTGAAGAATTAATTTGTTGCCAAAAATTGTTTATAAATTGTTTTTGAAACTTGTAGTTTTCACAATTGATTTGCACCCTCTTTTTCTCTCGTATTTTCTGAATTATACTAAATATTATTGCGCGCTTCGGTACTACAAAATACTCACTTACTTATACACATTAACATATACATTATGTAATATATATGTAGTCGTATATTAATAAGTTCATTATAATAAACAGAAAACTGGCTGTTCACTCACAGCGCAGAAATCACACACATTAGGCTTAAGTGTAAATTGTGGCTACACATACTTAACACACAAGCACGCATTTTTTATTTATACTGGATATATGTGCCTAATCGACCTTGACAACACTATAGATCTTTCTTATGAACCAGAAGCAAGCAAAGAACCCAATGGTCCCGGTTAGCAAAAAGAAGAGGAATACCATAATAGCTGTATAGCCAAAGTATAGAAACGTCGAAGCGCTGTCCTTAATCGATAGCTTTGTGACAAAGTAGTGACAACAATATATGAACAAATAAACGGCTGTAAAACCGGAGGTAAGAAATGATCGCCACCACCAATGATAGTCCTCTGCGCATAGATGAAAATAGCAAAGCAAAATTGTTGTTTCCGAGCATGTGATGATAAGTATCAGGAATACGAGAAAGAGAAATCCAAACATGTAATACATCTGATTTGACCACAATGAACTTAATATAAAGAATAGCTGAATAAAGATGCAGCCGAATGGCAAGACTCCACCCATAACAATGCCAGGAACGGGTTGTGTGTAGATTGACTGATCGGGAATTTGACGCGGAATTTGATTAGTACGCACTGGATGTTCAAGAGACTGCAATAAAAATTAAACAAATTTTAATATCTAATAACTTTACCACGAAAGCAATTTAAATAAAATAATATTCTTATAACTTACTCGCTTGCGAAAGCCAAAATATGCGCCAACAAAGGTCAACGGCACTGAGACGCCAAACCATAGGGCTAACAAAGCAATCAGCGTGCTAAATGGCACAGCTCCAGAGCTGCTCTCACCCCAAAGTACAAGATTCATCACAAAGAAAAGCGAAAAAACGACTCTATACAGCATATTATAAATAATTAATAATTGTTATTTAATTTTAAATTCAATTGCAATTTACCCGGGACAAACAATTGAAGTAAGTATGACATTGCTCTTCCATTTTACGCCTCCAAAACTCTTATAGATTCTCGCTGAAACGTAGCCGGCGGGCGTTCCCAATGACACGAATAATACCATAGAACAGGTCATCAAAGCGCCACGATTTGCTGGCGATAAAAAACCAAGACAAGCGAATGCCAACGTCACCATAGACATAGCCAACACCTGCACACCGGAGCCCAGGAAAACGGACAGAAGCATTCCTTTACGCGGTGGCCTAAATACATCCCCGTGCACGAGCTTCCACCCGAATTCTTCTTGTGCGTCTTCGCCACTGTCCATTTGATTATATCTAGCGATATCCTTGTGCAAAGTGCGCAGCATAATCATCGCCACCATGCCACTGAGAAAGAGTACAATAACTAAAGAGTTGAGTATAGAAAACCATTGAATATTTGTATGTGGCATTGACTCCAAAATATAATCCCAGCGCGATGACCATTTCACTGAATTATTCTGCACAAATTTGACAGTGTATGTGTAAACGATTTCGAGAAATACACCATTCTTAATTGAGTTTTCGGGTATGGCCAAAGGCTCTGTGCCCAAGCAGTTTGGCTTGCTGGGATCAGCGTGATTCAATGACTTTGGCGTGACTTTAACTGATATAATACGACCACTGCTTCCAAATCCGATACCCCAATCCTCGCGAGCGCCACTGTGATAAGTTATCTCCAAATCCACATGATTGAATGGATAGTAGTGCAAAGGCCGATTGTAAATCGAGTTGATGGGACAGCCTTCGCCATCAGGACGAACTAAGCAACCCATTGGGAATCCAATGCTGCAGTACTGCTTACCAGTCTCAAGCTGATAACACCAAGTAACAGGCATGTTATCCACTATCCAATGATGCTGATAGTTCAAACTAATACCCTTCTTAAGTACCATCATTCTCCGATCGCTATCCGAATCACCACCGGTATAGTTTTTGCGGCAAGCCTTCAATTATAAATAGTTAATATAATAAAAATATAATATTTATTTCACTTACCACTTTGCATTCTATATTATCCAAAAACTGTATCTGATAAGGACCAGGGCGTATACGTTCGCCAAACACTACTTGACCTAAGTTCTCAACCGGAGAGTTTTCCTCTTTCCCCAGACAGAAATCAAAGTGATGGTACTCATAGGGAATGACCGATTCCTCAGTATTTAAGCGATTAACGTACAAAATGACATCCGACTAAATATTAAAATAGAAATATGCAGCGATATATATAACTGTTTAATACATATGTAACATTTAGTATTCCTTCAAAAATAAAATCAAATATATAATAATAAATATATGCCATGATCGATTTAACGTCTTTATTATCGAAGAATGTTAACCATATGGATAAGTATATTAATATATGTATTAAATATTAATTGTGAATACATTTTTAATTATTTGTATATACAATAAAAACTAGAATTTTTAACTTTCAGGTAAAACCATTTAAAATACTTAGACTATAACGATGTGTGTACTGCTGATTTTACTTATCTTTACCAATCATTAAAAGAAATATGGACGATCTATTGATATATAGTAGAAATTAAATATGTTATGGTTGTTCAATTACTAGTACAACAGCAACCAAATGATAATAACTCAAAATGATGAACAATGAAAAACTAAACGAGTGTCTCGCCATTTGTGATCTGGCCAACTGAGCAAACAGTCTTATGTGTGTATTTAAGCATTTTATGTATGAACACTTTACAAGCATAGTTGCAAGTTAAACAAAAGGCTCTACGTCAGCACATCACCCAGTCAATAGAGCACGAAACAATATAATGCTCACAGGGCTCTTATCAATTATTTGAGTTTAGTTTAGAGGAAACGAACTGGTAAACCCCTTACGAAGTTCGGACCATTTTTTAATGTTGAACAAAATAAATAAATGCATATACATACATACATATTCACACATACCTTGCATGTACTTGACACATCCGATTTCCTGCAAAAATTGACTGGTGCCAGGCCAGGCAGGTAAAACCCATCGCAAACCATTAACGTTTTAATAAGTAAAATCAGCAGCACCATTAGAGAAGACTGAGCCATGGTGCAGCGGCTCCGTGGCGGTGTCATTCTTGATGTATTGACAACAAAAAAACAAATATACAGTCAGGTTGATGTGCAGCTATAAAATGTTATGGTTAAATTTGTTACAGCAACCGTCAAAGGACTGTTTCCACTACGTTAGATGTTTTGCAGTTATGTTTTTCGGCGATTCTATCTTACAGAGCAATTGTCAAATTTTGTCTTTTCGGCTTATTTCTGTCTAATAAACGTCAGCACTGTGCAATTGAAAAAACGGAGCTGCCACTTTTAACCCTGCCAACCTATGTAACTGGTTACAGAGTTACTTTTATAGATATGGATGCTTTTTAAAAAAAGTTAGACTTAAAGCCGAAATCCGAGCTAATGAGCAGACCTATTTTATACAATTTATGTTTGCTTTATATATGCATTTTTTATTTTCATATTTTTTAGATATATGCATCAGTTTGAACCCAACTGACAGCTATGACCAAGACAGGAGTTGCCACATTTTAAAAAGATCGACGCGCAGCAATTTTCCATGTGGAGTCGAGAATTATTGAGACCCGGCCTGCTTCTTTCTTTTACAATTCACGTTTAGTCGGACATACAAATTCTTGTTCCAAGTTAATTGCAGCCAAACAAATTTAAGTTATATATTTATACACTTTGGACGACAGTTTTACTGCTCCCGCGTTTTTTGACAGTTCGTATGAGCAAAATCGAAATAGCAACACAGCATCAGGAACGCGCAGACAAAGGGGAAACAGACACGCACAGTGAGTAAGTATTAGAACGAAAAAATCAATTTTAGGACGGCGCTATATTCGCAAAGTGTGCGTTTCTTCATTTATTTTACAAAGCACACTTTAATGTTGGTTTTCTTATTTCCTAGCTGCTCGATATTGTCTGTATTCACTTATACATACACACCATAGAAAACTAAGCGATTACGAAAAGATTTCCACAAATTCGCGCCCTAACAGCTACGGCATTTACACGAAATCGCACAAAAATGACTTCAGACATAACACGCCAACTAATTATTATCTTGGAAAAGACGGTGTCACCAGGTAAATTTTAACTATCCTTCAAGTAAACATGTATATATATATATATATATATATATATATATATATATATATATATATATATATATATATATATATATATATATATATATATATTATTTGAGGCAAGCACCTACATGCATATAAACATATAAAAGCATCTAAGTTTAGTTGCTCAGGGCCGACCAAAAAGCCATTTTGTTGTAAGCTTTGCTGCGTCGCAACGTCGGCGGCAGTGACGCGTATGTTGCTCAGGGCTGCAACGTCTAATAAGTTATCATTTTAACATATATATATATATATATATATATATATATATATATATATATATATATATATATATATATATATATATTGTTTTTGTAAATAAATCAAAAGAACTTTCTTTTACATTATTTGATCTGTGATACCGTTATCCTAACCTTAAATTTATCTTCGCAGACAAAAATGAATTGCTTTCGGCAAAGAACTTCCTGGAGCAGGCTGCCGCGAGCAATCTGACGGAAT
The DNA here is from genome assembly GCA_961210405.1 of Drosophila mercatorum. Classification (NCBI taxonomy): domain Eukaryota; kingdom Metazoa; phylum Arthropoda; class Insecta; order Diptera; family Drosophilidae; genus Drosophila; species Drosophila mercatorum. Next base: position 449,304 of record CAUIUS010000002.1, on the reverse strand, counting down.
TTTTAAAGGCGCTATCCAAAATTTTAGTTGATACGACAAATAGTGTTGTGGCACGCATGGCAGCTGGTCTTCAATTAAAAAATCACTTAACAAGCAAGGACGAAAAGATCAGTCTTCAGTATCAGGAGCGCTGGCATCAATTTCCTGAGGAATCCCGTGAATTTATAAAAAATAATGTATGAAATGTTTACAATATATATATATATATATATATATATATATTTGCAGCAAGCAGAAGGAGTGGTAGACGCTTTTAAATATACATTTTCCTTATCAGGAGAACAAGCTGAGTCGATATAGTCAAGTTTGTCTGTCTGTGTGAACACAACGATCTCTTTGATGTGTGACTTAATAATTTTTGAATTTTTGCATACATACTACCGTTCCCCGAAAAAGTCGTATATTTTGCCAAAACACAGTTATATTTATTACATATCATTATCACGTTCTAAAAGTTTGATTACAAAAATATACATGTTTAACATATTATATTTAATACAATAAATACGCTTCAATAATATAGTCCGTAATGCAGCCCACGCCCAATCGGTGCTCTTTGCAGGGAATGTACTACTCGGGAAGCCCCGACTACATCAACTGTGATTGGTAGTGATTTGGTAGCATACTCATACATGTTTCCAATCACAGATTAATATCGTGCGGTATACAAATATTCCATTAGCAATATTAAATGTTAGCATAGTAAACTTTTAAATTAAGTTTTATATCTTTGCAGATACTTGCTGCTTTGGGTACCGAAAATACACGACCATCATGTGCCGCTCAATGCGTTGCCTATGTAGCTGTCATTGAGTTGCCCATAAACCGCTGGGGCATACTAATACAGACGCTGGTTAACAAAGTTGTCCATGAAGGCTCCAGCGAAATGCACCGCGAAGCTGCGCTTGAGGCAATTGGTTACATCTGCCAGGATATCCGATATGGCGTTCTTGAAAATCAATCCAATCAGGTTCTGACCGCCATTATACATGGAATGCGCAAGCAGGAGCCCAGTAATCATGTAAGATTGGCTGCTACGACGGCGTTATATAACTCATTAGAGTTTACTAAGGCAAACTTTGAGAAAGATATGGAGCGAAATTTTATTATGGAAGTAGTATGTGAGGCAACCCAGTGCACAGACACACAGATATGTGTTGCTGCCTTGCAATGTTTAGTTAAGATCATGTCGCTGTACTATCAATTTATGGAACCTTACATGGCCCAAGCACTGTTCCCGATTACCTTAGAAGCAATGAAGTCTGACAATGATGCCATCGCTCTTCAGGGAATTGAGTTTTGGTCAAATGTAAGCGATGAGGAAATTGATCTTGCCATTGAGAGCCAAGAGGCCACCGACCAGGGTCGTGCACCGCAGCGTGTCTCTAAGCATTATGCACGTGGTGCTCTTCAGTTTTTAACACCGGTTCTAGTTGAGAAACTCACTAACCAGGACGAATGCGATGATGAAGACAACTGGAGTCCAGCTAAAGCTTCCTCAGTATGCCTGATGCTCTTGGCCACATGCTGCGAGGATGAAATTGTGCCGCATGTCTTGCCGTTTATTAAAGAAAATATAGAATCGCCCAATTGGCGCTACCGAGATGCTGCGGTGATGACTTTTGGCTCAGTGCTCAGTGGCTTGGAAACAAACACATTGAAACCACTTGTTGAGCAGGCGATGCCCACCCTGATACGCCTCATGTACGATTCCAGTGTCATCGTTCGCGACACAACGGCCTGGACCTTTGGACGGATATGCGATGTGAGTTAATATTTAATTACTATGTCACTTTAACAGGTTGCTTTTTGCCACGCAAATAGGCATTACTTTTCATATAAAATTGTTGCTTAAGACAATTGTTGATTAACAACCTTCCAATTATTGGTATGGTTCCTTTCTTTTTATCAGATTATTCCAGAAGCTGCTATAAATAAAACATATTTGCAACCGTTGCTGGAGTGCTTCGTCAAGAGTCTTAAGTCAGAGCCACGTGTGGCCGCTAATGTTTGCTGGGCGTTTATAGGTCTTTCGGATGCTGCTTACGAAGCTGCCGTCACCACCGAAGGAGACACACCAGAGACATATGCCCTATCACCATACTTTGAATTTATTATCACTCAATTGTTGGAAGCCACAGATCGGTCGGATGGCGCACAGGCCAATTTGCGTAGTGCTGCCTACGAGGCCTTGATGAATATGATAAAAAATTCGCCTCTAGATTGCTATTTAGTTGTCCAGCACACTACCATTGTTATCTTAGAGCGTCTTAACCAAGTTATGCAGATGGAGAGTCACATCAGCAACCATAGCGATCGCCATCAATTTAATGACCTACAGTCCCTACTCTGTGCCACTCTGCAGAGTGTGCTGCGTAAGGTGCGCGAGGAAGACGCTCCACAAATTTCAGACGCCATTATGACAGCAATCTTGACCATGTTTAGTTCAAGTGCCGGAAAGTCTGGTGGTGTTCAGGAGGACGCCTTTCTGGCTCTCTCCACGCTGGTCGAACTACTAGGTTTTCAATTTGTAAAATACATGCCAGCATTTAAAGATTTCCTTATCATGGGACTCAAGAATCATCAAGAATACCAAGTTTGCTGTGCTTCCGTTGGACTAACTAGTGACATTTGTCGCGCACTAAAGCACCTAATGGTACCCTACTGCGATGAAATAATGTCCGTATTAATGAACGATCTGTCCGAGCCTAATCTTCATCGCAGTGTGAAGCCACAAATTCTATCTGCTTTTGGCGATATGGCTCTAAGCATTGGAAGTGATTTTCTAAAATATTTAAATGTAGTTTTAGATATGCTAAGGACAGCTTCCGATTTACAGGTAATATCAATCACATAGTGAGAACTTGCTGATTGAAATTGTTAATTTTTATAAATTTGGGTTTGCATAGGTGGATTCCAGCAACTATCAGATGACTGAATACATACATGAATTGCGTGAAAGTGTTCTAGAGGCCTACACCGGTATAATTCAAGGTCTTAAAGGAGTCGAGCAAACGGCCAATCCGGATGTGTTTCACATGGAACCTCATCTGATGCATATCATTTCTTTTATCAAGCGCATTGCCCAAGACGGCGAAGTTTCGGATTTGATGATGGCAAGTGTCGCTGGATTTATTGGGGATTTGTGCACGTCTTTCGGTCCACGTCTCTATCCCTTGCTGGATGATGTGATCATCACACAGTTCCTGGCTGAAGGAAAGCGTTCCAAGGGTCAACGTACCAAAATGCTCTGTACATGGGCGGCCAAGGAGATCAAGAAAATTAACAGTCAAGTTATAGCCCAGTAAAATGGTCTCTTAGTTAATGTATTCCCACCCCAATGTATGTACGCGGCCAAACTGGTGAGTAAACTGCTGTCTTTAATTAATTTTAAGAAATAATTTCACTTAACATTCATTTTTTACTTCCCATATTTTTTACAGTACAGTCCGAATTTTAAAATTCTATCTGCAAGTTTGTTTGTCCGATTTAATGTTGCTGTGCAACGCTTAAAGTTTAAGAAAATTTTGTTTTTTAAATTAAATTGTAAGCCAAATCCTGCTATGATTATGATATTTATATTGTTATTTTTGTGTGAGATCATTAGTAAATTTGATATTTCCTAAGAAGCGTTATTACAGTCCAAAAAAACATAGATTTCATAAGCATTATGGCAACTTTAATATTTAAGCTGCTTATTAGCACAACGATTCCTGAGATAAGACAAAATCAATCCGATTACATACATTACAAAAATGGGCAACAAATGATATTCAAAATTATGTTCATGTCGCTGTAAATTTGTTCATGTAGGGTCAAAATCGGTACAAATATTTAACAACATTAAATCCAATATAAATCTAAAAAAAAACATAAAAATACACAGCAATATTGGATACAAATTCTCTTACGGCTGCAACATAATTAATAAGATAAACCAATGTAAAAAAGAAAAAATATTAATTGATTTGTGCGAATGAAACTCTTAGTTACAGACGTCTATAAAATGATGGACTTCAATATGCAACTAGGAGCTTCACTTCCAGTGTGAAGCATGTCAGTGTGTGACTGTATCATTGCGCAAGTGCGAGAATAAAGAATGCAAATAATTGTGTGTGACTGTGATTAGATGATAACTTTTGAATTGTATGAATGAATGAAATGAATATAAATAATGCCACCAATCTCCATGTCTAATTACAGTATGAATCTGAGGTATGTGGGTGTCTGAACTAAAATTGTATGGTTTGTGATGAAGTGTTATGGTTATGAACGAGAGTCACTCCTTATAAATGAAAACACTTCAAATGCGCGGGAGTGTAGAGTGTTGTGTGATATTAATAAATGTAAGTTTTTTCTAGAGTCATTCATTAAGCAAATTCCCAATAAATTATACGAATGACCTTAGCTGTAAGAAAATTTTAAAGTGGACAGTAATCACAAATTGATGAACACAAAAAAAAAACAAGATTTTAAACGGGCTACAATTTGAAATGAAACGTAAGAAATCACAATCTTGGAAAAACAATAAAGAGAACATGATAAAAACAATAAAAGAAAAGCGATTAAAACTCATTAATATTATTCAGTCAATATTCAGAAAACCACATAATTTTCGATTAATTTGAAATACATCAATATGAAACAAAAATTTGAAATGAAACACAGTAACAACCAAACAACTACCTGCAGCGTTATATTGCATTGTATATACAGTTAAAAAAATAAACAAAACACAACTTAACAAACAAAAACGGACCAGGGTAATACTACAGTACTTCATTTTACATACATGCGTACCCACATACATAAATACATTTCATGTAGAAATATATAATTACAACAATACGAGTATATGCCTGTATAGAACGTAACGACACGATGAGTTAATGATTAAACTCAGTTTTATCTTTCGTCACGCACATGCACACTCATATTTTGACTAAACTGTACCAAAATAATCTCACACTAATAGAAATTCAAAAAAATCAATTTGAGAAATTCCCGTTTAAAATCTTTTAGTGGCTCTCTGATCTATTTAAGAAAGGAAAATATATATTAATATGAAATATAGATTGAAAGTAAATCTATTAATATTTTCTTTCTGTTAAATGCAATTATATTGTAATTATTTGGGTAATTCATCCAGTTAATGCAAATTAAACTTTTGGAATTGTTTGAAGTGATGCCATATTTATAATTTGCATAAGTAAGCCAAACGAACTTTGTAATATCCTATTGTTTTGAATTATTTTTACTAATTATCACACTGCCGTCCAAAAGTGAAAATGTTCAGTTCAGTTATTTTTCTCTGCTAATTTACATTTCAATCTATATTTAAATTCATCATAAATTACACGTTTCCACTATATAAGCTCAATTTTAATTGTCAAAATAATTATAGTAGTAATACTTTCAATCTTTAAAACACTGATGACGAATTTTGCAAATGTGTTCTGGCGGCTTTAATTCCGGATTACGTTGGGAACAAAACGCTGAAAGAAAATTGAAAATTTATTGGACATATTGTTGAACGTAAGTTTCCTCTGAGCATTTCGTAAATACTAATAAATATAAGAATTTTTCCGTATATTTTTAAGGTGACACATTTTGGATGCTTGATAAACTTGTGCGCATTTGTGATGATAAATAATTTTGATGAAAACTGATGTATTTTAATTGTAAGCGTAATTGAAAGTAATGCTGAAATTTCAAATCACAATAGAGCTAATCCTGCACTAATATTGTATATACGGATATAATTGTTGTAAATCGAAGTCAGTTAAATTGCAATATATGTGCGCTTGGGTTTGCGAGATTGTGACTGAGTGTATGAGTGTGTGTTTATATCATTCCATATTCAGAAATTAATTTAAAAAGTGAATAATTTAAATTTTAATCGTCGGTCTGCTTTTGTTATTTAATATACGTAAGAGGAATTAGTCGCTATGCGTAAGTGTGATCGATTAATATATGAGCGAACATAAGGAACACTTTTAGATACAATTTGAATGGTGTTCAATGAACTTAGATCTGAATGCATGTATAGAAGTGAGTATGTATGTGATTGATATGTGTAAAAAGCACCACGCGCAGCAGAGAAATGTAAAAAAATGTATTATGTTGTCTAAGGATGCCAGTCAGAAATTAAATGTATAAAAAAAATAAACAGAATTAGAAAAACCCAAAATATCTAATTGAAGCAAATCAAAAACGCAACCAAATTGAAAACGAAACATATGGTACTGATTTTATACTGAGAACTGAGACTTTCAACTTATACAATACTTACAAGTACATAAGGACTATCATCAATTACTTTACGCGGGACGTACGACATAAACTAACAGAAAATAGTAAAATTTACACAGCACAACTAACATAAACAAGAATAATGAAAACAATATCTGTATGCATATTGCGTGTTCATATACATACATTAACACTTGCATATATAAATACATACCTAACACGTGTAATATGAAATTATTATGAAAAGTTACGCTGACGCGCGGTGCTTACAAAAAAAAAAAAACAAAACAAAACAAAAGATTAATAATTAAGGGAGTATTGTGTATATTCATTATTGTCATTTACCATCAAGCGTGAGTGCGAATTACAATTTCATGAGGAGTGTGAATCTGAATAGAAGTAATTCGTCTGGTCAAGTTGTTCTATAATCGAATGGTTTAAATTAAACCATAATATGATTTAAATAATGCAAAAATTAGCATTATTTTGTTAAACGAAACGTATGTTTAAATTGCGGCGTAAGCGATCTTAAGTAATGGATGACTGATAGTTTGTACGTGAAGAATAAGAAATGTAATTGTGTTTGTGTGCAAGGGAAATAATAAAGTATTTTGAATGCAAGAAGAATTTGTAAAATCGACTTTTATTTACAGTTGACTACAGTTTCGACCCAACCGGCAATATCAATACTCCCTCCTCTTGCAGTTGTCGCAGTTTCTCAGGTTTTATATCCAGTTCATAAAGAAAGTTCTTTACATCCGTTTGTGTATTTGAGCGTAGTTTACCAGGCGTCCGATTTAATCGAGGTGCCGGTCGAGGCGCCCAACAGTCCTCAACTCGTTCAAAAGATTGACGTGCGGCATTGTGGTCGTGCTTCTGGACTTGCTGCCAATCCACTACGGGAAAAACACAAGCATCTATATCTTCAAATATTTCTGACCATTCGGCTTGCGTTTTTGTAAGGAATATATCCGTTAATAACTGTCTACCTAGGAGTTGATGTTCTTCCCCATATTGCGATAATTCCAGAGGCAAATTCAAGCGCTCTTTAATTAAAGTAAAAAATTGCGGTTCCAATGCGGCGACGGACATAAAAAGGCTATCTTTTGTTTTGTAGGTGTCATAGAAATAAACGCCACCATCAAGCAGATTTGTTCCACGCTTTTGCCGCTGACCCCAAATGTCGAGCTTCCTGGACATAAATAACCAGCTGGCGACATATGCAGCGCCATCAACCATCGCTGCATCCACCACCTGACCTTGTCCAGATTTATGCCGTTCTAATAATGCCAAGCATATACCCAATGCACACATAATGCTACCACCTGCAAAATCTGCTAAGAGATTGATGGGCGCCGTCGGTTTTTCATGCTCACGGCCCAGCATGGATAGCACTCCAGATACAGCTGCAAAATTTAGATCATGTCCGGCACGAGCTGCAAGTCGGCCTTGCTGTCCAAATCCTGTGAGGCGCGCATAAATTAAACGTGGATTTGCAGAGCATAATAGCTCAGGGCCCAAATTAAGCTTCTCCATGACTCCAGGGCGGAATGGTTCAACTATTACGTCGTAATTTCGAGCAAGCTGTTGTACAATCTGTTGACCTACCGTTTTTTTTAGATCAATAGCCACAGTGCGCTTACCATGGTGTAGCACATCCAAGGAATTATCTAGTACCTGAGACCACATTATAAGTGTATAGAAATAGCAATTCTATTTAAATGTTTCATACCTTGTCTATACGAGTTACGCTAGCACCGAAATCAGTGAGTATTTTGCCACATAATGGTCCGGGAGCTAGTCCCACAAACTCTAAAACCTTAACACCTCCTAATGGCATCTGAAAAAACCCTTTCAATGTTACAATACAATAATGAACTTTGAACAGTGCCTAAAGAGCCCTAAGTATATATGTATTAGCAATGTTCTTTAACAGTCTAATAATAGCAAACATATATACTAACATTTAATACTATTAAAATACCATATTTATAAAAAAAAAAAAACAAAACAAAAATTTGGAAAGGATTTTAAAAGCAGCATAAAGATGGATAGACAAACAAATTAACATAAATAAAATTCATTTAAATAAGTTCTAGGAAATTTTATAGAAGGTATCCCAAAGTATTTTACTTTATTTTGATTACAACTATCCGAAAGTATATTAAAGCTAATTTTCAAAAGCAATTATACATAAATGTATGTATAGAGTTCAAGGGGAAATTCATTAAATAAAATAGGAAGTAAGCTTTAATGGCATAAGTAGCAGGGGATGTTTACGATCCAATAACAATACACCGCCTTCGATTTTATATATTTAATACACACGTTTTAAGCCATTCATGTTTCTGACGCTGCAGTAGGTGAGAACCACCTTTATTGCTGTAACTTAATTGTGTATTATATTTAATTATTTATTTATTAACACCACTAGCCATATAACACATTTCATGTTGGCGAATTAATTAGGATAGTGTTTTAACAGTGTACTCCATCCATAATTTAAAATTTATGTTCGGATTTTCACATTACAATCTGAAGTCAGCTGACTTCCTCCTCCACTGTTAATAGACAACATTTCTCAATATTTACTGTCTGCTAATCCACCTATGCCGGTGTTCAACTAAAACGGTTGTCAGCATAATAAATTTTGAAATAGAATTTCGACAAATATAAGGTAATAGGATAAGCATGCGCCTATTTTTCAATATAAAAATACTTAAAATGTTTCAATCTAAAAATACTGTTAACAAGGTGTAAACGAGTCAATTATTGCGCATATCTGCTCTTATTTGCGTTAACTGGTTTTGTGATGAGCAATTAAAAAGTTAAGCGAATTGACTAATTTGATTCATAAAAATTTAAGGATGCCGCAACAGAGACGAAAAGTTGCTTTTAGCGGCAAAAAGAAGAAAGATCAAATTCTACAAAAGCGCTATGCAAAAGGTAAGCCACTGTGTAAATACAGTAATATGAAACTAATAATATCAATAGGCCACTCCAAGTACGTGCGCTGCACTCAAGAAGAAGACAGCGAAGACAGCGATGCCCCAGAGAGAACAGTTGATCTGAAGCTTATGGAGCAGCCCTCAACACGCTGTAGACAAAATAAAAATGCAAACCGTTACAATCTTCTGTTTATACAAGAAAGCAAAAAGGAGATAGAGCTCATGAAACAGGAGGGTTTTAGCCCACTGGATGTCCTAGCACCCACTCAACGGGAAATCGATGAACGCTATTTTGAAAATTATGATTTTCCAGTGCGTCCACCTTGGACATTTGAACAAAGCAAAGAGCAATTGGATCGCAATGAAAATAGGTATTTCAAGGTATGTTAATTGGTAAGTTACGTAAAAAATATAGTTTAAAATAAACTAATCTAGCAGGAGTATGTTGACGAACTGTTGAAAAAAAAGGAGCGTTACAATCTCAAAGAACATTCTCTTTTCGAGCTAAACTTGGAAACGTGGCGTCAGCTCTGGCGTGTGCTTGAGTTCTCGGATATTTTGCTAATTATTGTGGACGTCCGCTATGCATCACTGATGTTTCCACCATCCCTATATGATTATATTATTCACACGGTAAAGAAACATGCAATTGTGATCTTTAATAAAGTGGATCTAGTCCCTGCAGAGGCTGTCGTCGCTTGGCGACACTATTTCAATGAGCGGTACCCAGAGCTTCCAGTTGTGTTGTTCACATCGTATTCAGTGCGCAGCCAAAAAGGCGGCCAACGTGGCCAATATCAGCGTGCTCATCGGCAAAAAATGGATGGAGTACATAATATTTATCTCGAGTGTCAAAAAATTGTTCGAAGCGATGTAGATCTGTCCGCATGGCATAAAAAAATTCGTGATGATATGAGTACTAACCAGTTGGATGTTGTGGAAGCAACTACAATTACTGAGTTGAAAACTAGTAATAACACCGATACCACTCCGCATCAGCATGTAAAATATAACGGCGGCGTTTTGACCATTGGATGCATCGGCTTTCCAAATGTGGGAAAATCTTCCCTCATCAATGCCCTAAAAGGACATAAGGTTGTCAGTGTTAGTCGTACACCAGGCCACACCAAACACTTCCAAACCATATTCTTGGTGCAGAACGTGCGTGTATGCGATTGTCCGGGTCTTGTATTTCCGTCTAGCACACCAAAGAGGTTGCAAGTGCTGCTGGGCAGTTTTCCCATTTCACAGTTGCAAGTGCCTTATCGTTCGATCAAGTTGCTGGCTGAACACGTGAGTCTGCCGCAGGTTCTTCGCTTACATCTACCAGAAGAGTATGATGAGTGGTCCGCTGTTGCAATCGCGGACGCTTGGGCCTATAAACGGGGATTTCTAACCGCCAAGGCAGCTCGCCCTGATCGATATCGTGCCGCTAATCACATTTTACGCATGTGTCTGTCCGGACATCAGCAGTTAATATTTCAGTTGTATCCACCTGGCTATGAAGACAACCGTAAAAACTGGAGCGAACACTCCGACATAGTCGAGGTTAACAAATATCAAGAAGTTTATAATAGTGAGCCGAGTAGCGAGGCTAATGATGACACATCTTCGATCTGCTCGGATAGTGAGTTAACCACAATTCATTCGATTAGTCATTTACGTCATTTTATTACAGACGGTGATAGTTATGACGAAGACAGCTGTAACGACGAAACGAACGCAGATGATGATGAATGTAATGATCAGGTACTCCATTCACGCAACGCATTTCATCTACTTGGAGACAACTAAACTTAAGGAGTAGGTGGCGCCCAGTAATTTTAATTCATATAATTTTTGATATAGAGAGCAAATATATTTTGGTTTTATAATTTAATTGAAGAATTTCGAACTTTTACTAAATTTCAAATTAATCCGATCACATCAGAATAACCCAATGTTCGGCAAAAATTAACTTAAATGCTATCAATCTCATCAGACATGACTTCGTAATCATCAGCCATTATATCATCAGTTGAAAGCAGAAGCTCAATGGCTCTGTAAGAAAATAATAATAATTACTCATTTATAAATTGGAGTAGTTTAGCAAAGAGCAACGTAAAGTTATTTAAAATTAGATCATAAGATCGTATATAAGTATTTTATCACGATCATTTTCTTCACCTACTTAATAAGTTTATTAGCACCGCTGTTCCCTTCGATTGGCGCTGGATACAAAGCTTTTTCAAGCAACAAGAGTCGCAAACTTGAACGCAAATTCAGCACTACAGAAACCGTTTCTGGGCTGCATTTAAAACTGGAAGAAAAAAAGAAACGTAAAGATCGTAATAATGTGTATTTTTTATCGTAAGCTTACTAGTAGGTCTGGGCTACAGACAGATAATGTTTATTATCTATAACGCCAGTGTTGACGTCATCGCCAAAAATAATAAGTGCCATTGGGAACACCATTGTAGCATCAAGCAGATAAAGGTCCGTTGACTTCTGCCGTTGATAGTACACAAAGTAGTTTGAGTCAAACCCTGTCTCTCCGTTATTTACCGACGAGGGGTGAAAATTTACACGACGCCCATCATCTGTCGTCATATTGTGAATCGCTCGAACACGATTTTTTATTTGACGCGTTTTACTATTCAGAGGCGTAAAAAAACATATTAAGAGTGCTCTAGTCGAGACTGCTCGACTAGGAGATCCTGAGCTCTGCAAAGAACCGCTATTCCTAAGAATAGCTAACATTCTCCGTTTCTTAGATGTTTATGGTATGTAGCAAGAAATAAATACACACAGACAGACGCACCCACAAGCACACACTGCTAACTGTGCAGTGGACTCTGCGCTCAAATTAAATTAAGGAAATTAATAATTTAATAATTTTTTTCGTAGACGTTTTTGATCAAACTTTCAGAACGTGATTATATAATTCATATGTATATATGTGCCAAAGCGCAAGTTTTTAGTATTTGAAATACGTGTTTTGTTAATTTAAGGCGAAGGGGGCATGCCATCCAAAATGTAATAAAAAAAACAAAATTGTATGAAACACATTAAACTAAATGCAAAAACACATTAAACAAAATGCAAGCTATAAAAGTGAATTAGATAGATTAAACTAAATACCGATTTCGCTTTTGAATCGATAACATTAAAATTAAGAAAGCTATCGATTTTTTTAAACAAACTCGATCTTTTCATTAAACTCCATTTGTAGTCTCTACAACATCTGTAGTAAGCTCTAAGATCGACGCGTTCAAACATGCGACCAGGACTATATTGAGGCGACTTGCCTCCCCGATCAAGAATATATATACGATTTATATATAATTATAATAAAATAAAGTTTTTAAAACGTAGAGCTTACTGTAAATGTGCCATATTGGGATAGAGACCGCCTCCAATAATAGCACGAAGTAAGTGAATTTTCTCTGAATTAGTGTTAGATGATTGGTCCAAACATTTTGTTGAAGTTAGAAACCTATAAGTAAAGTTTAATTACTTTTATTTATTGCCTGCCAAAGATAAATAGTTGAAAATATATATATGTATATTGTTTTTTGTTTCCCCATTTAATTACTTCATATACCTTGGACATTTTCGTTATAATTTCCATGTATATAAAAATGATTACTTGAACTTTTAGAAACAAAGGTGCTATTAGCACAAATTTATAATATCCTGAATAGCTATTTTTATGAGCTTCTAGTCTATTATTACTTACTTGTAGTTACAGAGGAGTTCAGAAAATTGAGACTTCATACGTTCTAGCTGTTGAAGTGTCATGTGACTGAGAAAGTTATTGTAGCAAAAATCGCGATCTCGATGTTCCTCTACACTTTCGCGGTACTTGCAAATTGTGTTATGTATCATTAAATGATCACTGTGCATTCGTTGGGCCATCCTACGCTTGGCCTGGTCTACCTTCTGTTCCTGACCCAAGGGTGTATAGAATGGATTCTTGTAGGAGAGAGCAGCTGCGACGGATGTAATAGGATCCACACAACGAAAAAGCGCCGATATCAGAATCATTTTACCCACTTGCGGATCAATTGGGAGCTTGGCCAGATGAAAGCCCAGCGGCGTTAGCTTACCATCAATGTCAAGCGCTTCTATCCTGATTATAGTCGATACAATTTTGAAATCGCAAATAAAAGATATATACTACTTACCGCCTAAGTTGGCCAATAGCAGTGCTTACGGTTCTCTGAGCAGGTGCATCGATCATCATTTGGAACAATGCGTATGGATCATTGATATGCAGTACCTTGAGACTAAGTATAATCGCTTCCAGTTTACAGCGTAATATCTCTGGAATTGGCACCTCAGACATCACAGCTTCTCGTGCCCGACTAAACAGGTTGTAACAGATGCCTGGCTGCACACGACCGGCGCGTCCCTTGCGTTGCTGCGTGTTTGCATGCGTTACCCAGCACTCCTCTAGAGATTGTATGTTTGTCTCAATATCATAGTCAGTTATTTTAGTTCTGCCAGTATTGATGACATAAACAACATCATCTATGGTAACGGAAGTTTCGGCAATAATGGTGGATATGATTACTTTTCGTTTGCCTTTGGGGGCTGGCATGAAAACTGACTGCTGCTCTACTGAAGGCAGCATTGAATGCAGCGGAAAGACGAGTAAATAGTTGCGCCAGCGCTGTCCCAAGGCTGAACGTGGGCTCTTTAGTGAGCTGTGCAATTGTGATATCTTATTGAATCCAGGCACAAAGACCAATATAGCACCATCTGATTTGTTGTTACATATATAATATATGAGACTCGCAATAAAATCTATATCCTCGCAACCCTCGGAATGGGGCAGTCGAAGCTGTTCAAGAACTTTGCTGCTGTACCTGTCGCGCACCTGCCGTATATATGGCTCAATCATGCTTCTGTAGTCGGTCTTATCCAGCCGGAGACGGCAACGTTTATTGTTCCGGCTGTCAAACTGATAACCCGTCATAGCGAGTACATCCTCAAGATAGAAAACATCGACAGGATGCATAGCACCTTCTATGCGAAACATCGGGCATCTATTAAAGTAGTTACAGAAATCGTCTTCCCGCACCGTAGCACTCATTAGTATAACTTTCAAGTTGGGTCGGTGTGGCAGTATTATTTTGATAAAGGCCATAAGCAAGTCTGACTCAGTGCTGCGCTCGTGTATCTCGTCCAGGAGCAGTACACTTACGTTGTGCAACAACGGATCAGATTGTAGCTGCTGCAGGAGTACACCTGTAGTGCAGTACGTGATTGAGGCACGTTCTCGGGGCTTTCGACTTTCCAGACGAATCTGATAGCCCACTGAATTTCCTATTCGTTCGTCCCGCTCATAGCTAACGCGTTCAGCCACTGTTATGGCTGAGATTCTACGAGGCTGCGTGCATACGATGCGGCAGGTGGATCCTATTCCGTTTTCTATGCAATCATCTAACAGTAACTGCGGCACCTGTGTAGTCTTTCCACAGCCGGTGCTACCCACAATTAGTAAAACTTGATTCTTCTTCACAGCGGCGATAACTTCTTTGGCATGGCCCATTGTGGGCAATTTCATGCGATCTTCCCACCGCGCTCGAAAGTGTACACTTTGGAGACGTTCCTTTTGTTTATCCTGAAGGTGGGCATCTAGGTAACGGTCTTGCAAATTAAACCCTTGGTTCTGCTTTTTGGTCTTTTCTATGAACTCATCAAAATTCATATTTAGCATTTGCCGAAACTGCTCTTGGAAATTTTCATCCACATGCCCGTGTCCTGCTTTTCGTTCTGCCTTAAACTGATCCATGTATTCATCGACACGCAGAATAATACCAGGAGGAACGGTAACTTCACAGCTCAAATTTATGCTTGGCTCATTTTTGCCATCTGAGGTTTTGCGTTGTCGGGATAGATTTCTGTAGTACATGCCAATGTCCCTGCCCCTCAGTCCTGGCGGGTGAGAGCAGCTTTTTGCCGAACGTGCTTGAGACTTACTCCCCCCATGCATTTTTCTTTTTTATAAACAAAGCACGCCAGAATGAATTTCCTCGATAAGAACTGTAGACATTTTATGCATCCCTGATTATTTACGCACATAGTGGTAGTCCCTATATATACCGTTTATGTTAATGTAAAATATTCATGTTAAGCTCAAAATATGTATCAAAATTGATCATATTTAAGATCTCCTTTGATAATTAAGTTGTTAGCTAGGCAAAGCCCCAATAAACCCATTGAAAATGGAAAAATAGGGTATAATGTTTTTGTTGAAATATATATAACAGGCAGAAGCAGGCGTGGCACACCCCATAAAGTATATACATGCATTAAGCCCTGTCCGTCTATCCGCATATATGAACGCGTCGATCTCAGAACCTATAAGAGCTAGACTATAGAAATAAAAAATCGATAACTATTTTCATCTTCTTACGCATATTTTTCTGCATTCTGCGTGTTCAAAACGCTAGATCTAGATATGTTGCTCCGTTGCTCGAATCTTAAGTAAGCGAACCGGGCGTAACCGATTTCTAATTGTATGCGTGTAAACCATTTGTTCAACTTGTCATATCTACGTATGTATGTACACTCTTATGTATGTGTTAGTGGAAATAGACACTTGACATACATATATGTAATATATACTCGTTTATGCAACGCAACACCAATAATATAAAGTTTTTTTTTGTTTTTTTTTTTTATTTTTTATTGGTTATTCAATTTATTTACTGATTTCTTGTCAGAGACTCTATATCGCATTTATCACCTATTAACCTTAACCTATTTTTGGGCAGGTACGCCTGTAGTAATTATTCAAAAAAAATTTTTTTTTTTATATTTAAATTCCCCGACGATCGAGGGGATGCAGTCTCTTAAGTCTTCTCCTGCTTCGGTTGTTTTCCAACTTCCAGTCTGTCCGTATACCATGAACTATGTCGGCCAATGAGCTCTGCTATTGTCGGCATCTTAAGGTCGTTATGAAGCGTTTCGTTCCTTTCGAACCATTCTGCTCCGGTCCATCTTCTTAGAGCTATATTCTGTAAAATCTGCACTTTTTTAATGTGCGTTTGGGCAGCTGATCCCCATAGTGGTATAGCGTATGTGAACACTGGTGCCACAATCGCATTATAAATATTCTTTTTGCTAAAGAGAGACAGTTTACTCTCGCTCCTTAGCATCCAATCAAGTTTTTTAAAATTTGAATTGGCACCTCTTCACCATCTGGCTTATGTGGGCACCGTACGTAAGTCTCTTGTCCAGAGTGAATCCAAGATGGTTTACTTTATTAGCCCTCGGTATTGTATGTCCGAGTGCTACATCTGGGCAGTCACCTTTTCTTATTGTGAACGTGATGTGCACTGATTTTTGAGTGTTCACAGCGATGCTTCAGCGTTTGCGTCATCTATGGAGCTCGTGTAGATACGTTTGCATCTTGATAGAGGCAACATGTGGTGACTTATTCCGACTGAGAATGGCGGTATCATCAGCATATGTGGCGATCAGCATACCATTATTGGATGGAGGTAGCGGCATGTTAGCGGTGAACAGAGTGTACAATATACGGCCAAGTACGCTGCCTTGGGGCACACCTGCTCTGCCGAAACGAGTCTACGATGTTGCTTGCCCTTTTACCACTTGAAAAGTTCGTTCCGCTTGATATGAAGCCAATATCTTAAAGGAGGAACTGGGTAGAGTGCCTTTTATTTTCTTTAACAGGCCTAGATGCCAAACCCGGTCGAATGCCTGCTTGATGTCTAGAAATACTGTATTCCTTTTCTTCGAACGCGCCTAATATGTGTTGGACCACTCGGTGTATTTGTCCTGGTGTGCCGTGCTGTCTCCCAAATCCAAATTGGTGATCTGGTATAGCGTTTCTCTCTCTTAGTTCGTTCAGCAGTCTACACATTAAAATTCTTTCGAATATTTTGGAGAGTACCGGTAGCAAGCTGATTGGTCTATAGGAAGTTATTTCATTTTCGGGTTTGCCAGGTTTCGAAATCATGACTATTTCAGCACGTTTCTAGCAAGCTGGAAAGTTTTGAATGCGAAGTATGGCGTTGCACGAGACAGTCAATGGTTGAACTTGGCAGAGCCCTAAGTACTTTGCCATCTATACGGTCATGTCCCGGTGCTTTTTATACCCTGAACCCATTGAAAATGGGAAATCAGGGTATAATGTTTTTGTTGAAATGTATGTAACAGGCAGAAGGAGGCGTGGCAGACCCCATAAAGTATATATATTCTTGATCAGGATGACAAGCCGAGTTGATATAGCCATGTCCGTCTGTCCGTCTGTCCGTCCGTCTGTCCGTCTGTCCGTATGTATGAACGCGTCGTTCTCAGAACCTACAAGAGCTAGAGACTTGAATTTTTTTATGTAGGTTCCTGTATAGCACGAAAAGATCGAGTTTGTTTCAGAAATTCGATAACTGTTATCGTTTTATTGTTATCGACTAAAAACGAAAATCTAAATTAAGCTTTAAAATTCTATCTAATTCCTCTTTCAAGCTAGAGTCTTCGAATTTTGCATTTAGTGTTACGTGAGCCTTACGCAATTTCGGGTTTTGTTAAATTTAGGGTGCCACGCCCCCTTCGCCTCAAATTTGTAACTCCCGTATATCAAATACTAGAGACTTGTGCTTTGGCACATACATACATATGGATGACATGATTACGCCCAACAAGTTTGATCAAAATCGTTCGTCTAGAAAAAAAGTTATTAAACATTTAATTTCCCATAACATTGACATGCAAAGCAGCCAAAGAACAGCTGACGTAACGACTTGCGCTTGTGTATGCGTGCGCCTGTGTATGTGTGTGTGTATGCTTTGCTTGTAATGAAAGTACATATGCATGTGTATATAAAAGAAATGAAGAATGCTTGGAATAGCGGATCTTCGCAGGGTTCAGGGTATACCCTAGTCGAGCGGTCTCGACTAGAAATTGCGAAATTGCGTAAGGCTTACATAACACTAAATGCAAAATTTGAAGACTCTAGCTAGAAAGATGATTTAGATAGAATTTTATAACTTAATTTAGATTTTCGTTTTTAATCGATAACAATAAAACGATAACAGTTATCGAATTTCTGAAACAAACTCGATCTTTTCGTGCTATACAGCAACCTACATAAAAAATTTCTCTGGCTCTTGTAGGTTCTGAGAACGACGCGTTCATACATACGGACAGACGGACAGACGGACGGACAGACGGACAGACGGACATGGCTATATCAACTCGGCTTGTCATCCTGATCAAGAATATATATACTTTATGGGGTCTGCCACGCCTCCTTCTGCCTGTTACATACATTTCAACAAAAACATTATACCCTGATTTCCCATTTTCAATGGGTTCAGGGTATAACAAGGTATATATATTCTTGATCAGGGAGAGAAGCCGAGTCGATTTAGCCCTGTGCGTCTGTCTGTCTGTCCGTCTGTCCGTATGTTTGAACGCGTCGATCTCAGAAGATATAAGAGCTAGAGACTCCAAATTTTTTTGGAAGTTCTTGTATATCACGATTCGATCGAGTTTGTTTCAAACATTCGATAACTATCATCGTTTTAATGTTATCGATTAAAAACCGATATCTTGCTATGGGAAAATAAATGTTTAATAACTTTTTTTCTAGACCAACGATTTTGATCAAACTTGTTGGGCGTGATCATGTCATACATATGTATGTATGTGCCAAAGCACAAGTCTCTAGTACTTGAAATACGTGATTTGGCAATTTGAGGCGATGGGGCAGTTTGAGGGCGTGGCATCCAAAATTTAACAAAAACCGAAATTGCAGAAGGCTCAAATAAATGCGCAATTTGAAGACTCTAACAATAAAGATAAATTAAATAGAATTTTATAACTAAATCAAGATATCGGTTTTTAATCGATAACATTAAAACTAAAATAGTTATCGACTTTTTTTAACAAACTCGATCTTTTCGTGCTATTCACGGACCTACATAAAAAAATTCAAGTCTCTAGCTCTTATAGGTTCTGAGAACGACGCGTTCATACATACGGACAGACAGACGGACGGACAGACAGACAGGGCTAAATCGACTCGGCTTGTCTCCCTGATCAAGAATATATATACTTTATGGGGTCTGCCACGCCTCCTTCTGCCTGTTACATACATTTCAACAAAAACATTATACCCTGAATTCCCATTTTCAATGGGTTCAGGGTATAAAAAGAGTTATAAGCGACTCATCAAGATGAGTCGCGGCTAGGGTACCATTTTCTCCCGACAGAACAGTCTTTTATGATCAGAAAAGACTCAATTATGCTCTGTTAACTTCGAAAATGCTTGCTGGGGGTAAGCCAAGAAAAAACTAGCTTTTTTAAGGAGAGCAGAGAATATCTTGGTTTCATAGTAAGCAAAGATGGGACAAAATCTGATCCCAATAAGGTCAAGGCAATTCAAGAATACCCTGAACCAAAAAACGTTTATAGCGTCCGATCTTTTTTAGGTTTGGCAAGCTACTACAGAGTCTTCATTAAAGACTTTGCAGCCATTGCTCGCCCAATGACTGGCATCCTAAAAAGTGAAAACGGTTCAGTTAGTAAACATAGGCCAAAAAGAATCCCGGTCGAGTTCAACGAAGCCCAGCGTGACGAATTTGAACGTTTGCGCAACATTTTGGCATCTGAAGATGTCATTCTCATGTACCCTGACTTTAAAAAACCCTTCGACCTGACCATTGATGCCTCAGCAAATGTAATTGGCGCGGTATTATCTCAAAAAGGCAGGCCAATCACTATGATATCTCGCACATTAAAAAAGGCCGAACTAAATTACGCCACCAATGAAAGAGAATTGCTAGCAATTGTTTGGAGCTTAGGTAAACTACAGAACTTCTTGCATGGATCTAGGGAAATGAACATTTTCACAGACTATCAACATCTCATGTTCGCTGTAGCCGATAAAAACACCAACGCGAAAATAAAGCGTTGGAAGGCATACATCGACCAACACAATGCCAAGGTCTTTTATAATCCGGGCAAAGAAAACTTCGTAGCAGATGCTCTTTCCAGGCAAAATATCAATGCATTACAAAATGAAACTCGATCAGACGCTGCCACTATGCACAGCGAGTTATCGTCAACAGATAAACATGTAAATTGCTTCAGGAACCAAATCATCTTACTTACATTGCGACATCCCTACATTAGCAAGTTTTCAACTCGAGCTAATCTCCAATTTCCCTGCCACTCAATTTAGATATTGCAAAAATTTTACCCAAGACATAACAGACAAAAATGAGCAATTAGAGATCATCACTGCCGAACATAACAGAGCTCATAGAGCTGCCCAGGAAAATGTTAAACAAGTCCTTCGTAATTACAATTTTCCCAAAATGAGCAGGCTAGCCAAAGAAATAGGTACGAATTGCAGGGTTTGCACCCAAGCCAAGTACAACAGGCACCCGAAAAAACAGGAAATCGGCGAGACCCCCATTCCAAGCTACACTTGCGAAATGCTGCATATAGACATCTTTGTAACAGGCAAAAAAATTCCTAACTTACATAGACAAATTTTCGAAATTCGCAATAGTACAGAACAATAATCGACGTCAGAGGACCGCTGTTATAAATTTTAACGCTCCGCCACTCCATAGCTCATCAAATGGTCAAGTGGAGCGTTTCCACAGCACCCTGACAGCGATAGCTAGATGCCTTAAAATTGACCAAAAACTTAACGACACAATAGAACTCATTCTAAAAGCTACAATATAATACAACAAAACCTTGCACTCTGTCACCAACAAAAAGCCAATTGAGGTTGTGCATTCTGGGTCTGACAAACGCCGATTAGACTTTAAGTCTAAACTTATCAGGGCTCAACAGATCACTATGGAATGGTGCAATGCAGCGAGGCAGGATCGAGTGTTCGAAGTGGGCAAAGAAGTCTTCCTAAAAAACAACAGGAGACTAGGAAACAAGCTAACCCCCCTTTGGTCTGAACAAAAGATACAAGCAGACCTGGGAACATCTGTTCTCATTAAGGGGAGGGTGGTCCTCAATGACAACATAAGATAGATATATCCTCTCATTTAGCTAAGTAATCAGTCCCTTCAAACCAAATAAGTCATGGTCGCTTACTGTATTCCAGGTTAGCCCTCATGACGTCCATCACAATAGCAATGACAAATGCACGGATCACCGACTTTTCACATGCAAATTACATCCCGGTCCTAGATGGGGTTGTTCTGGTATTCGAACAACGTGAATGTTTGAGGCACACTAGAAACCTTTCAGAATTTGTCAGTATGCTTGACGAAACAGTAAAATTGTCCGATTCCCTTCCACTATCACACATGCGTAAACTATTAGACGTAGACTCAGAGCATTTAAGAACCTTGTTGTCAGTCCTTAAGGTACACCATAGAAGGGCAAGGAGCCTCGACTAATACAGAAATTCAGGAACAAATAAACAAATTAACCGACACTTTAAATTTGATTTTAAAATCTCGTAAAAATAATATGGTTGACACTCCATACCTCTATGGGGCGCTCTTGGCAAAAAATAGAGTGCTTATCATAGAGGTACAAAATTTTATACTTACAATCATTTTGGCTAAAACAAATATAGTAAATACTACAATCCTTAACCCTGATAATTTCAGTCCAATAGAAGCGTCTAAAATAAGAATCCTTCAGTCCTTAAACATATATTAATAGCTTACCCCAAGGTTAAATTTAGATGTAAGAAAATGACCATCTACCCGGTGTCGCACCAACACGCCATCCTGCGACTCGACGAGAACACATAAGCCGAATGCGAACAAGATACACTTGCCGTAGCCGAATGCATCCAAACCACTCATAACACGTTTTGTGAAAGATCATGGCGCAAATCCTGTGCGTGTGCCCTACACGCGGGAAGGGCTGCTCAATGTCAAACCCAACCCAGTTGACCCGTTTGACCGACTACTCACACTCAGACTATATACCTATCACGGACGGTGACGTACTGATTTGGGACGATTACGATTACTTAAGACATACGACTAATCTTTTGGAATTCCCTCGAATGACTGACGAGACCGCCAGACTAACGGAAATGTTTCCACAATCCCATATTCGGAAGCTGCTGGAAGTAGACACCGGAAACGTACGAGACTTATTATCCGCTCTTAACTTGCACCACTGAAATGCAAGAAGTTTAGACTTTTTAGGCACGGCTCTTTAGGTCGTTGAAGGCACACCCGACGTACATGACTTGGAAAATATTAGAATGACAGAGGCACAGCTGGTCGACTCAAACAACAAGCAGATAGAATCAACTCTAGAACACAGAATCAAATTAACTTACTAATCGACACGGTCAATAAATTAGTTAAAGTAACTAAAAACAAGTAAGAGTGCTCTAGTCGAGACCGCTTGACAAAGAGATCCCCTGAACCCTGCGAAGAACTGCGATTGCTAAGAACCGCTAACATTCTCCGTTACTTTTATATGTACATATGTATGTAGCAAGCAATACATACACACACACACAGACGCACGCACAAGAACACACACAGACGCACGCATAAGAACACACACAGACGCACGCACAAGCACACAATCTGCTAACTGTGCATTATGACTCATCAGCTTCGCTGGTGCTGCTGCAAGAGGCCGATAATATGAGATATTAAATGTTTAATAACTTTTTATCTAGACACCGATTTTGATTAAAATTGTTGGGCATGATCATGACATTCATATGTGTGTATGTGCCAAAGCACAAGTCTCTAGTACTTGAAATACGTGATTTAGTAATTTGAGGCGATGGGGCTATTTGAGGGCGTGGCATCCAAAATTTAACAAAAACCGAAATTGCAGAAGGCTCAAATAACACTAAATGCGCAATTTGAAGACTCTAACAATAAAGATGAATTAAATAGAATTTTATAACTAAATCAAGACATCGGGTTTTAATCGATAACATTAAAACGATGATAGTTATCGAATATTTGAAACAAACTCGATCGAATCGTGATATACACGAACTTCCAAAAAAATTTGAAGTCCTAGCTCTTATATCTTCTGAGATCGAATCGTTCAAACATACGGACAGACGGGCAGCCGGACAGACAGACAGACGGACAGGGCTAAATCGACTCGGCTTCTCTCCCTGATCAAGAATATATATACCTTATGGGGTCTGCCACGCCTCCTTCTGCCTGTTACATACAATTCAACAAAAACATTATACCTTGATTTCCCATTTTCAATCAGGGTATAAAGAGTAAATACAGTGGATAACTTTAATATTCGGTTTTTTATTTTTTAACTTTGAACGCCTGTAAAATGTATAAAGTTGAACAAAATTAAAAAGTTCAAAATGGTAAATTATAGTTTAATTCATTGGCTTTCCATAAATGTCCACACATATCGATTTTATTTAATACTAAGAATAAAAACATAAAAAATACTCAAAATTTTGCGTTACATTAATATTCGGTTTTTCCTACTATGTAAAAAAAACACTGTGGAAACTCTGAAAAGCATAAAATACCACAAAAAAGGGTTTCCCCCAAAAATCAAAGCTTGACTGACGATTTTTCGTTATTAGTGTGCCAAAAAGTTGATTTGTTTAGGAGGAATACAAAATGGGCCGTAAAGGACAAAATTCGATTTGGAGGCGAAGACTTATCGCGAAATTGGTGATATTCTTAAAATGAAGCCGAATACTGTTTTTTTGGATGGTGGGATGATGTCATTTTCTAGGACGATAGTAAATTTAATTTATTTGCAAGCGATGGGAAGACAATGGTTTGGCGGAAACCCAATACAGAGTTGGATAAAAAACACTTGAGGCCAACAGTGAACAGTGACGGTGGGCATGTCATGGTTTGGGGCTGCATTTCGACAAAGGGAGTGGGAAGTCTTGTTATACTATTTCACGTAGTGATATAGTATATTGGTTTTGTGCAATGTCCGTCATGCTGTCCGTCCGTCTGTCCGTCTGTCCGTCTGTCCGTCCGTCCGTCTGTCCGTCTGTCCGTCTGTCCGTATGAACGCAAACCATTTCCACGCTATTGAAGCTAGAGACTTGAAATTTGAAACATATACTCGTGTATACCCTCGTCTGATAAAGTGTCAAGATTTTCCCGATACGCCCACTAGGGGCGTGGCAAATCGGAAAATGCATTTTCCTGTATCTCAGAAACACTACTTCTAGAAGAGCTAGAGAGTTGAGATTTTAACTGACCACTCATGTCGACATCCCAAAATCAAAAAGCTATGGCGGATATATCTACGCATATTGGGGGCGTGGCAAATCGGGTCAAACTGTATCTTCTACAGTTTTAAAGCTAGAACGCCCAAATTTGGCACGTGGGTTACTGTTACGATTCTATAAGGATCGCCCACAAAATTTTACGGCCACGCCTACTAGGGGCGTGGCAAATCGGATCTGAAGATATAGTGATTTTACTAGTTTCGTTATATTTTGAGCACTATTGATGCTAGAGACTTGAGACTTGGTATATATACTCGGGTTAACATCCCACAATCGAAAAGCTATGGCGGATATATCTACGCCTTCAGGGGGCGTGGCAACTAATATCAGCTTATATCTCCCACAGTTTTAGTGCTAGAAGCTTCAAAATTGAATGTTAAGTTACTGGGGGCCTCCTCTATCGATGCCCCAAAAATTATTGTTACGACCCAAAAGGGGCATGACATACAGAAAAATACCCTGTAATTTTCGCATTTTTCGAATTTAAGCATCCAAACTTTACAGTTATATTCCTGAACGCCCACTCTATGCACATGCCAAAAATTATTTGTCTACGGCCACTGGGGGCGTGGCAAATCAAAACTGAAACATCTGCAGCTTCTGAGCCAATAACGCGCCAAATAATGACTTTGTGACCTTTGACCTTGTCTTTTGATTTGTTAAATTATATATATATGTTTGAAAAGAATATTTTATTAATACAAAATAACTAAATAAGGAAAATATAACAAAAATATCAACATGACCGCACCGGGGTTCGAGCCCACACCTCTACGCTCGCTACTTAAATCACATGTTCAGAGTTGCCACCTCTCTCATTTTGAGAGATGCCATCTCTCTCGATTTAGGTGCGTGTGTTTGCTAAGGTAAGGGTTCGATCCTAATTGAAACTGTCTGGCCACCTCCAATGAAAAGTTTTAGTCTGCAGCTAATTTGAGCGGCGAAAGTGGGGATTTAAGGTTAAATTTTAAAAAATATAATGTGATAGATGCCCCTGTGTGCTGCTGGGTCGTGAAATAGTATTTCGCTGTCGGTTGCGTCCGACAGCAACGTTCTTACTTGTTTTTATAGATGGTAATATGAATCAGGATTATTACCTGAAACATTAAAAGAAAATTTAAAGCAGTCGGCGGAGAAAATGGGCATTTCTGATATATTTAAATTATATCAAGAAAATGACCCTAAACATAAAGCGCACAAGGTCAGGTCATGGTTGTTGTACAACTGCCAAAAAGTTTTGGAAACCCCACCCCAGTCCCCTGATCTTAATCCCATTGAGAATTTGTGGAGTCTGTTGAACCACCGTGTCCACAAGACTCCAATTTCGTCAATATCAATGCTGGTTACCATACCAAATATTAAAAATTAGTATAGTATAAAATAAGAAAAACCGAATATTAATGTAACGCAAAATTTTGAGTATTTTGTATGTTACCTATATTTTTTTTCTTAGTATTAAATAAAATCGATATGTATGGACATTTATGGAAAGCCAATGAATTAAACTATAATTTACCATTTTGAACTTTTTCATTTTGTTCAACTTTATACATTTTACAGGCGTTCAAAGTTGAAAAATAAAAAAAAAAAACCGAATATTAATGTTATCCACTGTAGATACTGCCCACCTCTACGAAACCTTGCTAACCAGGAACAGAATTCTCGTCACTGAAATTGTTAATCTCATATTAACTATCACTCTTGCTAAAACTAATATAATCAATCCAAATATATATTGACCATGCTGATCTTAAATCTATTCTTATGAACGAACTCACAGGGACTATGATTACTGACTTGTTAAATGTAGCTAGCATTAAGATCCTACAATCCTCTAACGTAATTAAGATTATTTTTAAGTACCCCCGGCAGTCACAAACTGTGTGCCAACAACCATGACTACGTTCTCCGAACAAGCACCGAGCGAAACCAGCGCTCACGGTCTACATTTCGGCGGTGTGGCACATTGTGAAACACAACCTTGACCCCATAACCGTGTTCGATGGTGGCATCATCATCATCAATGATCGGCCAGCTACTGTGGTATTCGACGATAGCCTCGAAGTCGTCTCAGTTGTAACTCAGCTGGTTACGTTTGACCCTTCGCAACAACGTCCAAGAGCGATTCCCAGGAGTTGCACCTTCCCCTCTGTTGAACATTACAGGCCATTGTCCTACACTAAGTTTCCCGTACCTATATCGTGTAAGCGAACAAAACCTTAATTACATCAAGCAAATGAAAGACGGTGTTACATCTGAGACTAAGTTTGTCTCAGCATTCGGGATCGGCATCGTGGCTTGCTCCCTGTTTTGGGGATGCTTGCTTGCTGCTTCACAAGTACATCAGGAACAAGCAAGCTTCACGGAGGAACCGTTGACTTTAAAGACGACCGAGGACGGTCAGTCTTCGAAGGGGGGAGTAGTTAACTGTGAGCGCCTAGCTACCCGAGAACGACCCCAGAACGTTCCCACGAAAACTGCTGACCCAATATTATCAATGGTCAGCGAGGGTGAGCTGGGTCTGGGTATCAGGTTCAACAGTGTCAACGACCTACAAGCTCGTTCAGCGGTTCGCAACTACGTTGCGCGACTTCTGCGGAATAACATGACACTCGGCACGAGGCGCAAGCACTGCAGTTCTGCAGTGCGGCACGGTTGGTGATGCAACAACCTGGCGACAATTTTACTTTAAATAGCTTAAGACTATCTCATGTATTTTTAGATTAAGCTTATATTCATATCGCGGCGGATCACCCGGAATAAATATTCATTGTCTCATTTAGCTCCCGCGACTTTTTAATTTGTGTTCGGGTAACTATCTTAAATAATTTATATACATACATACATATGTATATGTGTATAGTGGATTTGTCAGTTCACAAAATTCTAAGGCACGCACGTACTCATTGGGTTTTTACAATTTCCACTTGCAGCTAAAGTTTAGCATGGAGGCACACATATGCTCATAGATGTGAGTTGCTGTAACGGTAAGTACTGATAGTGTGTGTGCATGCTCGTCGCGAAAACATATTCTTCGTATGAGCCTAACACTTCCATACCCTTTCCATAAATAATAAAAAAAAAATGTTAACATTTTGCATGGGCATGAGAAACAATTAAAAAAGTTTGGTATATTCTACTGACGCAAGAGAAGAAATGAAGCCTCGCGAGCAAATTTCAATTTTGGTGTGCTGCTACTGGTGAGTTCTTACATATATATATTCGAGAGAGAAGAGAGCAGATAATAAGAATATATGAGAGAGAAGAGATCAGAAAATGAGCATACATGGTTGCATAAGAGGGCTTTGTATACAAATAGACCATTACCTAACGATCGCTCGCAGAGCACTGATTTTCTTGTCGCAGAGACTCTGGGACAGAGTACCCGCTGCTCGCAGCAAAAAGTAAAGCTAATTCGGCGAAACGGCGAAATCGCCGGCATGGGGTACTAATGGCACTGCGTGTTATATCTATGTGTTCTATGGTTAGTGATATTACCCAAGTAACCCAGAAAGTATAAAGATTTGTAAGTGCATTAGCTTTATATACGAATATATATTGTAAATATATGAGGAAGTAACAAAGTATCTTTATTGACAATAATGTTTTTTATAGTAAATATATGAATTCTATCAAATGTCTAATTTATTGCAAGCACATGTTTTATTTAATGAAGGTTCTTTGCAAGAATCATTTAACATATATTACCTATTGCCAACATTCATCTAGCTTCACTAACAAATGCGATGGACATGTAAAACCCAATTTTCTCTGCTTGTACATAAGAATACTTACACATTGTATTTGAAAGGCATGCATTTATTCTAAGTTGACATAGGTGTGTATATGCATATAATTTATAGACATAATAGATTGCTAATTAACGCATTTAATTATATGAACAACAAACGATCAATTTCCAACTTCTCAAAAATGATATATATATTATATTCTACATGTAGCAGGATATTTAATGTAGAGGTACGCATATTATTAAATAATGCAATCATTAAACAACAGTAAAAACAAAAGCTTGTGCACATTGGTATAGTGTATAGGAATATTGTTACATAACACTAGACGAGTAATATGAAAATCTAACCGGTTAAAGATCTACACTGAACAATAAACAAAGTTTACACATTTCAATTAATGCTGCGGTCATAAACATATTTTTAATAATGTCATTCAATGGAAGTAGAAACATAGGGTGGATTTCAAGCAGTAGTGCTTCATTTCTCTCCTTAAGTACGTAATTTATGAGGTATTTTTTTTATGCATAACTCTGAATAATTTTTAACACTCGAAAACTTTTAAATATTTTCATAGTTATTAAACAAAACAAAACTAAGAAAAGAATAACAAATTGTGTGTCACATTAATTTGATGTATCAAAAATATATCTCTAATTGAGTTTTACAAAAGGATAGAAACATAAATATTCTATAAAAATTGAAAGTTGAAGTGAAAATTAAACAATATTTAAGGAAACATATTTATGATAATATTAAGGAAACACAATCGTATAACGGTTATAGGTAAGAGAAAATATGACTGAATGGAAAATATTATGTAAAATTTAATCTGCGCAACTAGATTCCCAGTAAAGGATAGTCTGAAGAGGTTCGTTATTGCGGCTTTTGTCTTGATTCGTTGTTGTCCTCTGGGTTTGGCAAGAGCGGCGCTAACGCTGCTGTTCCATCTCTGTCATCGTTTTCTCCATTCTGAAGATCACCTGCAACATCTGAGGTAACCAAACTACTGAATGAACCATCTTCAGTTCGTTCAGGACCAATTTTATGTCCAGCTTGGATTTGGCCACTAGCACTATTACTTCGATCATCATGAGATATAGTATTGTTAGTTGGTGATGATGTTGCACTTCGGTTAGGCTTGGATAAACGTCTCGCTGAGAGAAATCGAGGCTTTTCATCTTCAGTTATGGAATGGAGCAGCCGTTCAACTTCGTCATCGATTGTCTCACTGGAAAACGTGCCCGATTTACGGCTCTTTTCTAACAAAGTTGCTTTTTTTGCAGTTAGGTACAAGCTACGCTTTATTGCAATATATATCACATCTGTAGCAGCGCGAACAGAGTAATCAGGAACAAAAGTTTGCCTAATTTTCGAATCCATATTCAACGACTGCATCGATCCCATCTGGGTCGGAGAGTCTATAACGACATACAAATGTTTATTCTATTTATTTTATAATTTAATACACTTACCAACAACAACATTCTGTACCAAGGCTTGTGTCCCAAAATAAGTAAATGGTCCACTATCAAAAAGCAGACCCTCTCTGCCAATCGTTACTTCTACACGACCTTCTAATATAAGTACAAAAAAGTCAACAGCTTTCCCTTGTGTAAATATAAACAGGCTGGGATCATCTTTTGGTTTTCCTTTTGATTTAATATTGTGGAAAACGTCTTGATTAAGTAACCGCCGCAAGATTGGTTCTGAAATGACATCCTTTTTAAACGCATCCACGGCTGTAGATATAAAAGAAAAACAAATATTATAACATAGTTGTAAATTATGACAAATTCATAATGATTGTTTACCTGTACTTAAGTATTGGAAAGTTGCCAACGTTAATTGAGGAGAAATACGAACAGTTTGGGTCTCGCGACGTTCGGCAAACGCAGAGAAGTCAGCTTTTTTATAACGACTGCGACGAGTTTTTGTACGATTATCAACAAATACATCGGTTTCATCAACAATTTCTGCTTGAATAAGTTCTTCAATAACATCTTCCAATGTAACAAGACCAACTGTTTCATAAAACGGATCGCCGTCGCCTTCATTGTTAACACGATGAACGAATGCGATGTGACCGATCGTACCTTCCTTGAATTGATTAAACATAATATCTAAAGTGTAATCCTCAAAAACAAAATGAACTGGGTTTTGATAAAATTCACATAATGTCTTCAACGGCGTGTTATCATCAGTATCTACGAATGCTAGATCTTTAATATAGAGCAAAGTCACAATGTTCTTTCTATCCCCGTCGTATACTGGAATACGCGAATAACCAGAATTCATAATATCAGATACAGTCTCAAAGTCCAGCACGGCCTCCAATGAAAGCATGTAAGCGTCGTTAATGTGAGTCATAATATCGGCGACAGTTTTCTTACGCAATTCCAATGCGCCCGATATAATATTCACTTCATTTTTATCTAAGTCGTTTACATCGTTTGTAACCTGTGCAAACAATTTGCATAAAAGTTATGAAATCTACATTTATAGAAAATATATTTGTACTTACACGGACAAGTTCCTTCAGTCGTTCACGATTAAATACATTACCAATCTCTTCACCCAAACATGCATCTAGGATGCGAGATATTGGGTAAGATAGTGGAGCTGTTATGGCCATTACAGTTTTAGTAATCAATATAGTTTTAGCACCAATAGCTAAACCGTGTCTTGAACACACAGCCTATATTATTATTTGATTAATATATAGAAAAAAATTCGTCAAAATTGGTTTAATGTTTAAAGATGAGAATAATCGATCAATGTAAGAGTCACGCTATTATATTTTTCAAATTAATCCATGTTTTTAAATATTAGGTATATTCCTTTCAGATATTTATTATTTAATTATCTTTGTTATTTAATTATCTTGTTATCTTTTCCATAAAAATATTTTAGTTTACCTCATTTACATATTACACCATGAAACTTATCCGTTTATAAAATTAGGAAAGTACATTTATAAAACTTGTGATTACTATTATATCATATTATTATTGTATTATTATTATTATAATATTGCTATTATTACCCGTTTTCACTTATGCAATTTTTAACTTTCCCTGCAATATAATTATGTTAATAAAAGGCCTTAGGTGTACTCTGTTCTACTACGTTACATTGACCTACATTCAAAGTTTGGTAGTAAGAGTAATTTAATAGTGAGTCATCTACGTTAGCTAGGCAACCAAAAAAAGTATCCAACTGTGTGTAAGATCAAGAACCTGATGCTTAAAATGTTTTTAATTTAGAGGCGGCGTGTGAAGGTATAAAGTGTATAAAGAAATTAAAATAATCTTTATTCGTTACGGGAAGCTAATGAAGTGCCTATAGAATTTACATTGTCTGAGTGATTCTTAAACTAATAATAATAATATCACGTATAAGAGTATTTTAAAGTTAATTATTTTAAATAGCAATGAAAGGATTTATACATATCAACCTTTCACCCATTTAATTGGGTTTGGGTATTAAAAGTAAAACAGCCGTTGAGTTGGTAATTGGCATATATACACATTTTACTGAACGACAAGAAAAATTTGAAATGGATTAATTTGATTCGGCGTCTTACTTTTACAGATCCCTGTCATATAGTTTTAGCTGCCTACCTGAGGTGTTATTTCCCCAAAAAGTACAATAGCCAAGGTGGAAAATATGACAGCAAAAAGTCCAGAAGTCAAACCATCCAGTAGAATGGTAAAGGTGGAGTTAACCAACACATTACCCAAGAGAATACTGCACAACAGATAATTACCTTGATCTCTGACAGGTGCAATTTTCGCTGCATACTTTCTTTCTTTTTCCGTGCCAGTATTTCGTAATATCTAAGATAAATAATTTATGTTTCAAATGATTCGATTTTTTCGCAACAGGACATACTTTTAATTCAGTGCGGTCCATAGCCATGAGACCCAAGTTAAGACCAGAGAACAAGGCCGAGAAACATAAACATGTCACAATGACAACAATAGCCACCCAAAGAGGCAGAAGTGGCTCATGCGTTTCGATTTTCATCCATTTGTCATTTCCTTGATGTACAAGGGGTGTGGTTTCAGCTGCGCTGTGGTGCTGTTAAGAGAAATAATTATTATATATGATTTTAACAAGTTATTCTGAAATGAATGTCGCAAAACTCACAGTTACTCCATCGTCATCAGTTTTCGCACAAATATACAAGACGCTCTTTGAGTACGGAAATTTGACCGTGTAAGTTGCAGTTAGTCCGCTATCGGAAACACGGTCGGGTTTAAAAATCTCAGTGAGTGGCTTCAGACAAGCTCCCTTATAATCATTCTCTTCACTTGTAAACGCGATAACTGTGTTCTTTTGTAATTCAGTACCGAATATGCGAATTATCTGTTCCTTATTACTCAATACACTCGGGACGCCATCATTGGACTCAGAGCTATCATCTTCCAAACGCAATCCAATAATCCGAAAAGTGCTACGATCCACAACTTGTCGTGGTTTCTGATCGCTGAAGAAAAATAAACAACTTTTTTTATTATGAATTATTTAGAAAACTGTATTCAGAATAATATAATAATAGAGTGCATTTTATTTGTTATAAATTGAAGACGACATTGATAAACGATAAAATCATGCCAATGGCATGGGATTCTTCTGGGATTACAACTACTTGGATATAAACACGTTCTTTCACTGACGAATGTTATCCTAATATACTGAGTACTAAGGCTCAATATATAAATTTTCCATGAAAACCACGCACACACAAGCCAATGTTATGGGAAATTAAATGTTTAATACCTTTTTTTTGTAGACGAACGATTTTGATAAAATCACACTAAATGCAAAATTTTAAGACTTTAGCTATAAAGAATAATTAAATAGAATTTTATAATTAAATAAAAAATATCGGTTTAATCGATAATTTTAAAACTATGACAGTTATCGATTCTTTGAAATAAACCCATTTTCAATGGGTTCAGGGTATAAAAATCATGGTTAACGGACCATGACCCTTGTTGAAAAAGAAAAAAATATAGCATTTTCTGAACAAAATGTGTCCAAACGTGAAATAGCGCTGAAAACTAATTTCAATCGAAGTTCAATTAGATGTTTTTTGAAAAAAAAAATCGCGAGACGGACAAATTGGAAAGGAAGAAAAGGATCTGGGAGGACAAATTGCACAAATGAACGGTAGAACCGTGTTATAATGCGAACGACCCTCCAGGATCGTTTCAAAAAATGCTGTACAAATTGCTTCTGAAGTGCAGCAACATTTTGATAAAGAAATTTCGGCTCGAACTATTCAACGTCGGCTCAAGGAGATGGGTGTAATGGCAAGGAGACCAGCTAAAAAACCTCTTCCTACCCATAGAATGAAGGCAACTCGTTTAAATTGAGCTAAAACTAAGCAAAATTGGGGTCCATCCGATTGGTCAAGAATCGTATTTTCGGATGTGTCTAAATTCAATCTTATTGGACCCGATGGCTGCCTCAAAGTTCGACGCAGTAAAGAAGACCGAAATTCCAAAGCATTCGCCCTATGTAATGATGCATTTCAAAATAATAGACAGAATCGCTAATTATACTTCAAGGGATGGTTCGTGCATAAAAGCCTAAAGAAAATATTCTCAGTGAACTTGTGCCCAGCTTGGAGTCAATAACAGAGTGATAAATGGAACCCATATTCCAGGACGTTTCTGCACCTTGTCATCGGGCGTAAAGGTTTTTAAACTCGGTCTGATTATTTTATTCATCAATTTTAACTTTTCACAAACCACCGGTATGAATTTTCAATAAAGAATTAGGTATAGAGTCCTTGGATTGGTCAGGAAACAGTCTTGACCTGAATCCTATTGAAAATGTGGGGTCTCTTATAAGTGCAAAAATAGGAAAAACCAAAAACAAACCTTGAATTGATGAAAACAATAGAAAAAGTATGGTTTGAGGACACAACATACGAATATCTTGTATGATTCCATGTCCAATAGAGTCAAATGTGTCATCAAGGCCAAAGGCGGTACAACCAAATATTAATAAATTTATTATAGTTTATTACAGTTTATGTTAGTAGCAAATAGCTTAAATAATATAACAAAACTATTTTTTGTTTGTTTAAAATTGTTAAGTTTATTTTTTTTTTAATATTTTTGGTCGACTAAATTACTGAAAAGTCGGTTATGTTGAGTTACATATTTCACACAAACAAATAAAAACTATATCATATGAAACTTACAAATCTGATGTGAAATTGATTGATCAATATAAAACAAGAACGTTGCTGTCGGACGCAACCGACAGCGAAATACTATTTCACGTCCCACCAGTCCACAGGGGCCTCTATCACATTATATTTTTTTAAATTTAACCTGCAAATTAAAACTTTTCATTGGAGGTGGCCAGACAGTTTCAATTAGGATCGAAGCTTAGAACCCTTACCATAGCAAAAACACGCACCTAAATCGAGAGAGATGGCACCTTTCAAAATGAGAGAGGTGGCAACTGTGTGTGTGATTTAAGTTCGTTGGCGAGCGTAGAGGTGTGGGCTCGAACCCCGGTGCGGTCATGTTGATAGTTTTTGTTATATTTTCTTTATTTAGTTATTTTGTATTAATAAAATATTCTTTTCAAACATATATATATATATATATATATATATAATTTAACAAGTCAAAAGACAAGGTTAAAGATCACAGTCATTTTGTGGCGCTGCAGATTTTTCAGTCTTGATTTGCCACGCCCCCAGTGGCCGTAGACAAATAATTTTTGGCATGTGCATAGAGTGGCCGTTCAGGAATATAACTGTAAAGTTTGGATGCTTACATTCGAAAAATGCGAAAATTACAGGGTATTTTTCGGTATGTCACGCCCTTTTTGGGGCGTAAAAATAATTTTTGGGGAATCGGTAGAGGAGGTCCCCAGTAACATCCAATGTTGAAGCTTCTAGCACTAAAACTGTGGGAGATACAAGCTGATATTAGTTGCCACGCCCCCTGAGGGCGTTGATATATCCGCCATAGCTTTTCGATTGTGGGATGTTAACCCGAGTATATATACCAAGTCTCAAGTCTATAGCATCAATAGTGCTCAAAATATAACGAAACTAGTAAAATCACTTTATCTTCAGATCCGATTTGCCCCGCCTCCAGTAGGCGTGGCCATACAATTTTTGGGGCAATCGTTATAGGTAACCCACGTGCCAAATTTGGGTGTTCTAGCTTTAAAACTGTAGAAGATACAGTTTGACCCGATTTGCCACGCCCCCAATCGGCGTAGATATATCCGCCATAGCATTTTGATTTTGGGATGTCGACATGAGTGTTCAGTTAAAATCTCAACTCTCTAGCTCTTCTAGAAGTAGTGTTTCTGAGATACAGGAAAATGCATTTTCCGATTTGCCACGCGTATCGGGAAAATCTTGACACTTTATCAAACGAGGGTATACACGAGTATATGTTTCAAATTTCAAGTCTCTAGCTTCAATAGCGTGGAAATGGTTTGCGTTCATACGGACAGACGCATGACAGCATGACGGACATTGCACAAAACCAATATACTATATCACTACGTGAAATAGTATAAAAATATATATAAAGGAATACATTAAAGTTCAGATGATTTTTTAACCAGAGAACGCACCAATTTGTAAAATTGCCCTGTACGGGTTTTTGTCACTTGGGTGTATATAGCCTGATGCCAGACTTAAATTGTAAAATAAAAAATATATATAAATTGGAGTACACAAATGTAGATAGATAAATAAATAACATTGGGAGGACAAATAATAGTTGCCAAATTGGTATCGCTGATCAAAAAATATATGACGAAGTCAATAGCCACTTGGCTCTTGTATAAGGGCGTTTTTTTTGATAAGGTCAGCCTCTACGTAAGCATACTTCTTGTTATAAATAGTTAAGACTATAATAATATCATGATTTTACCAGAAATTACTGACTTAAGCTGCATCCAGAAAGATAATCTTTTTTCAAACTGACGCAAGAATTGGGCTTGCGTCATAACCAGCATACTCTTATCGCATTTAACATTATTAGCAATATAACCAACGTAAATCGTATATCTCATTCGATCAAGTACACATCACGGACATTCATGTGTGCTTAATTATAAAGAAACGTGTTCTAAAAGGTGTCCCTGATATAAAAAAAAAAAACCAATTGAAAATGTGCTAAATTTCCATTGAATGCAATACGTTAACCCATATCAAACACTTAGCTTACATTATTATCGAAAATAGGTCAAACATACAGCATTTAGTCTTAATTATACATATGTATACGTAGAAATCGATTACAAATTTTGTCTCAGGGCTTCCATAATTTAATAATTAATAATATTTAATAATTTAATAATATAGACTGCTGAAAATCTGAATAGCTGTCCATTCGTCAGGTTTTACACTTTGAACAGAGTATAGCGCATTTGGTTGGATTCGATTTATAATTATCCTAATTGCATTTTATTTTTCTACCATTTTATTAATCGATTGTTGACAAAGTTGCGCCCCTTCTAAAAGAATTCTTACATATTGTCGAATCTTGAATACATGCACACGCACTGCTTACACACGTACTTGTTCATAAATAGTATATGTATGTATATAAATATGTACATATATAGTATGAATATGCGTAAACATACGATTGGAAAAAACATACATATAGATACATATGTACATATGTATATCCATGTACACGTATATATTCTCAGTTGACGTCTGTCGACAGACGCTGAAAGTACATCAGAAACATACATACACATATTTATGTATGCATAAGAATTTCTATGGGTACACATTTGCCAGAATTTGCGCGATTAGATCGAATGACCATGGTGATGTGATGGTACAGTGAGTCAAAAAACTATTGGCACACTTAAAAAATCAAAGTTTGATATGCTATAACTTTTCCTACAACGAAATACTTTTTCACGCCAGCACCCCATAGGGGCTTCCCCACTGTCGCCGCTCAAATTAGCTGCCGATTAAAAATTTTCATTGGAGGTGGCCATATAGTTTCAATTTGGATAGAAGCTTGGAACCCTTTCCTTAGCAAAAACACGCACCTACATTGAGAGAGATGGCATCTCTCAAAATGAGAGGTGGCAACTCTGAAAATGAGATAGATGTTCGTTGGCGAGCGTACAGGCGTGGGCTCGAACCCCGGTGCGGTCATGTTGAAATTTTTTTATTTTATCTTTATTTAGCTATTTTGTGTTAATAAAATATATATATATATATATACGGTTGCGGTCAGAAAAAATGTAGTGCTGCACTACGCAAAGCATAAATCGATGAAAACGGTACTTTTTCTGAAGTAAAATTTAAGGATGAGCACTTATTTTTTAGAGTAGAGTGTAACGAAAAGAATTAGAAAAAAATCCCGTTACTTTCTGTCAAAATTAGTTTAGTTTTTGAAGATTGCATCGAAATGCCACGAAATCGGCTGTTCATAAAAATAGTAGTGCCGGATGTAAAAATTTTTTAAAAATTTATAACAATACCAAATTAAAAAAGAAATGTATTTACATGAAGTGTGATTAATTATCTTATATTTGAGTAACTGAAATTATTTGGAATTGCAATATTTTTTATATTTTAGTGGGAGGGGAAAGCATTTCTCGACTGAATAGGGAATTTCACCTGTCAGACCTAAAAATCAGGGAAAAACTTATACAAAAAATTGAAAGTATTGTTGAATACACTGCTTCAATGGTATTTAGCTCCATTCACTATAATAAGAAGCCTGAAAACCAGGTGGCATATTCGAAACTAACTTGGTAGTGGATCCACCAATTGTGTGTTACTGTAGGATTAATCCGTTAGCTACAGAAAAAGAAACTAAAAACGAATAAAATTAAAACAATTTGGGATCTCATAGTTCGTTATCGTCCTAAGAAATATAATTCATCCATCAGAAGTCCTTGAAAAGGACCCATTTAAAAAAAGTGCTATACCGCCAAAAATTCAATGTGCAAAGTTCACAAAATCTGGCACATTAATAGGTGGGGCACCGTACAGTAAGGGAATGAAAGCAAAATTGTCCTTTTTGGTTGCCACCAAAGAGAAAGACACTAAAGAGTACGTATGGAGTCTAAAAAACCATGGAACATCATTCCAAGTTAACTTTGAGACTTCTTGTGCACGGCCACATACGGGGGTCCGAGCACTATGACATGGGACTGCTTTTCATAGGCTGGTATTTTGTGAAAACCATATTATAAATCAAATATTTGAACAAAAAATAGGTACATCCAATTAATTTAAAATATAGTGCTACTATATAATAGTAGGAAAATATTTTTTGAATGGACGTTTCAGCCCGATTAGGGCCCAAAATATGCGAGTCCTTTGCTCAAGATTGGCTTGGGCAAATTAGCCACCAGATCCATTTCCGATCGAAAAACTATATGGCGATGTTAAGAGACTTATGGAAACTAAAAATAAATCGACTTTTATAAGTTGTTCAGGGGGCGTGGCACGAAATTCCTCTGAAACGATGCCAGGACCTCATCGACTCCATAGCACGCAGGTGACAACCCGATTTAAAAAGTTAGGAATTTATAACAAACTCTTCGATCATAAAATATGTGTAAACCATTATATATTAAATTAAACTTATCTTAAACAGCAGTTTTAATTTTTTTAGTCGCCACTACTATTTTAATGAACATTTTTTGGCTATCTTTATAGGATTATAACAGTAACCCACGTGCCAAATTTAAAACTGTAGAAGATACACTTTTACCCGATTTGCCACACCCCCAATGGGCGTAGATATATCCGCCATAGCATTTTGATTTTGGAATGTCGATGAGTGTTCAGTTAAAATCTCAACTCTCTAGTCCTTCTATAAGTAGTGTCTCTGAAATACAGGAAAATGCATTTTCCGATGTGCCACGTCCCTATCGGGAAACTCTGACTAGGGTATACACGAGTATATATTTTAAATTTCAACTCCCTAGCTTCAATAGCGTGGAAATGGTTTGCGTTCATACGGACAGACGGACAGACTGACAGACGGACGGACATCATGACGGACATTGCAATATATTTTGACACTTCGTGAAAAACTATAAATACATTTTCTAAACAAATTTACTAACAACAAAATTAGCTTTAAACAAGTAAGAAAACTCTAATCGAGACCGCTCGACTATGGGATACCCTGAACCCTGCGAACCGCTATTCCGAGCGTTCTATTTCTTTTATATATATATATATATATATATATATATATATATGTATATATAATTTGTACATGGAGTACTCTCCATAGTGAATAATCGAAAAAAAAGTACAGAATTATAAAGTAAGGATCTACACAGCTAGATATTATACATACATACATATGTAACAGCATAGTATTAGACTTCAAGATTTAAATATACGGCAAGAAATATTTACATATGTATGTATGTAGTATGTATGTACATATATTGGAATTACTACTTACATAGAAACACTTATACATACGCACATGCATACATCCATATGCATATAAAAACAGACAAGTAGTCACTTATTACATTCGTATAAGTACGGAGATCGAAAAACACAAGCAAACCATCAGAAAACAAGTAAGAAAACTCTAGTCGAGGCCGCTCGACTAGGGTATACCCTGAACCCTGCATTCTTCGTTTCTTTTATATACACATGCACTTGTACGTTCATTACAAGCAAAACATACACACACACACACACAGGCGCAAGCACACACAAGCGCAAGTCGGAGCGTCAGCTGTTCTTTGGCTGCTGTTTGCATGGCAATGCTATGGGAAATTAAATGTTTAATAACTTTTTTTCTAGACGAACGATTTTGATCAAACTTGTTGGGCGTGATCATGTCATCCATATGTGGGTATGTGCCAAAGCACAAGTCTCTAGTATTTGAAATACGGGACTTACAAATTTGAGGCGAAGGGGGCGTGGCATCCAAAATTTAACAAAAACCGAAATTGTATAAGGCTTACATAATACTAAGTGCAAAATTTGAAGACTCTAGCTATAAAGATGAATTATATAGATTTATATAACTGAGCATCGATTTCGTTTTTAATCGATAACATTAAAATTAAGACAGTTATCGATTTTTTTTAACAAACTCGATCTTTTCGTGCTATACAGGAACCTACATAAAAAATTTCAAGTCTCTAGCTCTTATAGGTTCTGAGAACGACGCGTTCATACATACGGACAGACGGACGGACAGACGGACAGACGGACATGGCTATATCAACTCGGCTTGTCATCCTGACCAAGAGTATATATACTTTATGGGGTCTGCCACGCCTCCTTCTGCCTGTTACATACATTTCAACAAAAACATTATACCCTGATTTCCCATTTTCAATGGGTTCAGGGTATAAAAATAAAAATAAAATTCTTGCTTAAACCGCCGCAATCCAGATTTGTTTGGACTGTACGGTGAAACAAAAATAAGAACTGCCCGCAATATTGTTGTGTTTGGTACCTTTCAAAATTTTGTAAGAGTGTCCGTCCATATATATTTATATATATATATATATATATATATATATATATATATATATATATATATATATATATATATATATATATATATATATATATATATATATATATGTGTGTGTGTGTGTGTGTGTGTGTGTGTATTGATTTTAGTGCGGTTTCGCCAAAATAAAAACACACATTCATCCATATGTATATGTATATGCTTATACATTTGTGCATAAGTTTACACTTGTGTTTGTATGTGCGTGTATACACCTGAATTATGTGTGCACATATGTATCTGTGTGTTACCTCGCACTCAAAAACGTGCCTCACAACGACGACGAGAGCAGTGGCACTGGCAATGGCTAAGAATGAGCACGAGAATGAGTCATTAGTGCAAATGTTTGCGGTAATTTGCAGTTTTTTAGATGGTTAACTCAGACCGATAGAAATTTAAATTGTATAACAAAGCACATACAAATTAGGAATCACGAATAAGTTAATACCCTATAGCCTAGTATTGCTTAAAATGCGCATTCACATTACTGAGCGATGACCGATTAAAGAACTGACCACAGAATACCAATCACGAGCGACTGAGCTAGTCGCTCGATCTTAGATTGAGCTTGATGATCTTAAAGAGAGCAGAGACGCAGTGAAATAGCGTCAAAACACAAACCTGAATCGTCTTTGATGTATGTATGTATAAGAGTGGTGGGGTCGTTAATGTCAAGTTCGTCTTTTAAATATACAGAGATTTGCACATACATATGTATAAGTTTTCACAGCTTTAAAAGCAAACTGTTTTTTTCTCATTTTACTAAAAATAACAAGAAATTAATTAATATTTTGCCGTCTAGCTTTTTACTGATTATATGATTATATAGACATACACACGTACATACATATATACAAGCAAAACATACATAACAAGTAAGAAAACTCTAGACGACACCGCTCGACTAGGGTATACCCTGAACCCTGCGAAGAACCGCTATTCCGAGCATTCTTTGTTTCTTTTATATACACATGCATATGTACGTTCATCACAAGCAAAACATACACACACACATACACAGGGGCACGCACACACAAGCGCAAGTCGGTGCGTCAGCTGTTGTTTGGCTGCTTTGCATGGCAATGTTATGGGAAATTAAATGTTTAATACCTTTTTTTTCTAGACCAACGATTTTGATCAAACTTGTTTGGGCGTAATCATGTCATCCATATGTATGTATGTGCCATAGCATAAGTCTCTAGTATTTGACATACGGGAGTTACAAATTTGAGGCGAAGGGTGAATTTAACAAAAACCGAAATTGCGTAAGGCTTACATAACACTAAATGCAAAATTTGAAGACTCTAGCTAGAAAGATGATTTAGATAAAATTTTATAGCTTAATTTAGATTTTCGCTTTTAATCGATAACAATAAAACGATAACAGTTATCGAATTTCTGAAACAAACTCGATCTTTTCGTGCTATACAGGAACCTACACGCGTACATACATACGGACAGACGGACGGACGGACGGACGAACAGACAGACATGGCTATATCAATTCGCCTTGTCATCCTGATCAAGAATATATATACTTTATGGGGTCTGCCACGCCTCCTTCTGCCTGTTACATACATTTCAACAAAAACATTATACCCTGATTTCCCATTTTCAATGGGTTCAGGGT
This sequence comes from Drosophila mercatorum, assembly GCA_961210405.1. Lineage (NCBI taxonomy): Eukaryota > Metazoa > Arthropoda > Insecta > Diptera > Drosophilidae > Drosophila > Drosophila mercatorum. The sequence continues at coordinate 406,981 of CAUIUS010000002.1, read as the reverse complement.
ATAAAAATAATATACAAAATTTTCACAAGAAATGGCAATACTTTTTCATACTTAAAATTATTATAAATAGATTTGGCAGCTAAGACATAGACGATGCAGATACCCATATGAACCTACATGCATATGTTTGTAGATACATAAATAGATATCGATATGTTCTCAGACAAACCTGACATATTTCTACACTTACATATATGTATATTTGCTATATACTGTGTAATTTACATAATCGTGGACATATGTGTATACATCAAATAATGCTCCACCTTTACATATTTTAATGTCATGAATATGTACACATTCATGCACACATCGTCATGCATACATATGTATGCACACATACAAAAGTATGAATGTGTTTGTAACCCTAATACTTTTACTTCGACTAATTTACATTTTTCAGTTTTATGAAAGCAACAAAAAAGTCAATTAATTTTAGGCGAAAATTTTAAAATAAACAGATATTCTCGCCTTAAAGTATGTACATGCATATGTGCACATGTATGTATGTGAAGAGCGCTTAAGTACATATATACATTTATGTATGTGTGTGCAGGAGCGTGTATTGTGCGTTGATAAACAGTGAATGATAAGACCAAGAAATTGAGTCACAGCCAGCCTTCACAGAATAATAAAATAAATATGGCTATCGTTATCGCATGAAAATGGAACTGAGAACTGAGATTGTTTTGTATGTTAGTAGTAGGTCGAGGAATACATAAGTATTATTTCGTACTGATATGTCGGATACATATGCATAAGCATAAATATACATATGTATGTACATATGTAAGTATATGATGATCATGACACATACATATGTATGAATGTACGGAGAGTAAGTCATTCAAGGATAGACAAGAAACTAGCGGAGGAAAAGTTAGATTGAACCGGCTGAGTAACACTCGACATCACTATAAATCTATTCAATATTTAAATATTTGTACAAAGTTCATTGCTCAAAACTAATATTCTCGTTTTCATCCAAGAAAAAGCATCAGAAACTGCTAATAACTTAGTAAGCGACGATGTGTTAATCAACGTCTGTATAGCTAGAGCATTCTATACCATTGTGGAAATATAAACTTATTGATGCAAAATTTAGTATACAGCTTTATTATAAAATATTATATTATATACCGTTAGATACTTTTTCAAGCACCATATGTATGCAATAGTACATATATTATTTTCTGTTTGAAAGTGCATAAAAATTGGAATTGCATATATGTATATATTTGTACATAAATATGTAAATACAATGGAGTCGCGGCTAATATACGAGTCCCTATCATTTCATACTTCATTCGATTACATCAATTTTTTTTAGATAGTTCAAATGCTGACAAGACATATGTAAATTAACATTTAGTCGTACGGTTCCTTAACATCTCATGAGAAAATATAAAACGAGAAAGCAAACTACTCAACTAGAAGATACCCAGAACCCTGCGAAGAACATTCTCCGTTTCTTTTAATACATACATATGTATGTACATATGTATATGTATGACCATTACAAGCAAACGCTCTGCTAACTGCGCAGTTGACGCAGCGACTGCGCTGGGACTGAAAGACTCTCCTGTTAAGGGAAAACAAAATATCAACTAACTTTTTATACCCTGAACCCATTGAAAATGGGAATTCAGGGAGGCCCACGCAGACCCCATAAAGTATATATATTCTTGATCAGGGCGACAAGCCGAGTCGATTTAGCCCTGTCCGTCTGTCTGTCTGTGCGTCTGTCCGTATGTTTGAACGCGTCGATCTCAGAACTTACAATAGCTAGAGACTTCAAATTTTTTTTGTAGGTCCCTGTATAGGGCGCGCATATCGAGTTTGTTTCAGAAATTCTATAACTGTTATCGTTTTATTGTTGTCGATTAAAAGCGAAAATCTAAATTAAGCTATAAAATTCTATCTAAATCATCTTTCTAGCTAGAGTCTTCAAATTTTGCATTTAGTGTTATGTAAGCCTTACGCAATTTCGGTTTTTGTTAAATTCGCCCTTCGCCTCAAATTTGTAACTCCCGTATGTCAAATACTAGAGACTTATGCTATGGCACATACATACATATGGATGACATGATCACGCCCAACAAGTTTGATCAAAATCGTTGGTCTAGAAAAAAAGTTATTTAACATTTAATTTCCCATAACATTGCCATGCAAAGCAGCCAAACAGCAGCTGACGCACCGACTTGCGCGTGTGTGTGCGTGCGCCTGTGCGTGTGTGTTTGTGTATGTTTTGCTTGTAATGAACGTACATATGCATGTGTATATAAAAGAAACAAAGAATGCTCGGAATAGCGGTTCTTCGCAGGGTTCAGGGTATACCCTAGTCGAGCGGTCTCGACTAGAGTTTTCTTACTTGTTTTGTAGATGGACTTTTTTACTCGAACTTTCAGAGTGTAACTATGTCATTCATATGTGAGTTTTTTAAAAAGCACATGTATTTGAAATGCGTGTTTTGCAAATTTGAGATATAAAATAGGTTATGTTTTCGGTTTTAATCGATAACATGAAAATAGCAATCGGATTTTTAAAATCACTAAATCTGCGCTTGCAGGGGCCTACATAAACAATTTCAAGTCTCTAGCTGTCATAGGTTCCGAGAACGACGCACTCAAATATATGGACGGACAGACGAGTAAATCAACTCGGCTGGTTTCCCTGATCAAGAATATAAATACTTTTTGAGGTTTCCCACTTCCAGTGTGTTCAGGGTATTGTGTTTTAAAAAACTTTTCAAATTGGAAATTTGAAAAGGTACGTAATTAGTTTAACTAACTTCACCAATTCTTTATTTTTAAACTTATTTTATTTAAACAATTAAATTTTAAATTTAAATTTTATTTCGAAATGTTAAATTAAAAAGAATCTTTTGTATGATATGATGTTTAAATTTTAACTAGGTGGCAGCTCTGACTGACTGACAATCAGTATCACAAATGTAAACAAAGTGTGCTTGAGAGCTTAAAAATATGAAAAGCCAAAAACATCAAATATAAAACACCATTGGCCGGGTGTGGGCCAGTGAGAAAGCAGGCGGCCTGGAAACTGTGAGAGCCCCGGTTGGAATCCCGTTGGATGCTTATGTTTCATACAGGCCTACCTGCCCAAAATGAGTTAAAGTAAAATAAAGTGATAAATGCGCTATAGAGTCTCTGACAAGAAAGCAGCAAATAAATTAAAATAACCAATAAAAAAAAAAAAAAAAAAAAAAAAACCATTATTATTATATGAGGTCTAATTGGAGAGTCCATAATGTATCAAATTAATAGATGCACATACTAGATAAATTACAATCCTAAGCTTTTCTACTTCCTTACACTTTTCACAAATACCAATTGCAAATGATGTGCCTCTGTGAAGGCAACAATGAAAAGGTCGTCCAGGCATATAAATTATTACAATTGCTTGCAATGGAGTTCAACTTTTAGATGGACATATATTTTATTCTAACTTGCCTTATTTGACTTTCTGGCAACTGAAATTCCTTCAATATTTGTGTTTCTGTGTTAGAGTTATTTATATTTTCTTCTGCCAGCAGATTTGTCATTAAGTTCAATGGTTTCAAAACTGTTAACGGAGCAACGCCATCAAAATCGACATTTTCATAAGAGCAGTGGGCCAAATTAATACAACTTGTAAACGCTAAAATTGTAATTAGCAGAGCAAGATGAATGCTTTTTGTGTCTCGTAGACCCTCCAGTGTAACGCATAATTTTGGACGCGTAATTGATTTTCCATCTCTCACACGCGGCATTCGCAAAACTGAGGTGTTGGTAATTAATTTTGAGTTTGACACTTTAGTCCGTTTATGACATTGTTTCAAACACTTTTCACTCTTTTCCATAATACGTTTTTGTTGTGATTTTTACGTGTTGTATTTAACAATTATATTACAATAATATGATAAAAATCCGCCCGAGCGATACTTCGTTGACACAAGTAAAGCTCCTTAAAGCAATATGCCAGCCTGTGCAATGCGCTATATACGTATGTTTGTAATTACTAGCAGTGTGACCGTAGCACCTGAGATAATAATTCTTAACTAATCATTAAAAATACTAAAACTAATTGAAACAACTGATTTGGACACTTTCAAATTCACTTTATTCGTTTAAGGGTTTATTGAAACAAAAACAAATTTAAATATTAGTTGATCCACTTTTATCTAAAATTGTACATTGTTCAATTGTTACCCAGAGTTGCTAAAGTTTAAAAATATCAATTAGTATACAGTTACATCACAAAATACAATTCTAAAGTTATTACAAATTACTTTGTCCGTCCAAACGAAAATGATAAGATAAGAAGAAAGTCCCTTAATGAGGCAAATATCTCACAAATATTTTAATTAGAAACAAATTTAAATATTTCATTTGCCAATATAAATTTTTATTAATAAAATATTTAAGGTTTGTTTTAAATTCCAGTTCGATGATCATAAGACAATTTCAGATTTCTGGAATATACCTTAACAAGTTCAGTCGTTCATTTTAATAATCTGTTCAATTGAACCTGATGTGAACCACAATACACAAACTCTTCATAATGAAGTCATCTATTTGTTATTAAAATTTTTAGCCATATAAACGTTAAAAAAGCAATTTAAATATGGACAACTCAGACGAATTTTCTGCAATTGACATCGTTACATTTGTAACTGAAGAGCTCTTGCAAAATTATCGTAGTAACCGTGCCAATAAAGCAAAAGTCTTTGACGAATTTCTGGGCCGTTGGGATGCAAACGACAATTCCATTGCAAAGGTGAAGTCTTTAAAATTTGATTTCGATACTGGTATGTAGCAATATTTGCCTGTAATGTATATAGATGTAGATAAATATGTATATATTTATATATTATGTGATTCTGTACAGATTTGGATTGGTTCAATGTAAGTAGACCATTGACACTTGCTGGCTTACGCGGAAAAATAGTTGTATTGGATTTCTTCACATACTGCTGTATTAACTGTATGCACGTGTTACCAGAGCTTCGGGCTCTGGAAGAGAGATTTCCAGTGGAAAGTGGACTGGTTGTTGTTGGCGTGCACAGTCCGAAGTTCGAAAATGAACGAACAGCAGCAAACATCCTGTCAGCAGCGCAGCGCTATGGCATTAAACATCCAATTGTTAACGACTCGAAATCAGCCATGTGGCAAACTCTGAGTATTCGCTGTTGGCCTTCGCTGCTAGTTTTAAGTCCGAGCGGCTTGCCGATGTTGTTATTAATGGGTGAAGGCCATGGTGAGTTTCTTGGCGATTTTGCTGCAGCAGCGCTGTGCTATTTTAATCGGCAGCAGAAAATCAACTTATGCAGCTTACCACTGCAGCTATCAACAGATCTTTTACCGGCTTCCAATTTACGTTTCCCAGCAAAAATTGCTATGCTATATGATCAGTATGCTATTGCTGATGCTGGAAACCATCGAGTGCTTGTCGTGACGACTTGCGGGGTCGTAAGATTTAAAATTGGCGGACTCGAGGCGGGGTTTGTGGACGGTACTTTAAATACAGCACGATTCAATAATCCTCAGGGTGTTGCATTTCTTGATAGCAATACACTTATAGTGGCTGATACTGATAATCATGCACTGCGCCAAATTTCCCTGAGCAAAGAAGTGGTTGAGACGCTAGCCGGAACGGGCTATCAAGGAAATGAACGGACCGGTGGAAAATTGGGCCCATTGCAGTCATTATCATCGCCGTGGGATGTTTCTGTGTTTCGCACCCGTGACATGGATATGTCTTTTCACTTAGATGAGCTTAATATACCCGAGAAAACGATAGTGCTGATAGCCATGGCAGGCACACATCAGATATGGGGCTACTTTCCCGAAGGCATCATTTGGTGGAAATTTCGAAAGTTCGAGCCGCGTTGCTGCGTTTCGCTGATTGGTAATGGGCTTGAGGAAAACCGAAACAACTCTTATCCACAAAACGCAGCATTTGCACAGCCATCGGGCTTGGCCATGTCCAGCGATTTTCTTTATATAGCCGACAGTGAAAGCTCTAGCATACGTAAAGCTTCAATGGTTGATGGTAAAGTGATGCCTGTTGTTGGTGGAGATCGCAATCCGTTGGTACATAATGATGTTTCTTTAATGTGAATTTATGTAACCAAATTTTATAACATTTTCTAGAACCTTTTTGCTTTTGGAGATGCAGATGGCAAATTGTACAATGCGAAACTTCAGCATCCCTTGGGCGTAGCATACAATAATGTCGATCGCAATCTATATGTGGCTGATACGTATAATCACAAAATCAAGTTAGTTAATACTGAAACGAATATAATTTCTACCCTAAATATCAAAAACAAAGATGGTAGCACGCTGGCTCTTAGGGAGCCGTCTGGTCTTTGTGTTGACGCTGATAGAAATAGATTATTAGTTTCTGATACAAATAACCACAGCATTCATATAATTGATTTGGCGACATATACAGCTGAACCTTTTTTCCTGGACTTTAAGCAAATGGCTAACACCAGCGAAACAGATGCTCCGCGTGCTTCATCAAATGGCAGTGCTATGCAGTTGGTAAAAAAACTGCCTTTGCTTCAACATAGTTCATGCAACATCAATTTCATTATGAGACTCGCATCAGATCTTAAATTCACTCTGGATGCTCCGCAGAAGTGGACGATAAAATTCATAAATCCAGCTTTGGAAATAAAACTATCAAATGGTCTATTAACTGAAGGCAAATGTATCTTACAACTTAATAATTTATCTAAAATTGTTGAGACTGAAACAACTAATCAAAGCGATTTAACGATTGAATTTTCATTAAGCCTGTGTGATTCGAAAAGCTGTCTTATAAAAAAATTTACGGTTTCCATTGTAAGTGAATGTCTGGAGGACTCGCCGCAACCTTCAACTAACAGTGGAGATAACAATCTCAGCGTGGATATTGGAGTACACATAAACCAATGTAATATTAGCTTATTTTAATACAAAGATTATTTATTACAGTTGCAGATGAACGATATTTTCGCTTCTCACACAAAATTCAATACAAATCCTTTAGCAACAAAGTTCAGGCCCATTTATATTAAGAGAAACGATGTATATAATATGGTTTTTAACGTTCAACTAATATCTTAAATTAAAATAAATATTTTTGTTTACGTTTATGTTCGTGTTTATAAAAATGTTGCAAAAACAAACAGTAATTATTTAAAAAATTGTCAATTAAAGTTACACTTCTTTGTTCTAATCAAACTAACGATTTTTGCAAATATTCTCCGCCTGCGCACCACCTCCAGCTGACTTACAAACCTCAGTGAGTAAATCCTTTAAAATAGAAGCCTGGCTACCTTGGGAGCCATCTAATGTTATCGTTGGAATGAATGTAACTGGTGGTCGAAGTGCATTTGTCGCATCACCATTCAATTTCATTAGCTCAGATCCATGACTGCTATCAAAACACTTCTGGATGAGATCAACTTTCTCCACATTATACTGTTTCGTACACTGAAATAAAGAGGTACTCATATATTTGTGTCTTAATTTAGGAAATGACTGAACTTTTTGCATAGCGTCTTTTGGATTTCGATTATCTCGAATCATACAGGTCACAACTTCTAGTCGAGTAAGTGCATCATCTACGACTTCTGCAGCGCATGCATGATACATATTTGCTTGACATTCCATCGGACCGTGCTGACAATCAAATATGAATTTTCCTTCATCATCAGTTTTGGTGTGTGCCTTCAAATCAATTTTTTGATACGACAATATAAATAAATACACTTTCATTTTACCTTCCCATAGGGCACGAGTTTAACTTCCATAATAGGAGAAGCAGCTTTGTACGTGGTCAGCAATTGCTTGGTGATAAAATATTTAGAGTCCGGGCAGAGGGCTTCATAAAATACTGTTACCAATACAGGCAGTGGAGCTCCTGGAGCTCTTCGATAGTGTGGTTTCTCCTACAAAATAAGAACGAGTTTTTTATTTGCTTCAAGTTGACAGCATATTGAATATGTGAATTAAACAGTTCAAATTATCTTTATAAGTGTAAAATCTGCTTGATATTAATTTTGTAGATAAGTCTTATATGCACAAATGACACCATTATCAGCCAACTCATTCGAAAATAGTAAATATTTACCTTTAAAACCAGCTGAGTGCGGGGATAGAATAGAATTCGCAGTAAAAGCACCAGTGTGGCAATTAAGAATAAAAATATAAAAATTCGTTTCCGTGTTGGTATCATTTATTAATTAAGCAAAAAAGAATTTGTGCAGTATATGCGATTATAAATTACACCAACACATATACATAGATGCACTAAGGAGAAAGATGAAATTAGAAGTTATAAATCAACCTTATAAGTTCTAAACGCTTACTGTCCGAAACTCCAATGCATGGGAAAAGTACTAAAATAAACCAAAAATATTTGATAAAAAATACCATAGTCGGAATACCATTCTATTGAATTATTAACCAGGCTAAAAAAAAACGCAAATTTAAATATTGGTATTTAGATTTAAGTTTATTTTTTTTTAATAACTTCATAATAACTACATTTTAATTTAATTTGACTTTTGCGGATATTTCTAAAATAATAATTCAAAAATTATATTTCTTTAGATAGACATTATTTGTTAATAGTAATAAATTTTTTTATGAGCTACGTCATAATATAGCTTGTCTAAGAGTTTCTATATTGATTTTGAATCTATATAAAATATAAATATTGACTTTTAATTTTTTTGATCAGAGGATTAATGGAAAAACTAAATGCATTAGATTGAAACGAGTATAATTGTTTTTAATTTTGTAAGCCTAATATAAATTTTAGTACTAGTTTCATTTAACATCTAAACGATTGTTAAACAAATAATAGTCTATATGAAACGACTTAACCACAATTAATTAATGTTTTTTTCTTAAACTTTGTAGGGGTCAATTCATCAAATGTTAATATCAGTCACTGAGCAGTCCTGTTATTTAATATATAATTGTTAAGGGTATAGAATATAGTAACAGTCAGTAATCTTTTTTTTTACTAACGGATCTCTAAGCCAGAAAACACAGATACTGATAATAGTTATAAATTGCATATTTACTATTCAGGACACGAATTCTCGAACTCAGTTTTAAACACGGACGATATCTCATTAATCATGTCACTGGCAACCAAGCTTCGGCCTAGCCTTTGAAATGCTGCATAATTTATTTTCTTAACGAAATAACTTGAGGCACAAGCAGCCAAATATGCTGGATTGGGTTGGTTGGATTGCAAAGACCAATAAAAAAACGTTGCTAGAGATCCACTGAGTAAATCCCCCTGGCCACCACATCGACGTCCTGATCCGCCGGTTGGCATGGTGTACACTTCATTAGTATGGGGTATATGAATCTTATCATGTGCGCCCTTTTCAAGTACCACAACTCCATCGCCAAGTAGTGACATCTTTTCGCGTGCCGTCGTGGTACCCTTTCCAAATAATCTTTCGAACTCAATTACATTTGGGGTCAATATAACATTACGTTGTCCACATACTAGCTCGATATTATCATTTAGTATGAACAGCCCATCTGCATCTATGATTACTGGTTTTTCAATTTCCAGACAAAGCTTTATGACATCTGTTGCTGTTTTAAGAATACTTGAATCACGCCCTAAGCCCGGTCCAATTACCTGTAATGCACTGAACGATTAGTAATTGAGTTATAAACATTGATTAATATGTAAATATACTATAACATGCAATCGATCCATCCACGTCCTAATTTTTTTAACAGCATCATCATGGTCCAAGACCGGGTGCACAATTAAGTCGGGACTATACGATTTAATAACTGCCGCTGCATTAGTATGACAGAAAACGTGAGATAAATCCGCTCCTACTTTCATAGCAGTAATTGCTGCAAAGTAGGGTGCTCCAGTATATTCCAGAGAGCCACCAATGACACCAATTCGGCCATATTGACCTTTATATTTTCCATTGCTAAGTTTGGGTATAATTGTTCGAAATATCGTCAACAACTTTTGTGCGTGTACTGGTATTTCTATTATTTTCGACATTCTTCAATATAGATAGGCTTTCTCGATTAAAATAAAGGCGGATTATATAGTATGTAATATTTATATTGTTAAAATCTCTATTATAAAGATTACTAAACTCACATTGATATACTAACATTAAACATTTTGCGTATTATTTCACTAAAATATCGATATATCGATAAAAGCTAATATAAATTGTGTTCAGTCAGTATAAAGCAGAACCTGAACAATTTCCATTAAAATGTGCATACTGCTCCAATAGCATTTTCTTTTTGAAATTAAAGTGTGCTGTTAAAAAACAGTTGTTTACAAAAGTATTATTTGGGGGTACCCTTTACATTGTTGTTTTCATGATCTGGCGATATGGTAGCACCACGCCACTTGATCAATGTGATAACATGTACATTATATACATTGCTACATAAATATTTATATATTTACATACTTATATTATCCACAGCCGATTCTGTATAGTTGGTTGCGCAATCCTGTTAGAAACCTTTATTTTCTAGCTTATTCTTTGTTATTTTCAAAAGTTATAATGAACGTATCGTCTCTAACCCGAGGATTTCTCATTGCAATAAAATCAAACGCAACATGTGCTACCCGTTCGCATTTCACCTATTACCCCACCAAATTATCTAAGGGGCCGCGCGATTTGCAGAAAATGAATATGTTCCAAGCCATAAACAATGCGATGGACCTAGCTCTTGAGCAAGATTCTTCAGCATTATTATTTGGCGAAGACGTTGGATTTGGTGGCGTATTTCGGTATTAATTCAATAAGATATTTAGACATGCCATTTATATTCTAATATCTTTATTTAAATAGGTGTTCTATGAACTTGAGGGATAAGTATGGAAAGGATCGCGTTTTTAATACTCCCTTGTGCGAACAGGGTATCGCTGGGTATGTATTTAAGTTACGTTGTCTATAAATTGACAAGAAAGCTTTAAATCCGTTATTAAAAGATAATTGAATATCCCAACCGTTTGCTGAATTAACCTTTTGCGAATCATCAAAATTTTAAAAATCTCCAGCTACATACATATATAGTGATATGACTAAGAAACGTTTTATTTTTTTCCCCAAATCTTGACGGCCTTTAAAAATAATTTTTAAATAATTTTAAGCGAAGATGTCAAAGTAATTTATAACACGAAATTATTATAATTTCTTTCTAACACTACACTGAATTATGATTTAGAAGGAATATTGAATAATGTGGAGCCATAAGCAAGTGTTGTTTAAAGTTAAAGCTTTCATAATTTTGTTGAGATTTGAAGTAGAGGAAAGAAATTTGTTATGTACTCGCATTGATAACCCAAGATCGAAAAGATATGGCGGCATATATCTACGCCCATGAACGTTTTGAAATATTAAGAAGATCTGTGAAGAATTAGTTTTTTGGCACAATATTGATGAAGATTGTACCTAGGAAGGGTTTAGCAAAACCGGAGACAGTTTATTTCGACTCTTATGCCTAACTTCATCCACAAGAGGAGACCAAAATTTGGCGTCGCAAATTGCTGTGAAGAATTCAGTTGGCACGTTGATTTTAAAAGAAGAAATTTCACGAAGAGTCGCAAAAATGAACTTCGATATAGAGACTTTAGCTTTTGATTTACTGGAAATAAAAGCGGACACAGCGTCACATGTTCTGTCAGATGAAAGCCTGGATAAGAACACTTGCTTTCGGGGAGAAATGGCAGATAAAGTAGGTATGGTAAGTGTGGGAGAAATGGCCAGGTGTTGTTCGTAGTTAGAGCAATAGATGGGGATAAAGGAGTTGGAATCAGTATAGACTCTAGGATTTTTAATACTGGTGTCCCTGATACATTGCAAGAAGGTGGAATCACAAGAGAGTCAGAACAAGGTGTAGAAGGCGCTAATAAATTTGGAGACAGGTATAGAAAGTGGTACCAATTGAAGCAGTCGACATCTCAGCTTGAGAGGACTTAAATCATATTGATTTAATAATTTAAAACCAGCTCCTAGTTCACTACACAGCTGTTTTGATATATTAATTTTAAAAAATTTAATCCGCACCGAGTTATACATTTTGGAAAAATGTATTTGTTTTTCCAAACAAAGTGGACAAGACCAACGTAAGCAGCCATAACCCAACTTTAGCTGTGTACATGACCTTATCAAAGTCGCGCCGTGTGAGGCCAGCACATTTACTGTGCATCATAGTCTCACACAACCAGCAATTAATAAATTGCACTTGTGTAGAATCAGAAGTTTGCCGCATAGAGCAAGTTTTTTACAACAGGTCATATTGGCAATTGGGATAAAAAAAACACAAACAGCAGATTAGAAACGGAAATGAAAAAAGCGCAAGGCAAAGAGAATATTAATGCGTTGAAAGAGCGACTCACAACAACAAAACGGAAGATTAGATAAAAATAAAGAACAAGTGCAAAGCAAAGAGAGGATTAATGTGTTGAGAGAATCAACTCACAACAACAAAACAGCTGATATAGAGCACAAGCGAAAAAGCAAATGCCAAACACTCACACCAGCAAATGTAAGGGGAATAAAAGAAAGAGAAGAGCAATAAAGATAAAAAGCAGAATGAAAAATAAAAATAAAATTACCGACGCTGCACAAATTGAAAATCACAAGCACTTCTCAAAAACAAATGCACAACAGTGATAAATGGAAACAATAACCAAAATCAACAGTGAAAAATATTAATATTTAATAAAAAAAAAGCCACGGAGAAAAAAAGGACGTCTAGAACTTTCGAACTCAGAACTCTCTGTCTATTGACTGCAATGTTCAGACTTGTTATGCCATCTCTCTCGATTTAGGTGCGTGTTTTTGCTAAGGTAAGGGTTCTAAGCTTCGATCCTAATTGAAACTGTCTGGCCACCTTCAATGAAAAGTTCTAATCTGCAGCTAATTTAAGCGGCGACAGTGGGGATTTAAGGTTAATTTAAAAAAAATATAATGTGATAGATCACCCTGTGGGCTGCTGGGACGTGAAATAGTATTTCGCTGCCGGTTGCGTCCGACTGCAACGTTCTTTCTTGTTTATTTTGGTTTTGCTTCACGAACCATATAAATTATAAGTTACTCCAATGGTTTCAAACGATATATTTAGAGTATTTATTTAGTTTTTTTTTTTAAATAATTTTATATCTTCCTTTTTACTTTTTTAAAGATTTGCAATTGGTGTAGCTAATACTGGAGCTACTGCCATAGCAGAAATTCAGTTTGCTGATTATATATTTCCAAGTTTCGATCAAATCGTAAATGAGGCTGCCAAATATCGTTACCGAAGCGGAGGATTATTCGATTGCGGCTCATTGACGTTCCGGGTTCCTTGTGGCGCTGTTGGACATGGGGCATTATATCACTCACAGAGTCCTGAGGCATACTTCGCTCATACCCCCGGTCTACGTGTCGTTGTAAGATTTTGCTTTTTCTTTCGAAGATGACAATACTAATATAATCAATAAATTAAAATCCACATATTTTTATACCCTGAACCCATTGAATATGGGAAATCAGGGCATAATGGTTTTGTTGAAATGTATGTAACAGGGAGAAGGATCGTGGCAGACCCCATACATAAAGTGTATATATTCTTGATCAGGGAGTCAAACCAAGTCGATTTAGCCGTGTCTGTATGTCCGTATGTATACGCGCGTCGATCTCTAAACAAAAAAGCTAGAGACTTGAAATTCTTTTGGAGGTTCGTGTATAGCACACGCAGATCGAGTTTGTTTAAAAAAATTTATACGTTTTTTTTCGTTTTAATCCTATCGATTAAATACGAAATTGAAACTCGGTAATAAAATTATATCTTATAGAACTTTGTTGCTAGAGTCCCCAATTTTACTTTTAGATTCATGTGTATTTTAAAAATTTTGATTTTTGTTCAATTTTGGATGCCGCGCCATCGTTGCCTCAAATTTTGAAAAAGCGTATTTCAAATAGTACACACTTATGCTTTGGCAAATACACACATATGACTGATACACAATATAAGCATTTGCTGCAGCCTAAGCACAGTCGCTACGTCAACTGCGCAGTTAGCAGAAATAAAGGTTCCTCGTAGGATCAGGGTATCTCTTAGTTGGGACCACCGACTAGAGTTCTCTTGTTTTGGACTTGAATCGTCCGCAAATCAAGTTTACTTCATAGCTTTAACAATTACTCAGGCTTAGGTTTAATGATATATTATTATTAATCAAAAAAATACTTACATATATCACATAATATATGAAAATGTATTACAGATTCCACGAGGCCCAATTAAGGCAAAAGGACTTTTATTGGCATGCATTAAAGATTCGAACCCGTGCATTATGTTCGAGCCTAAAACCCTATATCGCGCTGCAGTTGAAAAAGTGCCAACGAACTCTTATGAAGAAGAGTTAGGAAAATGCGATATTTTACGCGAAGGGAAAGATATTACCCTCATTGGTTGGGGCACACAAATTCATGTCCTTTTGGAGGTAAGTCTTCATACTGAATTCTACATCCATATCAACTATACTATTTACTTAAAGGTCGCAGATCTGGCAAAAAAGCACCTGGATATAGATTGTGAAGTTATAGATTTGGTTTCGGTTTTGCCATGGGACACTCAGACAATTTGCAACGTAAGTTATATTTTTATACTATTTCACGTAGTGATATAGTATATTGGTTTTGTGCAAAATCCGTTTGTCCGTCTGTCCGTATGAACGCAAACCATTTCCACGTTATTGAAGCTAGACACTTGAAATTTGAAATATATGCTCGTGTATACCCTCGTCATATAAAGTGTCAAACTTTTCCCGATACGCCCACTAGGGGCGTGTCAAATCGGAGAATTAATTTTCCTGTATCCCAGAAACACTACTTATAGAAGGGCTAGAGAGTTGAGATTTTAACTGAACACTCACGTCGACATCCCAAAATCAAAAAGGTATGGCGGATATATCTACGCCCATTGGGGGCGTGGCAAATCATCTCTGAAAATATAGTGATTTTACTAATTCTGTTATATTTTGAGCACTATCGATGCTAGAGACTTGAGACTTGGTATATATACTCGGGTTAACATCCCACAATTGAAAAGCTATGGCGGATATATCTACGCCCCCAAGGGGCGTGGCAACTAATACCACCTTATATCTTCCACAGCTTTAGTGCTAGAAGCTTCAAAATTGGATGCTAAGTGACTGGACGCCTCTTCTATCAATTCCCCAAAAAATATTGTTACGCCCCGAAAGGGGCATGCCGTACAAAAAATACCCTGTAGTTTTCGCATTTTTCGAGTGTAAGCATCCAAACTTTACAGTTATATTCCTGAACGCACACTCTATGAACATGCCAAAAAATATATGTCTACGGCCACTGGGGGCGTGGCAATTCAAAACCGCAAATTCTGCAGCTTCTGAGCCAATAACGCGCCAGATACTGACTTTGTGACATTTGACCTTGTCTTTTGATTTGCCAAATTTTGTATATGTATTGAAAAGAATATTCTATTAATACAAAATAACTAAATAAAGCAAAAATAACAAAAATATCAACGTGACCGCACCGGGGTTCGAGCCCACACCTCTACGCTCGCCAACGAACTTAAATCACATTTTCAGAGTTGCCACCTCTCTCATTTTGAGAGGTGCCATCTCTCTCGATTTAGGGTTCTAAGCTTCGATCCTAATTGAAACTGTCTGGCCACCTTCAATGAAAAGTTTTAATCGGCAGCTAATTTGAGCTGCGACAGTGGGGATTTAAGGTTAATTTAAAAAAAATATAATGTGATAGATGCCCCTGTGGGCTGCTGGGAGGTGAAATAGTATTTCGCTGTCGGTTGCGTCCGACTGCAACGTTCTTTCTTGTTTTATTCTGTATTCGATGGTACTCCAACGTGTTTCTCTTCTTTCAGTCTGCTAATAAAACTGGACGTGTTTTGATTGCCCATGAAGCGCCTTTTACTCAAGGATTTGGTTCTGAGTTAGCAGCTTATATACAAGAGAAATGCTTCTTACGTCTTGAAGCACCCATAAAACGGGTCACTGGCTGGGACACACCATTCCCACATGTGTTTGAGCCTTTCTATTTACCCGACAAGCACCGGTGCCTAGCCGCTCTTAAGGAAGTCATCCATTATTGATTTAATACCATCATCTTAGAAACATTTACTGGAAACGGATGCATTTATTTACAATTATTTCTTTGCTTCAAAATGCAGACAAGATTGGGAAACTGAAAGGCTAAGTGTTAGCATTAAAGGAGCAAGACTAAGTTAATAAGTAATTTAAATCGAAAAATAAATATGCTATATATATATATATATATATATATATATATATACTGTTATCAGGTTCAGTTCTATTTTTAACAGCGTCTCTTATTGTGTTTTGCATACTTATTTTATGGCCCCACTTTCAGTTCTTTTCTGTACCTATATAACGTTCAAACCAGGAAAAAATGGTAATTGTTTTACCTTTTCTAACTTTGCTTATTTCCGTACGGACTAACTTTCCTAACAATCATAGCGCGGTTTCTTATTTTAAATGGATGGTAAGGATTTCATTAAAGTGTATTAACTCATATTGCTGATACCAACTTTATATGGGTAATTGTTAAATGTAAGTAATTTATTTAATTAAATTTAAAAACGTTATATTGTGCTATATTAAAACTAATTTTAAACAAGTAAGTGTGCTCTAGTCGAGACTGCTCGACTAAGAGATGCCCTGAGCCCTGCCAAGAACTGCGATTCCTAAGAACCTCTAATATTCTTTCTTACTTTCATATGTACATATGTATGTAGCAAGCAACACATACCCACACACACGCCTAAGAACATACTGCTAACTGTGCAATTGACTCAGCAACTGCTCTCAGGCTGCAAGCCGCCTATAATATGAGAAATCAAATGTTTAATAACTTTTTCGTAGACGAACGTTTTTACTTAAACTTGCAAAGCGTGATTATGTCATGTCATATGTGTATATTTGTCAAGTACAAGTCTCTAGTCTCTAAAAACAAAGTTTGATGACTCTAGCTATAAAGATGAATTGGATAGAATTTTATAACTAAATAACGATTTCGGTTTTAAATCGATAACATTAAAACTGACAGTTATCGATTATTTGAAACAAACTTGATCTTTTTGAAGTCTCTAGCTCTTATATGTTCTGAGATCGACGCGGTCAAACAGACTGACAGACAGACATACGGACAGGGCTAAATCGACTCGGCTTCTCTCCCTGATCAAAAATATATATACCTTATGGGGTCTGCCACGCCTCCTTCTGCTTGTTACATACATTTTCACAAAAACATTATACCCTTTTTTCATATTTTCAATGGGAATAGAAGAGATATTTTGTCGGGTCTTCAGAACATGTGGTGTGCCTATGCTCAAACAGGGTGCAAGTTTTGGTCTATTTTTTGACCGTGAATATAGTAGCTACTGAAATACCAATTGAATTACATTGGCGGAATAATCTATTGCTGTAAGGGAATATTTGGCAACAATCAAAATACCAGTTTGATGATTTATTTCACTAACATCTTTGGTAATAAACAAAGCGTATTAGGTTAATATATAATAAATTGCTAATAACAATTAATTCTTAACTAAAAGTATAACTGACAATAACAAATTAATTATTATCAAACGGAGTTTATAAAAGTAATAGAATGAAGTTGAATAATTGGCGCTATATGCTTGACCCACGCCTTCACAATGATAGTATATAGATGTATACGATTTGGGAGGGAATCGGATTCCGTAAAGAGCTTTATCACATTTTGCACTATTTATCGCGCTTTTGTTTACTACAAGAAAAGTATAAAAGAAATATTTTAACGACGGTTAATACATTTAATTTGATATATATGATATTTACAACTAAGTTTGTTTATAAATTATGATTGTTGTTTTTTTGTAAAAGATAGAGACTTTGGGATTAAATGGGATGCGGAATAGTCGATATTAACAATTATATTTTACTTTCTAGCCATCGCAATTCCTAAGCCCAAAATTCCACCAAGCACTAGTGCAGCTCCTCCAGCAACAGCAATACCCTTTGCAACTTCCTTATCGCTTTGTTTTTTAATATAGTCCTATAATAAAATGTACAAAAATTCACAAAATTACGTTTGTAATCCAGACTATTTTGATAAGAAGCTTACCTCTAATGACCGCACTTGATCATTGGATTCGATATCAAGAAATGCTCTACAGTACTTTAAACCTTCTGTATAATTTTTAATCCGCGTGTTTCCAAAAGCAAGATAATAAATATAATCACGTCGTCCATCCGGATGTAAGCGACAAAGATCTTCCAAAATCATAACACCCTGATTTACATTGTACAATATTGAACGGCATAGTAAATACAGATGTACACACATCATACATACATACATATGTAAGTATATTCGAACAAACTATGATTTAATTGTAAATATAACAATGACTCACCTTTCTAATGTCGTTGGTATACCGACTCCGAACCAAACAAAAAGCGTATCTGCCATGTTAAAAAGTTTAATTATTTATAAATATGATTTTAAAAACAAAACAAAATGCAGCTACGTACTCAAACTTTGTCTCTGTTGAGACTTCACCATCGAGCTCAAGCTCATGGTGGTATTTTCGTTCGAATCTCTGTAAAAAAAAAACATTCTACCAATAATCAAATTGTATGTGCATATTTGCCTACCTCCAAATCCTCCTGGGGCACCACTTCGTTTAACAGTTCTTCCATTGTTTGATAATTTCGCAATGTGATATATTTGTTTGTATACACGTATGTACATAAGAAAAATGTTGCGATAGTAGTTAGTGACTTACATAGAACGATAACCGATACGTGGTAGCCTTTTTATTAGTTGTGAGAGTACAGTTTTAGAACAAACATTCATACATATTTTGATCAAACTCGGTTAGTAGTTGCTTTGAAGCTTTGTGCTCACTTGTTCAAAGATTAGTGATTTAAGTGCAAAATTTAAATAAAACATAAAATCTATTATTTATTACAATAAATCTAGATGCGTTTAATATAATAATCAAATTAACAATTCTATTGATATAATAATACTAATTAATGAGCTTTCAGTGTATTGCAAACGATTAATCTTACTCGAAAACTACGAATACCTGCATTTAAAATTATGCAGGTCTGGTACAACTATGCTTTCTCAATCTGGCAACTTTGAGGGATGGCAGCCCTGTTTTAGGCAACCATATTTTTTCTGCTTACAAACCAAAACAGAAATACCTACATACATATTAATGGTTTATTAAATGCAGTTTTATAAATTCAGTTTTTATTTTACTGTAATTATGAAATTAGATGAGAACTGAAATCAGATCAGCTGCTAAGGAGCAATACTCAAATAAAGTATCTACACTATACTTGCAAATGGAGCAACAGCAACAAAAAAGCGTAGTTCACGTCTCTAAGCTGTTTGTCTGCACGGCTGTTGACTGTAAAGATGAAATTGAAGAGGTAAATTCTCATTTAAAACATTAAAGATGATTGTAGATATTAACAAATATTTTCTCTTATATCCACATATAGAAATTTGAACGATCTTACGCTAACCTGCAGCAACAAATTGCAGGTCTCAGTGATAAGGAAATGCACGATATACTCACGCAGTTTGTCTGCAAAGAGAAACAGCATGAGGAGATTTCTATTGGCTTTTTATACATCATATTAACCGATCCGGCGATGGCTCCCAAAACATATCGGGATATCACACTTGTGTCTAGGGATGGAATGAGTGTACTTGTGGCAAACCTTACACTCTTAGTTGCAGAAAAGTACGCAAAATTAACGGAGACAGCCAGGAGACAATTGATCTGGGTATTACGTGAATTCGTAAAGCACCAAGTTCTTAGCGTTGAGAACGTGATTTGGAATTGTTTGCGTCAAGCAGGCGGTGGAGATGTTTCCCACAAAAATCTCTTCCTCGTTGAGAGCCTTTTGGACATATTCATAGAATACAGAGCGTGGCTGGAAACCAATCCTTTCCTTGTACAGTCATCGGTGTACAGTTTTGTGCGCCTTATAGAGGACCATGCCAATCCTGCCTTGATATCTTTACGGCAAAAGGAAGTTAAGTTTACAATTTCATTGATTCGGGATCGTTTTCAAGATATTATACCATTGGGAAGAGATTTTGTACGGTAAGTAGAAAACTTGAAAAGAAAATTTTGTTCAAAGAATATTAGAGCCTTAGCTTAAAGTAAATTTATTTTTTGCAGGCTATTACAAAATGTTGCACGCATTGGGGAATTTGAACTATTATGGCGAGATATATTATACAATCCAAAAAGCTTACATCCTACATTTAACGGAATTTGGCATTTATTGCAAATACGTACCAGCCGGAGATTTTTACAATGTCGGTTACTTCCAGAAATGGAGCGCAAACTCCATTTTTTAGCATCTTCCGTAAAATTTGGAAATCAGAAACGATACCAGGATTGGTTTCAGGACAAATATTTTGCAACACCCGAGTCACACAGTTTGCGGTCTGACTTGATTCGCTTCATCATAAATGTAATTCATCCCACAAATGACATGCTGTGTTCTGATATTATCCCGCGATGGGCCATTATTGGCTGGCTTATCTCATCTTGTACGAACCCAATTGCGTCGGCTAATGCCAAATTGTCACTGTTTTATGATTGGCTGTTTTTCGATCCGGCCAAAGATAATATCATGAATATCGAACCTGGCATTTTGGTGATGTACCACTCCATTCGAAATCATCCATTTGTAAGCAGCACATTGCTGGATTTTTTGTGCCGCATTACAAAGAATTTTTATATAAAGAATGAGGATAGAATAAGATTGGGGGTGTATAATTCATTAAAGTTGATACTTGATAAACAGGTAAGTATTGATTGCTTATTATCTGTAAACAATTACTCAAATTTCTTGTTTAATTCCGATTATAGGTCATTCCAAACTTGCATCCGCTGTTTGAATCACCGAAACTTGACAGAGAATTGCGGAATCTAATCCGTGAGAATTTCAGAGAATTTGTGTCGCCCGTTTCAAATATGCCGCAAACTATGTACGCAGCAACACATTCTATTCAAGTACCCATCTTTAAGAAAGAAGCTGATCAGCGGACGATGCAAAGTGGTAAATGCTTCTCCAAATAAATTACACGTTAATCTCATTGATAGTTTTCGTCTACTGTATTTACAGAGAACATCGATGTCGGTGCCGGCGGATTTGCTGCAAATAGTGGCAATATTTCGCTAGTGGATGACGTTAACAAAATAGCTACTACGCCCGTAGAAAGTTTAGGGCGTGAAACTGAAGCTGTATTTAGTGATGAAGATGGTGAAAACCTTAGCAGATGTAACAAGAATGAAGAGAATACGGACGACGACGATGACTTACCATTGTCAAAAGTCAGTATTGCAAATAATTATCGGTGTTTAAAAATTATTAAAAGTCTTCACTTTACTTATTATTTAAGGTTCGTCTTAAAGAGAAACCAGTGCCCGAAAAAGTAGAGTTGCCTGAAGCAATAGCGGAATCGTTCGAGATATTTGTTACAAAACGCAACTCTTTCACATGGGAGGCATTTTTGAAAGATTTTCGTACCTTACCTGCCTCGACGTTAGACGAAACACAACTCAATTATGTGATCTCAAACACGATTCTGATTCTCCGTGAAACATTACCGCAACAAAATGTATTTTCGGAAAGTAAAACTGAGGAGAAGTGTTTGGCTAAAAGCATAAGCTATCCGCTATATGGGTTGTTTCGGTTTCTGTATGAGAATGAAGATAAGAGCAAAAAACCCTTTCAAACCTTGTTATCTGAAATATGTGAGCGGTTGAATGAAACGGGATATTTGCTTTTATACTTCATGAAGATTCACTGCAAGCTGCAGACACGAAAAAATGCCCAGCAATCTTATCAATTTAAGACGACAGTCTATCGTCAAATATGCGAGGGTACGGACGAAAAGATTGCCACTTGTCTGGTTCGAGACCTAGATCTCCTTGAAAAGGAAAACACCACAATTTACTTGTGGCTACTGCCCGATATTTACAGAGAGTTCAAAACAATTGCCATTAATAATACAGATCTTTTACGTATCACTCTTCGTTGCGTTGACGCCAAAAACATACGCGATATAATGTATTCTATTGCCCAGGGTAAACTGACGATATTCAAGCAAGATGGTCTGATTGAATGTATACGCGAAAGTCTGGAATATGAAACGTACGAACAGTTTTGTCTTTGGCAGCTTATACAGGCACATGATGTACCACTCAAATGTATTCAGGTAAGGCAATTTAATAACAATAATAAATACAAATATCTGTAATGAATGAATGTAATGAATATAAAGTCTTATTCAATTTTGTATTTTTGATGCCACGCTCCTTCGTCCTAAATTTAAAAAAAAATAACCTATTTCAAATACTAGATACTTATGATTTGGCAAATACACAGATAAACATTACCTCGCTATGAAAATTTGATAAACGAAGATCATTCACGAAAAAAGTTATTAAACATTAAATTCCCAACAATATATGCACGTTACAGTCCCTGTTCAGTCGCTACGTACACTGCACAGTTGCTTGTTCAGTAGTGTTCTTTCGTATGTGTGTTTAAGTGTTGCTTGCAATATATACATATATGTGAAATAAGGATAAAATGTTTGGAGTATCGGTTCTTCTCTTAGTCGAGCAGTCTGGACTAGCCCACTCTTACTTTTTATACTCTGAACCCATTGAATGGAATATCAGAGTATAACGTTTTTGTTGAAATGTATGTAACAGGCAGAAGGAGGAGTGGCAGACCCCATAAAGTATATATATTCTTGATCAGGGAGACAAATCGAGTTAATATAGCCATGTCCGTATGTCCGTCCGGCTATCCGTATGAATGAACGCGTCGATCTCGGAACCTATAAGAGCTAGAGACTTCAAAAAGATTAAGTTTGTTTCAAATAATCGATAACTGCCAGTTTTAATGTTATCGATTAAAAACGAAACCGATACTCAGTTATATAATTCTATCTAATTCATGTTTTTAGCTAGAGTCTTCAAATGTTGCATTTAGTGTTATGTTAGCCTAATGCAATTTTGGTTTTGTTAAATTTTGGATGCCACGCCTTCATCGCCTAAAATTTGCAAAACACGTATTTAAAGTACTTTTGTACATAGATAGATGAATGACATGATCACGCCCAACAAGTTTGATCAAAATCGTTAGTCTACAAAAAAAGTTATTAAGCATTTAACTTCCCATAACGTTGACATTTAAATAGCAGCCCAAGCACAGCAGGGTTCAGGATATACCCAAGTCGAACGGTCTTGACTAGAGTTTTCTTACTTATTAATATTAGTACTTGCTTATTAGTATACTCTTTATTGTAAATTTATATTTTTCCGGCAGGATTTACTTCCGGAACTAGAAGCTGCAAATCATCCTGAAGCGTTAAGCCACTTGCTGTTGCTATTAAAGAACGAAGAACCCACAAACGAAATAATCAGATTATTGCTCAGTAGGGAAGCGAAGTCCAGAGGAGATCCTTTTGTGACATCTGCCCTTAGGTATATTTTGAGTTGATGCGTAAGAAAATATAATATTAAAATGATTTCCTTTGAACAGATTTTGGTGCCAGCGTAGTGAAGAAAAACTTTCCGAAATCATAGCATCCCTGCTTACCTCAAAATATCCAAGTTCGTCACCCAACAAACGAAAGCGACCATCTAAAGGTAGTTCGGCTGCAAGCAGTACTCCATCAGCTGATCACGTGAGTTTAAAATTTTTAAGTTTTATTAAATTAACTGACATGTTTTCTGTATTTTACGTATAGGTATTAAACCATTTAGAGCATTACAGAAGAAGCTGTAGGCATGGCACTGGCACAGGATTATATGTTCACGATATGATGCAGCGGGCTTTACAATCAGCATACACTCATAGCAATGAAAGCACAAAGGTGAAATCGAATCGACCCATGTGAAAAAGAAATGGTCTAATATATATCTTTATCTTTCTGAGTAGAAACAGTTCAGTGATCTTTTCGCATTGGCAGCAGAAGATGAAACAACTGCCGTTGGCCGACGTGGTGGCAGTGGACGGGGTCGCAAGCAGCCAGTTAGTAAAAAAGATTCAAATATCAATAATGCGGGAACTAAAAAGAATTCGGATGTCTTGAAAGCTATCTACTCCTCTGATGAGTCATCTAGTGAGGTAATAAAATATACTTATTTAAACTATTTCACAGCGATTTATATTTATATTTGAATATTTCAGGAAGATTGGTCTAAGCATAAAATTACGCAGGCAGCGAAGAAAAGAAAAAAAGCGATAAATGATTCCGACTGACAGTGTCAACGTCAAATGCAGTTCTCAGTCTTAATCGGTTCCTTTGATGATGAAAATTACCCAAAAAATAAATATGCGTTTTTGAACGAAATTACTTAAGTTTACAATGGTTTAAGATTTTACCAATTTATAATTAGTAAAATCAATTGTAGAATTTTTTTAATGTTGATCTTGTAACGTTATATTTTTTTATTTTTAATAAAAATCAAAGAAACTTATTCAACAAACTTACTTACATATATATATATATATATATATATATATATATATATATATATATATATATATATATATATATATATATATATATATATATATATATATATATATATATATATTATATATATATTACTATTATCTATCTAGCTAACCAACTTATGCCAATAATGTACATACCTCTACGTAAATTGATTTTTAAGAGACTATATACAAAATAAAGAACACTATATTAGTTTCTACAAAATCCATTTTTATTACGCTTACACAAAATACGAAAGAAAATTAAAATTAAACGAAAGAGTTAATTTTTTGTATTAAGTAATATGATTACGTAAGGAAACCCAGAATTTCGCATATTTTTTATAAAACAAGTCTATAATAGGCTTTTGAAGCTAAAGAGGAAAAGTTTGTGAAACCCACAAAAAGCTTTTCTTTATACACAAGGTGATGATAACGAGCTTAAATCTAATTTAATCTATCTTATTATTAATTGATCTGAGCTTTTTCTTTTTTTCCATTCATCTAGCTTAAAACTTTCGCACATTATTTAAGCGTAATCTCCGAGCTTCTGAAAAGTTCAGTTGTCGACTTAAATTTTTAAAAATTTATCCAAATCGAATACTATATTCACGGCCTATTCACATGTTTGGATATATGTATATAGGTAAATTTTTTCTGAATATAGTTATTACTTATAAGTCAGCTGAGTACTTTGATCAATATGGGCGAAAAAGATCCGGTTACACACACACATATGTATATGTACATAAACATGTATGCATTCACATTCATATGTATATGTACATACATATTCGCGCATAGCAAACAACAATAAATATGCGACTTGACTTTGCTGGTAGCACGAAAAAAAAGCTTTTGACTCTCTACTCTTGCAATGACAATGGAAGCAAAAATTCAAGCTGCTCAGATCAATGTTGTGAAAGCGTTTGAGCGTATTGCGGTGTTTCTTTCTCGTCTACTCAGTCTGCGGAAATAGAAAACGGCAAGCAATAATTTAAAAAAATCAAATAAATAAAGACAAAAATATAAATATATAGTCACAAATAATCATTCCAAACAAGTTTAGTGGTTATCACAATCATATGTACATGTGTATGTATGACGTTATGTGGGAATATTTGCGAAAAAAGACGGATAGGCCTTTATGAACAACAGAAAGCTGTGAATTTTCCTGTAAAAAGAAAGTTCACTAAATTAATGCAATATCAAGAGAGCTTTGTACGCAGTTGAGTAAAAGTTGCAATACTAGTGTTGAATTTTACTTTACAATCAACCTGATAGCAGAATTTTTCGACTAAGAATTGCTTTCACATTTTTTTATATTACACACATACATACATACATTCATGCACATGTATGCGATCACCGCTCTTTTTATTGACACAAATCTGGTGGCCCAAAAACAAAAGTGCGAATACCTATACAAAAGTATTTATTAACATTGACCCCCAAATTATTTACAGTGCATGAAATACATAATAATTTGTAGGCATATAAATTTGTCAGATTAATTTGAAACAAGTATGAAAACTCTAGGAAATCCCTGAACCCCTATCGATCTGCGCTATTCAAAATTATGCAGTTTTAATTTAGAATAAGCGCACACAAAATTAAGCTCAATTAAATTAAAAATGTTTAGCCAATAGCGCCATCTATATTTCGATTCGATAGAGCGGCTGATAATTCGCAAACCATAGCGCCATCTAGTAAACACACTAAAAATTGCAGTTCTTAGAATTTGCTAGATACATGCAGTTCAATGTGTGTGTGTATGTGTATGTGTGCACACGTATAGGAATGTATGCTTAGCGCTGCTGGTCACATGTGTTTGCCGAGTTTTCGGGATATGATCAACATAGTTTATTGAATTTTTCCCCATTTATAAATATGCAAAATCATTCATATATCAATAATTTATTTACAACTAACTTCAATTTAAATATTTGGGGAAATTTTAAGCCGGTATCCAAAAATTTACGAAAATCTGAATTGCATAAAATAGATATAAAATTTAAATTTAAAACGGGAATAGTTATCGATTTTTTGAAACAAACTCGATCATTGTGCTATACGGGAACCTACATACAAAATTTTAAGCTCTAGTTCTTATAGGTTCTGAGATCGACGAGTTTATACGTACGGACGGACGGAAAGTGCTAAATCGAGTCGGCATGTCTCCCTGATCAAGAATATATACACTTTATGGGGTCTGCCACGCCTCACTCTGCCTGTTACATACATTTTTACAAAAACTTTTTACCCTTTTTTCCCCATTTTCGATGGGTTCAGGGTATCAAGAAGTAAGAAAACTCTAGTCGGGCGTCCCGAATAGGAGATCCCCTGAACAAAAATATAAAAATATACCTAAATATGCTACTGGCAGTGATATTTTAGCATAACCATTATATATGAATTATATTATTATATATGAATTTCTACTTCCGACCAGATAAAGATTTAAGATAATTAAATATTGAAATTTTGGAGGAGATTCAGGCAAAATTGTAAGCAATAGGAGGAACTGTTATATTTTGTAATTTATAATGTGTAATCACTAACCATATAACACATTATATGGTTAGTGGTATAATGTTGGTTCACTAGTTTTAAATTCGTCTAAATATTAAAAAAGCTATCGGAAATAAAAACATCGGGTGTCGCTTTGTAAACATTGAACGGAACAATTATGCGGAAACATAATTTACATCAATGAAGTGATAGGCACCACAGGAACTTTTTGATTGATTGCGTTTTGTATTTTGGTTCTTTTTTATGTAATAGTAATAATATGTATATTTTTCAATGATATCGAGTTTAATTATTAGTCTTCTAGTTCTCGAGGTCGACCTTTACTATCTGTAGACTCATTTACTGACAGACTGACTGGCTGCTCAAATGTAAAACAGATAATAATCATCACTGTGTTTTAAATTATTTATCTTATTTATTATTTTAATTAATTTATCTTCTACATATGTTACCATGAACACTTTTTTCTCTACACACTATAGTTCTCTATTTCGCCCCTCCTCTCTGCGCTTCGCCTTGCCTAGTTCAATGAGAACTCATTGAAAATGGGAGAAAAGGGTACAATGTTTTTGTGAAAATGTATGTAACAGGCAGAAAGAGGCGTGGTTCTTGATTATTCTTGATCAGGGAGAAAAGCCGACTCGATTTAGCCCTGCCCGTCTGTCTGTCCGCATGTTTGAACGCGTCGATCACAGAACAAATAAGACCGAGAGATTTTTTTTGGATGTTCGTTTAGAGCACGAAAAGATCGAGCTTGTTTCAAAATTCCGATAACTGTCTTTGTTTTAAGTTATCGATAAAAAAAAGCGAATCGTTATTTAGTTATAAAATTCTATTAGATTCATTTTTATAGCTAGATTTTTCAAATTTTGCTCTTTTGAGGCTTACACAATTTAGTTTTTTCTTAAATTTTGGGTATCTCAAATACTATATACACACATGTAAATGACATTATCATGCTCTGTAAGTTTGATCAAAAACGTTCGTCTACGAAAAAAGTTATTAAGCATTTAATATGTCATATTATCGGCGCTTTGCAGCCTGAGCTGAGATAAAAGTAACGGAGAATGTAAACGGTTGAGGGAATCTCCTAGTCTAGCAGTCCCGACTAGGGCTCTCTTATTTGTTTTTAGACTTTTTCACGAAGTGTAAAAAGTATGTTGGTTTGTTCAATGCCATCTCTCTCGATTTAGGTGCGTGTTTTTGCTAAGGTAAGGGTTCTAAGCTTCCATCCAAATTGAACCGGTCTGGCCACCTCCAATAAAAATTTTTAATCGGCAGCTAATTTGAGCTGCGACAGTGGTGATTTAAGGTTAATTTTAAAAAAATATAATGTGATAGATG
This sequence comes from Drosophila mercatorum, assembly GCA_961210405.1. NCBI lineage: Eukaryota > Metazoa > Arthropoda > Insecta > Diptera > Drosophilidae > Drosophila > Drosophila mercatorum. Next base: position 378,490 of record CAUIUS010000002.1, on the reverse strand, counting down.
CCCCTGTGGGCTGCAGGGACGTGAAAAAGTATTTCTCTGTCGGTTGCGTCCGACTGCAACGTTCGTACTTGTTATACCCTGAACCCATTGAAAATGGGAAATCAGGGTATAATGGTTTTGTGAAAATGTATGTAACAGGCAGAAGGAGGCGTGGCAGACCCCATAAAGTATATATATTCTTGATCAGGGAGAGAAGCCGAGTCGATTTAGCCCTGTCCGTCTGTCTGTCTGTCCGTCTGTCTGTCTGTCTGTCCGTATGTTTGAACGCGTCGATCTCAGAAGACATAAGAGCTAGAGACTTCAAATTTTTTTTGGAAGTTCGTGTATATCACGATTCGATCGAGTTTGTTTCAAATATTCGATAACTATCATCGTTTTAATGTTATCGATTAAAAACCGATATCTTGATTTAGTTATAAAATTCTATTTAATTCATCTTTATTGTTAGAGTCTTAAAATTTTGCATTTAGTGTTATTTGAGCCTTCTGCAATTTCGGTTTTTGTTAAATTTTGGATGCCACGCCCTCAAACTGCCTCATCGCCTCAAATTGCTAAATCGTATTTCAACTACTAGAGACTTGTGCTTTGGCACATACACACATATGAATGTCATGATCACGCCCAACAAATTGATCAAAATCGTTCGTCTAGAAAAAAAGTTATTAAACATTTAATATCTCATATTATCGGCCTCTTGCAGCAGCAGCAGCGAAGCTGATGAGTCATAATGCACAGTTAGCAGATTGCGTGCGTCTGTGTGTGTTCTTGTGCGTGCAGCTGTGTGTGTGTGAATGTATTGCTTGCTACATATGTACATATAAAAGTAACGGAGAATGTTAGCGGCTTTTAGCAATCGCAGTTCTTCGCAGGGTTCAGGGGATCTCTTTGTCGAGCGGTCTCGACTAGAGCACTCTTACTTGTTTTTCAATTGTTAATTATAATAAATTGTATGTTTTTTCAGATATGTATGTAAATGAACTGAACAGGAATAATTAACAGATATATATAACATGGGAAACTCCGGTAGTGCTAATCATATGAATGCCGAAAGATCCGGTATCGATCGAAGTGCATTTTTTCAACCACATCAAAGTCGTAATTCACGCCGTCAATTTAAATGGAGTAAATCTGTCTTAAGATCGAATCCGAGTAGTCCTCAATGTAGCTTAACCACAGAATGGAGAAGATCGTACCCATCTGCAATTTTAAATAAAAAGGAAATAAACTCTCCAAAGGAAGCCGCACTAAAAGTGTTGCCGGAGGTTGATAAGAGACTGCATCTGCGGGCTACAACAAATGGTGCAATATTAAATTCCGGTGGTACGATAAGTGGTCGAAAGCAGAATGAAACACAAGCCCTAAATAAGTCCAACCTACTCAATCAAAAATCTACAACGTCAACTGAGACAAAGCCCGAATTCACGCGATCCCAAACATTACTTCATATAAAAGTCACTCAAAAAGATTCTGTGTCAAACAGCATTGATTCAAATCTATCTCGAATGCAGAGACACACTTATTCAGAGCCTGAACTCATAAATAGCCTTAATCAACAAACCACATTCACAACAAACATGCTTGAACTGCCCCTAAGAACAAAAAATCGGATCAAGTGTTCGAAAAAGAGAAGAGCTCCCGAAGCACCCCAAGCAGTCACAGAAGCTACGCCAATTATAAAAAACAATAAGGAGCCTAGTTCAAAGTCAATACACTACGCAAAAAATTCAGATCGTAAGCTTAGCAAACAAATAACGTGCTCAATCCCGAAACAAAGTGAAATCTTCAAAAGAGACCATGTGACTCGTAAAAGTGTTAATGAAAACAACTATCAACGTAATACACCTGAGTTACCCAAGTTCACCTTCCGACGGGAAAAGAGTTCGGACGCCATTATGTTAAGAAGTCGAAGATCGAATCAACCTGACAATAAGGCAACGCCGGTGGTTAGCAAATCAAGTGATTATCAAAAGGATAACAATCAGATTTCAAATAGTAAATTTGCACGTAAGATTTTACTTCAAAAAGAAAATGCGGATAATGGAATTGTTGCAGCTCAAGAAAATAAATGTCAACGAACATTTTATTTTGGCATGGAAACCAATGCAGTTGATATTCATTCCATTGACGACGGTAAGTTTAGTGGTTTTTGTAATAAAAGCTATTGATTCCAGTAAAACATTTTTAGCTGAAGAAAAAGTGCCAAGTGACGGATTTTCCAACTATGACAATGATTACCAGGAAAACTCGTATCTGGAAGAGAATTTAAATGACAATGGACTATTTGTGCGCATTCGACCTACCTTGCCACGTCGACTGATGGATGCACCTTCATTTAGTCCAACGCTAGCTTGGCGATCCCTGATGGAACAACAAGAACACATAAACAGATCGAAAATAATAAATAATCTAAATAGTTGGAAGACAAAAACCAGCGACTCGCCTATACAGCTCAACCGAACTTCTCAAATGAAACAACTTGCAAAACCGAGCCACCTGGTTAGCAATTGGACGCCCGAGCAAGATCTTGACGACGAGAACGACGACAAAATCAAAGATCTTATTACGGGAGACGATTCGAGTTCGGATGAATATCGATCTAAGTGTGAAGGAGATAGTTTACTATTTTATGGTGGAAAGGTGAAAAATGTGCGAAGTTTCATCCATACCTTTAGTCTCTCTCTACCAAGAGATTCTCATATACAACATACTCGTCACAGTCGGAACACAGGCGAAGTATGTATTTAATATTTTTACCCGGAACCCATTAAAAATGGAAAATAAGGGTATAATGGTTTTGGTGAAATGTATTTAGCAGGGGAAGGAGGCGTGGCAGACCCCATAAAGTATATGTATTCTTGATCAGCTCGACGAGCTGAGTTAATATAACCATGTCAGTCTGTCCGTATGTATGAACGCGTCGATCTCAGAATATGTAAATCATCGGGACTTGAAATTTTTATGTAGGTTCGTGTACAGCACGCGCAGATCGAGTTTGTTTTAAAAAAATCGATAACTACTTCACATTTATTATCGATTAAAATCTATCAAAATTCAGTTATCAAATGATATCTCCCACGTCTTTAGAGCTATTTTGTTTTAGTTTTATATCTATTTCATGCAATTTTGATTTTTGTTAAGTTTTGGATACCGCCTCCAAATTTACCCATATATTTGACGCTATGGTTTGCGAATTATCAGCTGCTTCATCAAATCGAAACTTGAATGGCGCTATTGGCTCAAAATTTAAAATAGAATTTTTTAAAATTTTGTGTACGTTTACGCAAAATTTTGAAAAACGCAGATCGAACGGGGTTCAGGGGGACACCTAGTCGGGGCGCTCGACTAGAGTGATCGAGTTTGTTAAAAAAATCGATAACTGTCTTAATTTTAATGTTATCGATTAAAAACGAAATCGATACTCAGTTATATAATTCTATCTAATTCATCTTTTTAGCTAGAGTCTTCTTTTAGTGTTATGTGAGCCTTATACAATTTCGGTTTTTGTTAAATTTTGGATCCCACGCCCCTTCGCCTCAAATCTGCAAAACACGTATTTCAAGTACTATAGACACATACATACATATAGATGACATGATCACGCCCAACAAGTTTGATTAAAATCGTTCATCTAGAAAAAAAGTTATTAAGCATTTAATTTTCCATAACATTGGCATACAAATAGCAGCCAAAGAACAACTGACGCAACGACCTTCGCTTGTGTGTGGGCGCCTATGTGTGTGTGTGTTGCTTGTATTGCGCACACATATACATACATATGTATATAAAGGTAACGGAGAATACACTGAATAGCGGTTCTTTGCAGGGTTTAGGGTATACCCTAGTCGAGCGGTCTCGACTAGAGTTTTCTTACTTGTTAATATTTGCCTCATTAAAAACATAATAATTAAATATTAATGTAATTGATTATTTTTTGTTTGTTTGTATTAAAAAGGCGTGCAACTATAAAAGCCTTCAGATATCTAAGCCCGAAAATTATTTAAATAGTTTTAGCGCAGGATCTTATCAAAGAAACTCGAATTTGCATGCCCAACAAGAAAATATTTCTTTAACTAATTTGGAATGCTCCAATAATTGGATGCTTCATAAAAATGTAAGCGGTACAGAGCCATACACGAAAAGCTTGGAGCATGGAAATAAAAGGCAACGAATTGTCCCATTGGAGCCAAAGTCGATTAAATTCCTTACTGGTGGAAAGCACCTAATGTATCTGCCAGGTAACAATGATCAAACAAATTCATTGAAACTTTATCAGGCTGAACCTGAAGCCAATATGCAAGAACCGAAAACAAATCGTTACTTCAAAACCAGACAACGGCATATGCAGCAAAGTTTACAAGATAAAACTCCAATTTTTCCAATGCAGGTATTAGTTGGAAGTTCTTTGTATTAATGTATAAATGTATTTAATTAAAAATGTTCAATTTATAGTTGCAGCCTATGAATGAAGAGGGTTTAAAATTGGAAGATGACAAACCATTTCACCAGCGTTTCTCGTGCAATAATCCCGTTCGATTATTGGAGAAAAAGTTACATATAGACAACTCTGTAAAGTCCTCTAAGCTGAAAATGTCACTGGATGGCCAACTTGAAGCATTAAAAAAGTGAGAGCAAAACAAATTGAAAGAAATGTTTATATATATTTTGAAACTATTGAGTTTTTTTTAATTAGAGTAGAGGAAGACTTTCAACGGAATCGTGCTAACGAGAAGGAGAACATACAAAATCAGCTGAGGCTGTATTTTGGTACTGATGATGAACAGTATCACAGCTTACCCATTGCACCAGTGGTCGACCGATTTTCATCTATCAATCTTAATGATACAAGCAATGCATTATTTAACCGTGATGATCCCGAAGGCTGCGTATCAATCGTACCTTTCGCTGACCACGAAACAAAAAATATTTTAACTTAGATCCCTAGAAAGTGTAAATAGTTGCTTACATATACTTACGTATTTAATAAACCAACTCTATTTTTTTCAAAGTTGGTCAATAAAGTTTGGTGTGTAGTCCAGAGGACCAACTGAATTGTCTGGAGACCATGAGACCCCGATTTCTGGTGTAATGTAGGGATAGCTAATAAAATTGCTGTTTACCTTAAAAGGCGATAATTGTTTCTCATTTAATTATTTCGAATCTACACGTTTCACCGATAAATTTATATTCCCTCCTACTTTTTAGCTCCCTTATTTTTTCCGATTTAAATTTCTATTTTTTAGTTTTTATCTTAATTTATTTGCTTTAAATAATATACAATATATAATTTAATCTTTCGACACGCACAAAATTTCAAAAGAATATGATTAACGTAATGACCCTCTCGAAAAAACGAGCATACAGAATGGCAAACCAGCTTGAATCAGTTCGTAGTTCTGATAAAAGTAAACATAAAATATATTTACTATGTTTAGTCCTTAAAATTGTGTGCTTAAACTAAATGATATAGCAAGAAATTCATTATGAGCTGCATTAAAATTGTTCATATTGACATGTCAATGACTAATAGTTCGATCCTAATGATTTTTGTATACGCATACTTAGATTATATAAATCTATAAAAAAAACAAAGTTTGTTGCTGTTAGATCATAATTTATAGCTAAGCTGCATAACCTTTAGCGATACCACGATAAATTAGTAAAAGTGGAAACATGTGAATGCTCGATATATCGCTCAACCGGAAGAACGATATATCGATACATTTGTTATTGTTTCCTTCATTGTATCAATTTAACTATGAGCTAAGGTTTAATTAAAATGGAGTTATTAAAGAGTATTAATAATAAAGAAATTTTTATGGAGGTATAAATGCAATCATCGTCTAAAAAAATAGTAATCTAGTTTTCATTTCATACTAGGTTCTCCATTTGTCAATTGAATTTTTAATTGGAAATATTAACGAGCAACAAGCACTACGCTTTTCTCATAAGTACGGATTCCAGAATCCTGACGACTTCTTACTTGCTACGAGAACAATCTCAAAATACTACAAACAATGTTGTACGGATAGTTGTGAAATAGATATTTCTGAAAAGTTTCCGCACCTGAGTCCGGAATTAGGACTGCTTGTACCACTGGTGCTCGCGGCAAGATTGGACGCAGTCGAGCATGCTCTGGGGAGAAGCGAATTTTTAAAGAAAGACTGCAAGTGCGTCGTGTCGTTTTCGTGGGATACACGTTTGATTTTGGGCGACAGCAGTTACAGAAACAATATTCGGCAAGTTTCTACCTTCCATTTACATTGCCAATCAAATTCAAATCGTGAAAGTATCTTTTTTGAAATGGATGTAGAGAAGCTTTGCTGTATGATCGAGGTATTAGAAAAGACTATAAAAATGGACAAATTGCTTAAAAAATAATTCAATTTTTTCCACGTAAATGATAAATATTAATTTTAATAGGGTTTTTAAAACTTTTAACAGTCATAAAAACAGAGTGCCAATGGTCAAACTAGCCGTATTTTAAAGCCATGGAGTGTAACTATATTTCTTATTGCCTGAACGTTTTTGTTATTCGGTATTCAGAAGAGGAAAGTCAAAGCTTATGCATGGAGTATGATTCTGGCCTCTTAGAAATGTTAGGAAATAAAAAATAAAAATATAAATTGAGTCACAGATTATATAAACCCTTCAAAATATGTCCATATATAGTACATATGAATCGCCAGTTGAATACAGTCATTCGTAAATAGCCAGATATCCACTAAGATGGATTAAAATGGTATTATATTCCTAGTTAAACATAAATGTTTGATAACTTAATTAAATGTTTAAATATATTAAAAAGCCGAAGTTTATGGTTGATGTTTTTAATTGTGTCATTACATATAATTAAATCATATTTCTATAATAAGCTTACATACACTTAATTTTTCTAGATTTATAAATTCATTTAAAAATATTCCAATTATGTACAATAATGATAAATATTTGAATCTTGATGGACTATTTAAAATTGTTTATATATGGAACTGTTTAGGCTTTTTTTTTACTTTCATACTGTGCATACTTTTTGGGTATGTACATTTTTGCATCCATGTTCCGCTTGTCTAAATAATTAATAAAGGCAAATTTTAACCATACAACCACACTTGGGCTGAACAGATGCCGAACGTATTACGTAAAACATCGTCGGTCTGAAGTATTCGCAAACTCAGCTAATGCCCGCTGCTAAATACTGATTCTTGTAGTAATAAGCGCAAATTCCAACAACAACCGAGAAGGCCGTTGTCATCATAACAGATTTCGGTGTTAAGACACGTAAGAACCATTTACTTACACTATAATTAGATCTTGCAGAAACCGATCGACGATAATTAATTCGCCGTTCCTCCTCAAGTTTCCGTTGTTCTTTCCTGTATATTATGAAATGTTAACAAGTTAATAAACTACTATGGAAAATGAAGCTTGATGTACTTACTCATTCTGAACCAGTTCTTCTACTTTCTTCTCAATTACAGTCAAACTATATTTATCATATAATTTACTGGATATGACTAAAAGTTCCTCAAACGGCAACTCATCTGGCAGCTGGAAGTTAACTTTCTTTAGTAAAAAATCACAAATTCTAAGCGAATGCATAATACTAGTTGAAAAACATTCATATTGGATTTGTCAGGCCCTAATTGTATTGGCAACTGAGAGACATTAAGGAGTGCATAATACTTAAAAATTACTATTTGATTATGATGCAGTATAAAGGTAGAAGAAAAGGGAGGGCAAAACATAAGTGAATCGCAAGCTCTCCAAACAAACCAGTGCAGTGACAGCTGATCGAATACATAAACATAATTAATTACCTTTGATAAGAGACAATGCACTGATGCCATATCACAGTCCTCTTGAAGTATAGCATTAGCTCTATGCAATAAAATTGCGGCGGTAACAAATATCGGGGTATACATTGGGGATGCAAGGAAATAATCGTATAATCGTACAACGGCCTTGTAGGAATTCAAGGTGTGTCCGAACCAGGTCAAATACCATGGCAAGGCAAACAAGGTACCCACTGTTGACCGTTGTAGGAAGTGATAAAGCTCCGGGTGTTCAAAGAGAACAACAGGCCAAATGAACATGAGACGTCGCTGTGTCGCCTCCATTGTTTCCTGCATGCATTCCGAGAAGTGTGTAGTAGAGAGCTGTTCCATGATGGCGAACGCCACTTCCTCACCAGCGACCAACAGAAATGTTACAGCGACATCGTGGTATCCCTGATAATAGCGTAAATTGGGATACTTTTTGATTACCCGCAGTATCAGCACGGTTAGCTGGTCCTGCAAGGCAATACGCTGTTCGTAGGGAATGCCTGGAGGGAATCGTTTCAGTGAACGATTTACATCTAGCACAACTTGATGGTATTCCGGATGGCTCTGCAATTCATCAAGAGATGGCACACGTTCCAGATTTGTAATATCTACACCTGCCAATTGCGGCCACAGAACTCGTCTTAGGTCATCGTTTACTAATCCGAAATTGCTGAGGGCCAGCTCTTGCAATGTCTTGAGTGGAATGCTGTGAGGGTTGTCCGCTATGAGTTTTTCAATTCCTATTCGTTTAGTCCGCTCCCCGTCGCTCTCTGGGTCTACAATATATATATATATATATATATATATATATATATATATATATATATATATATATATATATATATATATATATATATAAATATTACGTATATAAGTAAAAGCCATTTGTAAATTGACTTTGGTTTGTTTGACATACATTTTTCAAAACTAAGAGGGGGAAGATCGATTTTAATTTCGTCAACATTGCGCATAGCTGACATAAATTTCTTTATTAATGTTTCGTAATCCAAGGAAAGTTAATCGACCGTATTTGACATTAATATTCTAAGATTATAAACTTTTACCAACTTAGTGAATATTAATTTTATAGGTTCACATATAGAAATTCAGAAATGTACATTTAATGTTATCGATAGTACAATGACGATAGACAAATCGAGTATTTAAATATATTTCTTTTGACTTATTCACATTCTGTGCGTTTGCAATATGCTTTTATAAATGTGTTAACAATTGTGTCTATAAAAACAATTTTTTTTTAATACTAATGTAATGCAGTATTTTTAAAAAATTTAACGTATGAAAAAATTGTTTTATGAAATTGATGAACTTACAACAATCAAATACTAATCTAAATTTAAAGGTTTTTAGTAACGATAATAAATGTAATATATCTGAACCCTGCAAAGAGCCTATATTTCAAACATACAAGATTACTCGTCGAACTTTTAAAACAGAACTGTATACTCGTTTCAAATTTCAGGTCTCTAGTTCCTGTGGTTTGCAAGATCGTTCATACTTACATACATGCTATCAAAGTATCTTTAAAACGTTTCAGCTTGCATTTGACCAGTCTCAAAGAAGAAACATCAGGAAAGAAAGAATTATTTTCGAGGAATGGACATTTATGCAGCTACGGTTTCGCCTCTCTGGAAAATGTTCAAGCATGAACATGGATGTTAACAGTTTAGCATAGATATTTGTAGCTCACTCATAGGAGTGGTTAGATCACTGTTCTCATACATTTGTTCCGTCCAGCAGCTCTAAGTATCCCACACCAGTGGAAAGCGCACAGTCCATAAAATACCAGCATGGCTTCTCAAATACCATAATGAAACAAGTGAGAAAACTCTAGCAATAAATTTTGAAACGAGCTCGACGTTTTCGTGCTAAACCGGGATCTACAGGTGAAGTCCAGTGATGTCATTTTTCAAAGCTAAAAAAGCTACATAGATCTACGAATAAAAAACAGAATCGCGGGGGAAAAACAGACTTTTATAAATTAATGTTTTTTTTTTATTAATAAAGACATATGAAACAAGAATACATATACAATAATCGTGTGCACAAGCGCAAGTCGCTGTTATTACTTATGCTGCACTTAAAATAAGTGCAATTTGCCCGTGTTAATTCTACAGGATCCTTCCTCAACCACTTCTTAAACTCTTTGGTGTGCAGCCACACATCTCGCACTTTTTGTTTGTATAGTTCTTTCGGCATCGGTATGGCTTGGCAAATGAATTTCACAATGTTAGCAATAGAAGACGCGCCAATTTACATACCAAGGGGGGAAATTTTTTGAGGGAACTTATTCGATAGATGTAAATATCGATCATTTACCAATAAAAATACATTTGTACCATTTCAATTATCAAACGTGATAGAAACAACTCATAAAATTAAAAAAAGGAAAATTAAAAAATTTGAATTTGCTAAAAAAAAATATAGAGTTCCCGCTGCCCCCTGTTTTCAAATATATCCCGCAATCTCATTTTCAAAACAGCCAAATCTGGCGGGTAAAAAGCTGAAATGGCATCACTGGCCAAGTCACTAGCTCCTATAGGTTCTGAGATCGACGTGTTCATACATACGAAAACATTTGACTATATCAACTCAGCTTGTCGCCATCATCAATAATATATATGTATGTATACTTTATGTGGTCTATTCTCCACGAACTACCACAAAGTATTACCTCACGAGAAGATGGCGTGAAAGCCTCGTCTATGTGTGTATTCGTTGCTTCCAATCTCGATATAACGAACTTCGTTATAATGAAAAACTCAACATAACGATTTTTTTTTAAAGTAATAAGTATATACATACATAGTAATAAGTATATACCTATAGCGAATCAATAGATATAACAAAAATTTTTCTGGTTCCCCTCTGATTCATTATATCGAGGTTTCACTGTAATTGTAAAATAAACATGGAATATTTGGAATATATGGTTCAGGAATTCGCCAGTCGGGCAGTCTCGACTACTCGTTTACTTGTTAGATTAATTGTATTATATTTACTTTTCACTTTTGAATAGAGCGACGAGCTGAGTTGATTTGGCCCTGTCCGTATGCATGAACGCGTCGTTGGAACCAATATAATAGCTAGAGACTTGAAATGAGGCCTGAATATCACGCGCATATAGAATTTGTTAAAAAATCGACAATTATTCCCGTTTTCATGCTATCAATTAAAAACGAATGTCGAAATTCAGTTATTAAATTATCTTCGGTAACTTTGGAGCTAGAGTCTCTTTAATTAAATTTTTGATACCGCTTCCAAATTTCCCCAAATCTTTAAATTGATCGCCAGTTACAAAACAAGTAAGAATATAAACGCACAGAAAACTAAATTCAATTCGTTTTCAATTGTTTAGCCAAAAGTTCGACAGAATAGCGCCATCCATGTTTCGATTTATTGAACAGCTGATAATTAGCAAATCATAGCGCCATCTATTGGAAATATTTGCTAGATGCACGCAGCTCAATGTGTATGTTTGTATGTGTGCACATGTATAGGAAAACAATTTGTTTTGCGTTGCTGGTCACGTGTTTGGCCGATTGGCCAAATGTTTTGTATAATAACTTCTGCGCGAATTAATGGATTTGAATTTTCAGCTTATGTTCATCATATTTTATTACATTTTTTTCCACTTTTTAAAAATGTCAACCCATTCATTTACTGGCTTTGAGTGCAACTAACCTCAATTTAAATATTAATTTAATAAATATTAATTTAAATTTTGAGCCGGTATCCAAAATTTAACAAAAATCAAAATTAGATAAAATAAATATAAAACTTACAAAAAAAATTGGGGACTCTAGCTATAAAGACGTGGGAGATATAATTTTATAACTAACATTCGATAATGTTTTTAATCGAAAACATTAAAACTAAAATAGTTATCGACTTTTTTTTAACAAACTCGATCTTTTCGTGCTATTTACGGACCTACATCAAAATTTCAAGTCTCTACCTCTTATAGGTTCTGAGAACGACGCGGACAGACGGACGGACAGACGGACATGGCTATATCAACTCGGCTTGTCACCCTGATCCAGAATATATATACTTTATGGGGTCTGCCACGCCTCCTTCTGCCTTTTACATACATTCACATTTCAACAAAAACATTATACCCTTATTATATTCATTATATTCAATGGGTTCAGGGTATTAAAAGCCAATATATGAATGAGTGAATTTTTCTAAATTGAAAGAAATTCAATCAAATATGTAGATCATATGCTACATCAGTGCGGTAGGCAGTTTTCCTATACGTATGCACAAACACATTGAATTGCGTGCATCTAACAAATTCTAAGAGTCGCAACTTTTAGTGTGTCTTCTAGATAGAGATATTGTTTGCGAATTATTAACTTATTTTCACGAAGGGAAATAAGTATATTGGTTTTTGGGCAATGTCCGTCCGTCTGTCTTTATGAACGCAAACCATTTCCATGCTAATGAAGCTAGAAACTTAAAATTAGGAATATATACTCGTGTATACTCTCGTTAAATAAATTCTCCCTATACACCCACTCACTAGGACCGTGGCAAATCGGAAAATGCATTTTCCTGTATCTCACAAACACTACTTCCGAAGGGCTAGAGAGTTGAGATTTGGACTGAACACTCACGTCGACATCCCAAGATCAAAAAGCTATGGCGGATATATCTACGCCCATTGGGGGCGTGGAAAATCGGGTAAAACTATTTTCTACAGTTTTAAAGCTAGAAAGCCCAAATTTGGCACGTGGGTTTGTGTTTTGATCCTATAAAGATCGAAATGGCCACGCCTACTAGGGTCGTGTAAAATCGAATCTGAATATATAGTGATTTTACTAATTTTGTATATTTTGAGTACTATTGATTCTAGAGACATGGTATATATACTCGAGGTAATATACCACAATCTACAAGTTATGGCTATATACATATATCTACGCCCACAGGGGGCGTGACAGCTAATATCAGCTTATATCTCCCACAGTTTTAGTGCTAGAAACTTCAAACTACTGGGGGCCTCCTCTATCAATTCCCCAAAAGGGGCGTGACTTACAAAAAAATACCCTGTAATTTTCGCATTTTTTTAATGTAAGCATCCAAACTTAACAGTTATATTCCTCCACTCTATGAGCATGCCAATTATATATCTACGGCCCATGGAGGCGTGGAAAATCAAAACTGAAAAATCTACAGCTTTTGAGCCAATAACTCGTCACATAATGACTGTGACATTTGACCTTGTCTTCCGATTTGACAATTAATTTTAATTAATTTTAAAATATAATGAGATAGATGCCCCTGTGGGGTGCTGGGACATGAAAAAGTATTTCGCAGTTGGCTGCGTCCGACTGCAACGTTTTAACTTGTTTTTATTTTTGAATTGTTTATTTTGTTCTTGTTTTAAAGCAATCAAAATGAGACTTAAGTGTAAATTTGTTCGGTATATCTAAACCTAAAAAAATACATATGTATATACAGATAAAGAGTGTTTACTTTGAATAGTCTTGTTTCTTTTGTTGTGCACTTTGTTGGCTCAGAATTAAAAAAAATTACTAATTGATTTTTTTTAGATATTCGATTGGGAAATATAAAATTTTGCTGACAATATATTTAAAATAATAGTAGCAGCCTTAAATGAACATTTTAATTTATAATCATACATATGTACATATGTATTTGTGAAGCATTATATTAATTTTGGAAAAATTCATTTGGTCAAATGTTTGAATACTTGGGTATGATATTTATAAATATAAATGCCAAATTATTCCCCATTATATCAATAATAAAAAAATTTGTTAAATGCCAACATACGGTTAGTAAATTTCATATCTATCTAAGCTTTTACAGGTCCAGCTTAGAAATTGATGGATGCTTTAAACTTATAAATAAAAAGAAATACTTTTACGAATGAAGTCTAAAGTCACTTAATATTACGTATGTAATATATATATATATATATATATATATATATATATATATATATATATATATATATATATATATATATATATATATATATATATATATATATATATATACGTATGTAATATATATATATTTTAAGAATGTAAGAAAGTCATTATAGATAGCTTAAACTAAATAATCATGATACAGATAAGTATAAAAGCGGTTTGTTGAATGCTTACACATTTTTATATACATTAATAAAGATTGTAAATTTATCTACCTTTTTTTTAATTTTACTATGTTAATTTGGAATTTTAATAAATACATTTTATGTATGTACTTGAAATACAATATTTAAATGTACTTCTTTATATTAAAAAATAGTTAAAAAGGTGATATATATATATATATATATATATATATATATATATATATATATATATATATATATATATATATGCATATATACTCTAAGTATATTGGAAATAGTTTTATATATTGTTGAAACGTTAACGTTAATAATTCGAAAAAAAAATTGATTTTATAAGAATCTTAATTTTTCATATGCGCGTTATATTGATTGCATCTGTTATTGATTCCCTTCTTAGAAGTTGCTTTGTATCATTTTCGATTTCTATTGGCGATATAGCTGTACTATGATCGTTTAAATACGGCGTGTCTTCCTCCACAATTTTCTCGAGTAATATATCCCCAGAATTATTTAGACCTAATGTATTATTTAAATTAGTATACAAGGCAATATATATTCTAAGACAACTTGCTTAAAAATTTACATTACCATTACGGCCCACGATTTGACCGTTAGTTATATTTTCCGTCGAACTACAATGAACAACAGCTACATCTGTTGGCGAGGCCAAGCCATTTCGTCCATTCTTCTGCAATGCAACAGCTTTTCGTGCGTGACGCGTGGTTAATACGCCAGTCTCTACATCTCGCTCTAGTCGATGACCTGTAAATTATATACGGTATTGTCACATATATTTACATTAATCATTTTTAACGAGTTGTCTAATATCAGCAATAAAAGTGTATCGCCGCCTACTAAATTATTAATATATTACCCATTGGGATGTGCAAATTCGGAAATAAGTATATTTTTCGACGGTATTATTAATACTCATATATTGCGATATATGAGATACGTTACGATATATGTATATACGCTCGAAATATGAGAATAGCATAAATCAGATCGCATTAAAATATATAGCTACGCTAATTGGAGTTGGGGCGAAAAATAGTATATCTTATTCAGCTTTCAAATCCAAGTGATTTACTCTTTAATATATATCCCAATTCAAACGTGGTAAGCTGAAAAATATAAGTTCCTCCGCATTTACAGAGAGAAAATTAGTATATCGTGCCAGTAGATAGGTTTACAGACCATCGGAAATTGGTACTTGGAAAAATTTAGATTTTTTTTTATTATTCATTACTTAGTTGATTTTCGATCGTATCATTCAAGAATTAAGGTTCACGTTTTGAAAATAGTTCAAAAGTCGACACCCTTTAATATTTTATTTAAAGCATACTGATATTTATTACCAGAACGTGATCTCGTAAGTTGCCGTTGCACATAGTCTTCAAGGTCCTCTTCTTCTTTGCGGCTAATTAGGCAGTTAAGAATTATTAAGAAGAGGCCTAATCCAAAGGAAAACAGTCCAGTGCATGTAACCTCATTCCACCAAGCAGAGCTTGAACCTATTGAGTTGTAAATATATATAAGCATTTAAGGTATACGATTTTTTAGCATATCCTTACTAAACACATTCCAGGACATAGCTTCATCTGGTATAATTCCAGCCCCACAAAGGAATACTCCAAAGACAATAAAAACAATGCCAATGTGCAACATTCCGATGCTGGTTACGACCTAAAGGAAAAATTGTTTGAATTCATTCATTACATTGTACTTAAACTAGATTTACCTGGCTGTCCAACATTCCTGGTCCAGGTTTCACAGAATGATGAGGATGATGATATTTACGTCTTACAGATCCGCTCGGCGAATGGAATGTTTCACCACTTTCTGAGCTTTGAGTGCTATACCGTCTCTCTTTGGCCCTTTTCTGCTCATCGCGACGTTTTCGCTGTCGCTTAATCGCCATTGCGGAGTGTATGCCCACAGAATGCATTTTAGAACCTTTCGGGTCATATACAATTATAAATAAGTATTATAATTAAGTTCACTTAATTAATTTGCACACATTACACATCTTTTAGTATCTTAATTCATCCCAAGATTTTGACGCCATATCTAGATTATGCCTTATGGACACCTCCTAAGGATTCACAAAAATTCCAGGTAAGCCAATCAAATTCAAGCTACTGCCCAATTATAGTAATAGCAAAGTCTGCCTCAATGCTAACTTTTCTTACTCAGAGCCAGTCAGCTAGCCAAATAATAACGATTCAAAACAAGTATATATCAATATATCCTTTGCCAAAGATTATAAGATTATACGAAATAAATAAAGCGGATGATTTTTTAAATTTACTTGTTCAAATCTGCAGACAACAAAGCAGCTCTACGTATTTCTGGACACTTTGATGTCCTGATTTGAGATATCTTTTTAGCTGCTCTTTGGCTCTTTTCTGCTAATCGAGACGTTTTCACTATCCACATCTATATACCTTGAATAACACTTTAATATGGGTATATGGTATAAATGAAAAAAAAATCGGAATGTATATATATGCATATCCATATAAGTTTAAAAAAGTTTAAAATGTATTTGATTTTCTATGTATATATATATATATATATATATATATATATATATATATATATATATATATATATATATATATATATATATATATAAATAATATAATAAATATTATAATATGAACCGAAATTTGTCTATTAAGTGAATAAGTTGAAACAACCCCTAATATTTATATATAGGGGTGACAAATATACACTGAAATACTTGGAAATGAAAACAATATACAATAGCATCTACATTTGACAATACATTCGCTAGAATATTTATTTAGTATTCGTATTTATATATATATATATATATATATATATATATATATATATATATATATATATATATATATATATATATATATATATATATATATATATATATTTATGTTCCATTCCTCATAACTATAATGCATTTTAAATTATGATTCAATATCGATTTTTTAGGTTTTCCTTTCTGTTTATTTAAACTGCTTTTGTTCGCGAGTGTTTCGATTCCCTCATTATTATATTGTTATAGCTGGAGAACAGAAAAATACATACTTCTAGGATTCTAGTTGATTTAACTTGCTTTAATTTGTATTTCTGTTATTTACACCAGAGAACGAATCAGCCTGTAGGAAATCCTGCACTTTGCACTGCAGTTGCAAATTCGTGTCAAGAACAGGAACTCAATTCCATCAGAAAGCTGTTTTACAGAAAGGAAGTGAAAGCTTAAAAATAAGCTTCAAAGTACACTGCTGCTTATCAGAACTTAGCAGATGAAAAGCTTTCATTTTCCGTTGTTCACTAAACAAACATAAAAATAAAAAACAAGTTCTTATAAAATATACAAAAAATGCATCATTTAAAGAATAAAATTATTGAACATAAAGAAACTGTTTCTAATTCAAGCTGTGTAAATATTGACCACATTCTAGTGCACTGTTAAAATTCAGGATAATTTTGTTTAAGGCTTTAAGCTTTTCCAAATATGCTTTATGAGCCTTTGTATTGATACTTTTGTAGTTCACGCCATTTATCAGTTTAGAGTTAACATACGATAGCCATTGCACATTTGTTTTTGGCGAATACGATGACCAATTGTTTCTTAAAACAAAACAAAATATATTACATCAGATAACTAACTTTATATACATATTAATTCATACGCACTTTAGTTCATCTCGCATCATGCGGTAAACATCATATTGGTAATCTCCTGTGGCCCCAAATAAATCGTCATCATGGGAGAGATCGTTATAATGACAACATTCAGCAACTGTTATTCTTGATAAGGTGTAATCAATAATTGTTATTTGAATTCCTTTTGTTGCCACCGACAACTCTTTACCACGAAGTTTAAAATCAATAAACTTGTTCGTCGTTTTTTCGATGAGTATATTGCCCCAATGTAAATCTCTATGTTCGAATTGAAAGGCATCTTCACCAACTGCTAGTGTTAATATAACCTAATTTTCGTATTCAATAAAGAGACAGAAGTTATAAGAATGCTGTAGTCGGGAGAAACCATAACAATACTCGTTCGCGGTCTAAAATACAAAACTTATAGATCAATGTTTTGGAGAAGCCCAACATTGCAAAACTAGGTGTTCCCCGAATTAAATATGGAAAAAAAAATTTTTTTGTTTTGTTTTGCCGTAACCCCAAGGTTTATCTTTGAGCAGATAAATAATAGTTCACTTGTAAAATTTGTTGGTTGTAATTTTGGTGTAAAAATAAATAAAACTATTTTGCTTTGCGGCATACCGAGCGGGTATACTAAAAAACGTACTCTTTATAAGGGTACAAACAAGTATTTATTCGAAATTTGAACTGGAAGCTAATAGAAGGGAACTGAACTGACCAAGACGAACAGATATCTAGATGCGCATTGCACCTCGTAAACGAGTATATAGTTCTGTCATGCTAACGGTTTAAGTAATAAATAATGTAACCTTACCTGCTGTAGTGCAAAATAACCCTGCTCAGCGTTTAAGAAAGCAAATTTTGACATATCGGTGCCGGCGAAATTTAATTCTAAAATAATAAAGAGTTGGTTATCAGTAAACATCGCAGGATTATCATTTTCAGACTCCTTTTTCTCGTCATAATCTTCCCAGAGAGTTATTAAATGTTGCGGGTATTTTCCTTTGACCAAGCTGACCTGTTTACAACACATTAATTATTTAAGATCTGAGCATTAATATTATTTCTTAAGACGACTTACATTGAATAAATCTACATATCCGCTTGTAGAGTTAGTTTGATTTAACCGTAGCGCACTCATCTCTCTAGAAATTATAATTTCAGGTAATATTTGTTCAAAAGTCTTTTGTATTTCCTCATTGACCAGAGCAGTACCCTCGATCGGAAGCACTTTCATAACTATGTTCGATTCCAATTTATGCTTTGGGGTATACTTAAATACTTCTCCATAAACTCCCTCGCCTATCTTGCAGGTGTTAAACATTTTTGCAGCAGCATACGCTATACTAAACTTAAGGGGCTCCGATTGACCACAGTACTTTAACACTTCTGCTTCGTAGTTAATCTGAAGATCAGGTTCCGAAATACGATTTATGAGCAGCGATTTTCGCGAGTTTTTCGGATCAATTCTCAAATCTTCAGATCTTACATCTTTCGGTTTCAAGTATTGATTTGGCCTGTCGTTTTGGTTTGTACGTCGCCAAGTCTGTAAAGACTTGCGCCATTTTCCTGGCCGCAATACAAGTGACGATGCTTTTTGAGCGGGTACTGACAGGGATATCGAAGAAGATGAAGATGATATTTCAGAGCTGATTGTATTCACATGGAAACAAACTTGCTTTCTCTTCCGTGGTTGGTCCAGTTTTTCTCTATCTAATTACGTAACGTATTTAAGTTAAGAAAAAAGGGATAAGTTAATCTTTATCATTTTACCAATGATATCCGTTTTACGATTATCGCTAAGTAATAATCCATCTATTTTCATTCCAGCTATCGGTGACAGCGCACAACCAAATAGGTTCACAGGCTGGCGCTTTGTGAAAGGAGTTGAGATGGAGTTGTATAATTTATTTACTATGTTCAATTTATCACCAGAATCCGTAAGATTTTTTCTTACGTTTGGGGAGAAAATGTCGTCAACGCTCAACATGTTCGCATTGGAGTTTTCAACACTAGAGTCAATATTAAATGATACTCGTACTTTCTTCTTAAGTAGGTTGAGATCTCGTAGTTCTCTGAATAAATATTATGTTTGATTTTTCGTGGTAAAATTTTGTGTTTTAAATGTTGTTCGACTTACGGTATAGGATCTAGCAATCTGTCGAAAGAGTCTTTCCAAGCATCGTTTGGTAAAGTATGATCCATTTTGTAGTGTTACTTTTTATTATTAATAAATATTTCAAATCAATTTTATCTATTTTGTAAGCGAACAAGCATGTCACATTCGAAATGAAATTTAAGCGCAAACTGAGGCAGTGTAAACGCATTTAAGAGCGATAAAAGAATAGTTGTCTTCTGTTAAGTAAAAATACTGAAATATTCACTATTAAAAGACGCTATAGGTTATGCAAAGCAGGTTCCGTTAACAAACAGGCCTCTTGTGACGTCACATTATACATTACTCAATCGTGAGAAGTTTTGCTCTCTTTCAAACATAACATATTCTGAAAATTTAAAATACAGTTTTTTTTTTGTCTTGTAGAGAGCAATATTCAGTTAATCATTTATATCACATTAATATTATTATACTCCGAACCCATTGAAAATGGAAAATCAGGAATAATGCTTTTGTTGAAATATATATAACAGGGAGATGGAGGCGTGGCAGATCCCAGAAAATATACACTCCCCAAATTAAACTAAAAACAAAATTTTAAGACTCTAGAAACATCAAAAATTTAAAGTCGTTAGCTCTTATAGATTCTGAGATCGCCGCGTTCAAACGTACGGACGGAGAGACAGACGGACAAAATCGACTCCCTGATCAAGAATATATACACTTTACATACATTTTCACAAAAACATTATACCCTTTTCCCAATTTTCTATGGGTTCAGGATATAAAAAGTTATTAAGCATTTAATGTCCCACAACATATGTAGGTATATTGCAGCCCAAGTGCAATCGCTGCGTAAGTTGCTTAGTAAGCAGAACTTTGTATGTATTCCTCGCAGGGGCAATGTTTATTTCAGAGGCCCGAAAATGGATATATGTAACTGTTCTACCATTGATGGACGGTTGATTTTAATTAAATATATTCTTAAATTTATTATTCATTTAATTGTTAGCATAATAAATAATATAAAAATATATTAATAAATAAATAACACTTAACTTAGAAGACGAAACAAATCCTGAGCATATTAATAATGGTTTGTTCTATGTGTTAAATCGTCAAGTGTGTGTATTTATGTATGTTCATTTCAAGAAATGATGAGCTTTCGTTTTTATAAATACTTTTTATTTCTGTTATCATTTTACACAAATGTCATGTTTCCAAATGCAAAAGCTTTGAAAGTTGTTTCGTATTATTCATGGAGTCAAAAATGATTTATTATGAATTATGAATAAAATAATTCATATTGAAAATTAACATATAAGAATATTACCCACTTTTTGTGGTAGTTAAAAAGACACATTTAAATCAATGATTGTTTCATAAGTAGAATTATATAGCTAGGTATTGTTAAGAAGAAAGTTTAATACATTTTACATTGTAATTTAATTATATTTATTAATTTGTTGAATAACAACAAAGAAATGTTGAGCAGTTGCTAAACATTTTATAAATACTAATGCATATACATATGTATGTATATACTATTTGATTGAAATCTACAGATTCTACCGAAAGTATATATACATAATAACAACATATTCATAAATATTTGTGTATAAAAATGAGACGAGTTTCATTTATCTTACTTTGTTTTTACATTTCTTAAAAATGCAAAATATAATTTCATTTGATACTCTCAGTTCTTCAGTATTTGCATTTTGCTCTCTGTTTTATTTTTCCCTGTAAATGTCGATAAAAAAAACAAAGTGTATGTATTTGTTGCTTCTTTTCATTTTTTTTTAAATTTTTTTTTTATACCTTAAACATAAGGAAATGGGGAAAGGGGTAAATTGGCTTTGTAAAACATGCTTAAGAGAGAGTATGTATTTTTGATAAACAGCGAGTCGATTCAGAACTATCTGCCAGTCTTTCCTTATCCATGTTTACCTCGATCTAAAATCCCATTAAAATAAATTTAAATTTAAATTAACTCGCTCAAATTTTTCGCTGTTTTGTTTTTAATAATTTAAATATAGAGATAAGTTTTTCACATAGGTTGTCCCATTTTCTAAAAAAAAGTATACAAGGTATCTGATAGTCAGGCACTCCCGAAAGCACTCTATTTTGTTTTAATGGCGTTGGACTGTTGACAGACAGTCGAATATGAAACTTGAATTTGTTTCGCGTAGAGCGTTCATTATTTTTTGCTTTGAACATTTTCTGTTTCAGTATATTATTAAGCTTTAATCGGAAAACAATACAAATTATCTCAGTGGTGTATGAGTGAATGGAATATTCCTGCTTTTATATTAAATGAAGTATCTTATTTTATAGATACAAGAATATTATTGAAAGAGATTCAGTAAGATTATGTGATATGTTCTCCTGCTAATTGTAGTGTGGTAGTGGTATATAAAATCACATAGTTGCACATATATATGGGGTTTTCATTTTTCATAAAATAATGCGAAAGAAATATTAATTAATCAGCTCTTAACAAATTCAAATAAAAAATTCGATTAAAAAAAAGTTAATACTTATATTATGTATATGTGCTCATGTATAAAATATACATATATAAATAAAAAGTCAAAAAGATTCACTATTAGCAGTCTGTCCAGCCTTATTTTAAGAACTTATCTGTGGGCGTTTATTAGCTAGAAACGAACCAAAATATGATTATTTTTTACAAATATGATTATGTTTTCGTTAGAATGAACTCGAATTCTATCAAGTCTTTGACGCAGTAAATAAATTGTAAAATTTAAAAGACATAAAATATTAACAAAAAAATCAGTAACCCAAATATGAATAGTGATAAAATTATATATATACATTTACATACACATTTACAATTTTAAAAATGTTAGCTATAGCTTAAAATCGTCCGTGATATATATATATATATATATATATATATATATATATATATATATATATATATATATATATATATATATATATATATATACATAACGCGGAAAACGCGATTGGGTCACACCTAATCAAATGCTTATAACTACAACTACGACTTACATATATAGCTAACATTTTAAAAATTGTAAATGTAATCAACTGTCGTATATTTATACATATAAATCTGTTAAATTTCAAATCATTCATGGCCTTGAGTTAAAGTATAGGCTTCAACTAACTTATATTAAATTATTTGCCGAAAATTTATTTTTTTTGTGAACATTTTGAAACAAGCTGTTAAAGTTCGATAATAATATTCAAACGTGTGTAACTCATAAAAAGAATATTCAAACGTAATATACGGACCTTCTGTGATCGACGTGTTGATACTGACGGACAGACGGACAGACATACGGACAGGGCTAAATCGACTTGGCTTGTCTCTCTGATCAAGAAGATATATACTTTATGGGGTCTGCCACGCTTGATTCTGTCTGTTACATACATTTCAACAAAACCATTATACCCTGATTTCCCATTTTCAGTGGGTTGTCCATCCATGCAAGGGTGTCCCAAATTCACGCAAGAAGAAATTTTAATAGATAAAATTGGTTACCTTGAAATGTTGAAACTCGAAAAAGTTTTTGTATTAGCACAATAAATTTCATAATCCATCATCAATAATCCAGATCAGTCCAAAGTCGAATAAAACAATTTTTTATAACACCATATTCTAAGAATAATATTTAATATTTACCTGTCAGAAAAAGTCGTTCGTAGTAATTATTTGACATCACTTTTTTTCAGTGTGAAAATCGAGTATTCAGTGTTTTGAAAAAGTGTTTAAAAATGCTATTCAAGCAAAACCAAAGGTTCATTATTGGCTGCGTTGTTATCTTTTTATACCTTCCTGTGTATATTGAATCGTCCAATAAGTGTCTTAAAGCAAAAAGTAAGTAAAAATTCGTAATAATAATTTACATATTCTGTATTTAAAATGTTCGTTGGTTTCAACGTTATTTAGGAACAGGCAATATTTTAGCGTAAACAAGACATCAAAACTCTTGAGGAAATCAAGACAAATAATTTCTGTTACCAACATATCGTTGACATGAAATCTAAATGTTTTATAAACTAAAATGCATGTTTTTATACTTTTTCACGATGTGTAAAAGTATATTGGTTTTGTGAAATGTCCGTCATGCTGTCTGTCCATCTGTCCGTATGAACGCAAACCATTTCCACGCTATTGAAGCTAGAGATTTGGAATATATACTCGTGTATACTCTCATCAGATAAAGTGTCAAGATTTACCCGATACGCCCACTAGGGCGGATATGGTGGATATATCTACGCCCATTGGGGGCGTATGGTCAAACTGTATTTTCTACATTTTTAAAGCTAGAACGCCCAAATTAGGCACGTGGGTTACTGTTACGATCCTATAAAGATCGCCCAAAATTTTGTATTGCCACGCCTACTAGGGTCGTGACAAATCGGATCTGAATATTTAGTGATTTTACTAATTCTGTTATAATTTGAGCACTATTGATGTTAGAGACATGAGACTTGGTATATATACTCGGGTTAACATACCACAACCTAAAAGTTATGGAGCCCACAGGGGGCTTGGAAGCTAATATCAGCTTATATCTCCACAGTTTTAGAGCTAGAAGCTCCGGGGCCTCCACCGATTCCCCAAAAATTATTGTTGGGCCCCAAAAGGGGCGTGACTTACAAAAAATACTCTGTAACTGTCGCATTTTTTTAATGTGAGTATCCAAACTTTACAGTTATATTCCTCCACTCTATGAACATGCCAAAAATTATATGTCTATGCCCACTGGGGGAGTGGCAAATCAAAACTGAAAAATCTACAGCTTCTTAACTCGTCACATAATGACATTGTGACCTTTGACCTTGTCTTTTGATTTGCCAAATTTTATATATATATATATTGAAAAGAATATTTTATTAACATAAAATAAGTAAAGAAAGAAAAAATAACAAAAATATCAACATGACCGCACCGGAGTTTGAGCCCACGCCTCTACGCTCGCCACCGAACTTCTATCTCATTTTCAGAGTTGCCACCTCTCTCATTCTGAAACTGGCTAGCTATAAATATGAATTATATAACTGAGTGTCGATTTCATTAAAACTAAGAAAGTTATCGATTTGTTTAACAAACTCGATCTTTTCGTGCTATACAGGAACCTGCACACAAAAAAGTCTCTAGCTTTTGTAGATTCTGAGATCGACATGTTCATATTTACGGACGGAAAAACATTGGGCCTGTCGCGCCTCCTTCTGTCTGTTACATACATTTCAACAAAACCATTATACCCTGATTTCAAATTTTTAATGGTCTAACTTTTTCATCAAATAATTTTTTCAGATTATTTTTCAATTGCTCCTTCAAATAACGGATTTGGTGTTGGTCTTCAAGTTACCAATAGATCGACGCATCAGGTGATGACACGAATATTTTCAATATTTTTAAAGGAAGTACTTAACTATAAGGATGTGCAAATCATTCCATTAATATTTGAAAATTATTCAGATCCTCAAAATGTTTTGAAAACTTTAAAATATGTTAAGTAAGCAAGATAAAGTATTTAATAATTCACAATATTCTGTGAATAATTTAATTCTTACATTTTTAATGTTACAGACACTATAAGGGATTACATCAGACTTCAATGATCAATTTGGAGGTCTGGACGCCCTATACTGCACATAAGGAGCCACTACCAAATATATATAGTGCCGGTGCGTCTATAGCTCCCGGTCGATTTGGTTGGTTTGTGCCAAGATCACAAATTTCGACGGATACAAATAACTGTAGCTTGCACTATGAAATCTTCAGAGATCTTAATAATGTTTATTACTCCCTATACATAATGGAGGATAATATTATGTCACTTATAAGAAACAGAAGGTAAAATTCGCAGTAATATTATCCGAATGAGAGGCTAATTTTGTTACCTTTTTTTATAGTGTTGAAGGATATGCAAATCCAAAATGTGTTAAAATCAAATGTGCCATGCTAATCGCACAATGGCAAAATGATTCATATTTTATTTCAGAAGAACTAAATGAGAGTTATCTAAACGTAGTTTGGTTGGGACATCAATTTAGAGATACTGTACTGGAACTGGATTCAATTTATAAATCAAGTTACACTCGTGGAAATAAAAGATTTGTCGTTCTACATTGGGTGCCTTCGGAGCTAATTGATGCTGATATTAAATTTGCTCAAATAACATTGCCAAGATGTGAAGACAATGAACACTTCAAAAAGTCGAACTGCCGATACGAGCTAACTCCGATACTTAAATATTATCCAGGAAGTTTAATTTACGATAAACGAATGATGTACGCTCTTCACAATTTTTATATAAATGATAACGACTTGGAGAATATTAAGCATGAACTTAGTGTACAGAGAGATCATATAAAAGATTCTGAAGCATTGTTTAACAATGTTGCATGTAATTGGCTGCTCCAGAATTTTAAGACATACAGCCACTGGATATTACCGAAGACGGTAAAAACATTATCGATTGGTGGTATATTCCCACTCTATGTAAAAGACCGTGGGCATGAAAATATTGTTCAGGCATCGCAAAGAGCTGTCGATGTAGTCAACGAAAATAAAACAATATTACCAAACTATCATTTAGAGATAATAGTAAAAGACGGACAATGCAAGTCAGATATGGTTTTGAAATCATTCATACATTATTTCAATGAGCCAAATTTGTTGGGAGTTTTGGGACCTGCCTGCAGTGAAACTGTTGAACCAATTGCAGGCATCTCGAAACATTTAAATATGATGCTAATATCATATTCCGCTGAGGGTGACTCCTTTGTTGACCGCGAAGCATATCCATACTTCTTTCGAACGATTGGGTCAAACAGTGAGTATGTGGATGCCTACATCAAAATTATGCAGCAACTTGGTTGGAGCCGTGTCTCCACATTGATAGAAGATACACAACAATATAACGGTTATTTGTCGCTTATGGAGAATAAACTGCGGCTAAATAACTTTACCTTAGTTTTCAGTCGAAAGGTTCCGAGTGATGTGTCAGCTTCAGATATGAGAGAGGTTTGCTTTAATTATCATACTGTATGAGTATAACTTATTAAAATATAAAATTATTTTAGCATTTGGTCAAACTAAAAGAAGCTCACTCAAGAATTATTATTGCAGAATTGCCAATTGACAATGCGGCAATTACCATATGTGAAGCTATAAAACTGGGCGTGAGTATTTTTACTATTTTTATACCCTGAACCCATTGATAATGGGAAATCAGGGTATAATGTTTATGTGAAAATATATGTAACAGGCAGGAGGAGGCGTGGCAGACCCCATAAAGTATATATATTCTTGATCAGAGTGACAAGCCGAGTCGATTTAGCCCTGTCCGTCCGTCTGTCCGTATGTATGAACGCGTCAATCTAAAAACCTATAAGAGCTAGAGACTTGAAATTTTTTAAGTAGGCTCCTGTATAGCACGAAAAGATCGAGTCGCTGACGCAGCGACTTGCGCTTGTGTGTACGTGCGCCTGTGTGTGTGTGTGTGTATGTGTTGCTTGTAATGAATATACATATACGTATATAAAATAAACGGAAAATGCACGGAATGCACGGAGAATGTGGTTCTTCACAGGGTTCCGGGTATCCCCTAGTCGGGCGGTGTCGACTAGAGTTTTCTTACTTGTTAGATCTAAAGTCTCAAATTTATTTTAATGTGTATTTTACACCGATTTGTTATATTTTTTTTGTTATATTTTTTTAGATGACACAAACTGAGAACTATGTTTGGTTTTTACCATCTTGGCTATCAAAAGACTTTGAAATGTGGAATTTTAAAGTTGAAAATAAATGTTCAATTGCAGAGCTTCGAAACGTAAGTAGTTCATATCAAACTATTAAATACGAGCTTTAACTATAATTTTTATTGATAATAGGCAATCGAAGGGCACTTAAGTATAAGACATACACCATTTGGCGATCTAAATGCAGAGATGCAAGAGGGAATTTCCATAAATTCATGGTTAACTACTTATAAAAATAAGTATCAATCGTTCTCAAGTTATATAGGATTTGTTTACGATGCAGTGTGGACCTATGCTCTTGCAGCACATAAATTACTGGAAAATGACTCTTATACTCTCAATGAGCTAAGATCAACAGAAGTTACAAAACAATTGTCAAAATTAATTGGGGAAACAGATTTTAATGGCTTGTCTGGTAACGTGAGATTTGGCACTGGTGAGTTTGGTGGCTCACGTATAATCAATCTGGATATATTGCAATGGAAAAATTCAACGTATGAAAGGATTGGTTCATTCAAGCCTATTGTTGAGGGAAGTGCATCAAATATGCATATTTGCGGAGGAGAACTTACTTTTTCGACAGAAGAAGCGTTTCATGGCCAGGTCCCCGAAGATGGACGATATGACTGTAGGTTTTCGGCATTAGTCCGTTGTTTGCATGTTACCTGTGATATTGCTTCAATGATTTTCATAATTTTTCAATGCTTGATAGTAATTGTAATGATGTCGCTCATTTCTTGTTATTTTTGGAAAAAACGCTACGATCGCAAAGTAAGGCGATCTGCCCAAATAATGAAAATGTTTGGCATTGACTTGATCTCTCCATCAAGAAACAAAGTGAATACATTAGATAAATGGGAAATACAAAAGAATAATATTGTGATCAACAGACGATTAGGCGAAGGTGCTTTTGGCGCGGTCTATGGTGGAGAAGCGCAATTGGGCTCTAACGAGTGGACTGCAGTAGCTGTCAAAACTCTAAAGGCAGGGCAATCTACAGAGGACAGATTAGATTTCTTGGCAGAGGCAGAAGCTATGAAAAAGTTTCATCACAAAAATATTATTCAACTTTTGGGAGTTTGTTTGCAAACGGAACCAATTTATACAATAATGGAGTTCATGCTATATGGCGATTTAAAGACATACCTTTTGGCAAGAAGAAACATGGTAAATGAGAAAATAACAGATGAATCTGATATATCATCCAAGCGTTTGACTATGTATGCAATGGACGTATCACGCGGATTGGCATATCTTGCAGAACAGAAATATGTTCATCGAGATATCGCATGTAGAAACTGTCTGGTGAACTCTCAGCGAGTCGTTAAAATAGGAGACTTTGGTATGGCGCGACCTACATTCGAAAGTGATTATTATTGTTTTAACAGGAAAGGTGTTAGAAAGCTTTTCCCAGTTCGCTGGATGCCACCTGAAACACTTTCGTTAGGTCTATTTACGCCTGCTTCCGATATATGGTCATTTGGAGTTGTACTTTTTGAAATTATATCATTTGGATCATATCCCTATCAGGGCCTAACAAATAATCAAGTTCTTGATTTTGTAAAAGCTGGCAATACATTACGAATACCTCACGGTGTTAAGCCGCAGTTGGAAGGTCTGTTAAAGTCTTGTTGGAATCAGGAAGTCAGCAAACGTCCAACGGCTTTGGAAATAATAGAATATATTTCCAACTACCCTCGATTGTTGACACCGGCTATAGAATTTTCCGGAACGGCGGTTCACCTGTCAGAGTCTGAATGTGATGAAGTGGAACTGCTGACAACTTGTCAGAAGTCTTCCCCGTTAAATAACGAGTCTACGTTCGATCTTTTGCCACTCCAACAAAGAAGCTCTGATCATTTTCACAAAAATAACATTATCGCCGAAAATGAATTTCCCAAATTTGAGGTTAGTGACGGTTCGGACTCTCAGTGTAACAATGGTTCCTTTTCACAAACTACTCCAGATGGTTATAGCATAATGGCTCCACTTCTGATACATCAAGTGGTTGCCGATTCAAACGATAAAAAATCATAAGCTATTGTTACTATATTTTAAAACTTGGCTCTAAAAGTTAGTGATCTTATATCATAATTCAATGAAAAGGAAAACGATGACAATTTAAAATCACCAATTTTTTAAATGTTCTGGAGAGTATACTAATTCGAATATGCAATTTTTAATCGATAAAATATCATAAATATGTACTTTTTTATAACTGAAAGCACAAATTACAAATATATGTATATATGTGTCTGTATTGAGGGTTTCAAATATATTTTTTTATATTATAAAACATATTTTCGAAAGTGTACTCCAAAAATAAACAAGTTCATTTAAGTTAGTTGACGTATACATATATTATAAAAATATTATTACTACAAGCATTTTCTAAAACTAATTATTGTTTAAGGGACTTATTGTAACCAAATTCCCAAATTTAAACTGAAAAGTGGTTGAAACTTATTTTGATATACGTAACATATCTATAAAGAGTAGTTATATTCGATGATATAATTAACTGTAATGGCTATGTATTAGCAGAAAACTTTATCGTATTCAGTGTATTACCTACAGTTTGTCAAGAAACACTTTACACACTGCAAAAAAAATACACATTTTGACTCAAGATGCAAAAATAAAAGCTTTTAGTTAAAATTTCTGAAATTATCTTTATGCTAAGTTGTTTAATAAACAAGCTGAGAAAGACCGCCTAATTCAGCACAAAATTGACTAAAATCCTCAATTATAGGACGAGCCTATAACCTTAAGGAAAAGAATGTGACTTAGATGTGTCACTTGAAAAAGAACGCCCAGCCATCCTCCGGCATGGGTACTCTTCAAGAGCTTTACGAACGAAAAATTGGATTTTATTGGAAAATGTAGAAAAGCGCTTAAATGTTGTTACAATTGTTGCAGTACAGCAATTCTTTTATTATGTGGGTTAATATGGAGCCTTCCCATCATGTTCACAGCTAAATGAATATTCTTGGAAAGAATAATGAGAATATATAATTATAATATCAGAATATATAATTATATCAAAACTACTCGACTAGGAGAGCGCCAACATGCGAACCCTGCGAAGAGCCGCTATCCCGAACATTCTTTATTTCTTAAATATATATGTATGTACATTACGAGGAACACATACACATACACACAGACGCACGCATGCAGATGCACACGCTTTGCTAACTGCGCATTTGACGTACAGACTGCCCTTAGGCTGCAACATACTATTGCACAGTGGTTCCGCTTGTATGGAGAGAGCGGTCAAAAATAGTTCCCGTTGTGATATCGAGTAGAAATTTTATTTATTTTATAATAAGACATTAGGAACTAAATTTTAAATAAAAGGGGCACGGTTCGCCAAAACATAATGTAAAAAATAAGCAAAAATCAAATTCAAGACATAATAACAAAATTACTTACAAATTACTTCCTTTAACTAATTTGCTAATAAATCAACTGAAGAAATCAATCAAATTTGCTTTGCACGGCAAATAATTGCAAATAAAGGCTATATATATATATATTTAAATATTGTATCGATAGCTATTTCCGTCTAAATGTTATATATATATATATATATATATATATATATATATATATATATATATATATATATATATATATATATATATATATATATATATATATAACATTTAGACGGAAATAGCTATCGATACAATATTTAAATATCTCTACCTCTTTTAGGTCCTGAGATTGACGTGTTCACACATACGGACGGACGGACAGGGCTAAATCGACTCGACTTGTATCCCTGATCAAGAGTATATATACTTTATAGGGTCTGCCACGCCTGCTTCTCCCTGTTACATACATTTTAACAAAACCATTATACTCTGATTACCCATTTTCAAAGGGTTTCACCCTGAAATTATTTGCACAGAAAATATTTATTTTCAGAAAATTTGAACAAGAATTTAACATTCGTCGAGTGAATAAAGTGATAAAGCTAGAATGGAATAGAATCGCACTTACAATTAACCAACCGCACATACTCACATACATATTTACATACTATGTATGAACATATATATATGCGTGTGTGTGTCAGCGTAGAGACAGACTCTTACCCACACATATATGTATGTGTCTCTATACATATTGTAAATCTGTGAATTAAGAAACAATCATAATAATCGCACTCAGCGCACGTAATTATGAAATCCACATCACAGAATGAGAAACGGTCGGGCCTAGTTATAACTACAGCTATAGCAATATCAACGGTTTCACCATAAGCTCCATTGCAGACTGCAAGCCTTTATCTCCGTCTCCGTTAACGCCATGACTGCCGTAGCAATTGCTGTGGAAAGTGCACAACGACATTATGTTTCGCTCTACCGCGCTAATGCAATGGTCTATCATCAACGTCCAGAGTAAGCACATAATAGGATGGAAAGAGATGCAGATATACAAAAAGTGAGGGGGAGAGGCAGAGGGAGAGAGAGCGAGAGAGAAAAAAATGGTTGTGGGTGTAAGTAAAAGGCAAAAGGACAGAGTGGAAAGCAATTCCACAGTCATCATTAGTTGTGCTAATGCACCGGAGCTAGGGGGAAATAAGGGGTAGTGTGTTATCGCAGAGTAGTAAGAGGTGCAAAAGCATCAGCTGCAGCTGCAGTAAAATTGTCTGTCAGATGCAATTCCAAACGGATGAAATTGTTTCACACAATAAAAATTCTATATGAAACCAAAACAATGGGAAGGTAAATAAATG
Source organism: Drosophila mercatorum (assembly GCA_961210405.1). Taxonomy (NCBI): domain Eukaryota; kingdom Metazoa; phylum Arthropoda; class Insecta; order Diptera; family Drosophilidae; genus Drosophila; species Drosophila mercatorum. The sequence goes on along the minus strand of CAUIUS010000002.1, from coordinate 346,244 downwards.
CGGGATCTGCGCGTTGACTCAAAATAAAAATATTTATAATACATACAAGCACATTTATATATTAGAGCATTATGTTTGGCAATTTTTGTTGTTTACAGTACAGTGGGCCATCTGCACAAATAAAACAAGTACGAAAACTCTAGACGGGCAACTGGGAGATACCCTGAACCCCGTCCGATTTTCGTTTTTTAAAATACTGCAGCATTTAGCATTAATTAAATTAAGTTAAATTAAATTTTCATATTTTAATCAATAGCTACATTTTTATGTTTCAACTCGATGGAGCAGCTATTAATCCTCAAACCATAGCGCCATTTATCAAATCTGCACTAGAAATTTTCAGTTCTTATAATTTGCTAGATGCCCACAGTTCAATATTTGTGTGTGAACTACTGCCTATGCTTAGCACAGTTGTACACGTGGCCAAACGTTTTGTTTAATAACTTTTGTGTAATTTAATGGATTGAATGAAATTATTAACATATTTTATTCTTCCATTTGAAAGTCAGTTGGAAATATAATCAATATGCTGAAAATTTCATTAAAATCCATTAGGTAACACAGAAGTTATTGAGCAGAACGTTTAGCCAATTGTCAATTGCCAATAGCGACAAGCTGTGCGAACATTTTACTATATTCAAAGAAATCACAAATACAATCGAAAACAGCCCGAATAATCAGGTTTTCCGTTTGCTGCAAAGTGCAGTGGAAGTGTCAAGATTTTCCCAATACTAGGGGCGTGGAAAATCGGAAAATGCATTGTCCAATATTCAGAAACACTACTTCTAGCAAGGCTAGAGAATAGAGATTTGGTATGTACCCTCACGTTGACATCCCAAGGTCAAAAAGCTATGGCGGATATATCTACCCCCATTGAGGGCGTAGAAAATCGTTTCAAACTATATCTTCAACAGTTTAAAAGCTAGAACGCCCAAATTTTACACATGAGTTACTGTTTCGATTCTATAAAGATCGCCCACACCTATATAGTAGATAAAGGGAATCTCTCTCATTTTTACATTGCTTGGCGGTGCGTGTCTTTGCTAAGGCTCTAAACTTAGATCTCCATTGAAATTTGGGTGGCCTCCTCCGACAATTTGAGCGGCGATCTTAAGGATTTAAGATTAATTAAAAATACAATGTACCAGATGCCCCTATCGTGTGCTGGGACGTGAATAAGTATTTCGCAGTAACTGGGAGCACTGCCAAGCAGGGCCAAGCACTGGGTTTGAATTCAGGTGCGGTGACATCGTTTTTTTTTTAATATATTTTTTTCTTTAAAATATTCTTTTAATTGCATTTATAATATTTTCCAAGCTCTAGAAGAGGTCAAAAGTCACAAAGTTCCTCATTTGTGAGTTTAAAGCTGAAAAACAGCACCTTTCCCCGCCCGGTTTACCACGTCCCAGTGGACGTAGACGTATAATTTTTAGTCAGTCCATAGAGTGGATCCCTTTCTTCAAAAGGAAAGTAAAAACAAGTAAAGCAAGTAAGAAAACTCTAGACGGGGGTCCCGACTAGGAGATACCCTAAACCCCGCTCTATCTGCGTTTTTTAAAATACTGCATAATTAGCATTTCGTATAAACGCACAGAAAACTAAATTCAATTCATTTCCAATTGTTTAGCCAATAGCGACATCTATGGTTCGATAGAACAGCGCCATCCATGTTTCGATTTATTGAACAGCTGATAATTAGCAAATCATAGCGCCATATATTGGAAATATGTACACTAAAACTTGCGGGTTTTAGAATTAGCTAGATGCACGTAGCTCAATGTGTATGTGTGTATGTGTGTATGTGTGAAATTTGGACCCGGCATCCAAAATTTAACAAAAATAAAAATTAGATAAAATAAATATAAAACTTAAAAAAAAAATTGGGGACTCTAGCTATAAAGACGTGGGAGATATAATTTTATAACTAACATTCGATAATGTTTTTAATCGAAAACATTAAAACTAAAATAGTTATCGACTTTTTTTAACAAACTCGATCTTTTCGTGCTATTCACGGACCTACATACAAAATTTCAAGTCTCTAGCTCTTATAGGTTCTGAGAACGACGCGTTCATACATACGGACAGACGGACAGGGCTAGATCGACTCGGCTTGTCTCCCTGATCAAGAATTTATGTACTTTATGGGGTCTGCCACGCCTCCTTCTGCCTGTTACATACATTCACATTTCAACAAAAACATTATACCCTGAATTCCCATTTTCAATAGGACGGACGGACAAACAAACGGGCAGGACTAAATCGACTTTCATTGTTTCACTGATCAAGAATATATATACTTCATGGGGTTTGCCACGCCAGCTTCAGCGTGTTAAATATATTAAAAAAACATTTTATCCTGATTTCCCATTTTCAAAAATAGTATGGGAAATTAAATCGACATTCTTTTCAAAGTGTGGGCGTATCGGGAAAACCTTAACTCTATCTGACAAGGGTAGACACGAACACATCTTCAAAATTCTTGACTTCAATAGGGGGAATATAGTTTTCGGACATGCGAACAGAAGGACAGTAAAACGGAAATTCCACAAAACCAATATATTCTTTTCACTTGTATGAATAACTAAAAAAAAATATTGTCTTGAAATAAGTGTAGAATCAATAAACCAATATTTTATCTTCTAACTACAATATATTATTGGCTGCAGAAGCATCGTCAAATTAACAGCTTGTAGAAATCAAATTTTATTGCACATACATAAATATGTACCTATGTTATGCATACTAGGATGCCTTCAATTACTTTGACCCCTATAGTCCTTTGTCATTCTTTTTTATATAAATGTTTCGATTTTTGCGGAAAGTCTGGCAGCATGTATGAATCGAAACGATTTGGATGTGTGGCCCAGCTGTTGAAGCCTTGATTAAAAAAAAAAAAAAAAAAAAAAACAAGTAAGAACGTTGCAATCGGACGCAACCGACAGCGAAATACTATTTCACGTCCCAGCAGCCCTCTATCACATTATATTTTTTAAAATTTAACCTTAAATCCCCACTGTCGCCGCTCAAATTAGCTGCAGATTAAAACTTTTCATTGGAGGTGGCCAAACAGTTTCAATGTGAATAGAAGCTTAGAACCCTTACCTTAGCAAACACACGCACCTAAATTGAGAGAGATGGCATCTCTCAAAATAAGAGAGGTGGCAACTCTGAAAATGTGATATAAGTTCGTTGGCGAGCGCAGAGGTGTGGGCTCGAACCCCAGGGCGGTCATGTTGATATTTTTGTTATATTTTCTTTATTTAGTTATTTTGTATTAATAAAATATTCTTTTCAAACATATATATATATATATATATATATATATATATATATATATATATATATATATATATATATATATATATATATATATATATATATATATATAATTTATTAAATCAAAAGGCAAGCTCAAAGGTCACAAAGTCATTATGTGGCGCGTTATTGGCTCAAATTTGATTTGCCACGCCCCCAGTAGCCGTAGACAAATAATGGCATGTGCATAGAGTGGGCGTTCAGGAATATAACTGTAAGGTTTGGATGCTTACATTCGAAAAATGCGAAAATTACAGGCTATTTTTCTATATGTCACGCCCCTTTTGGGGCGTTACAATAATTTTTGGGGAATCGATAGAGGTGGCCCCCAGTAACATTCAATTTTGAAGCGTCTATCACTAAAACTGTGGGAGATATAAGCCGATATTAGTTGCCACGCCCCCTGGGGGCGTAGATATATCTGCCATAACTTTTCGATTGTTGGATGTTAACCCGAGTATATATACCAAGTCTCAAACCTCTAGCATCAATAGTGCTCAAAATATAACGAAACTAGTAAAATCATTATATATTCAGTACTTAGTAGGCGTGGCCATAAAAATTTTTGGACAATCCTTATAGGATCGTAACAGTAACCCACGTGCCAAATTTGGGCGTTCTAGCTTTAAAACTGTAGAAGTTACAGTTTGACCCGATTTGCCACGCCCCCAATGGGCGTAGATATATCCGCCATAGCTTTTTGATTTTGGGATGTCGACAGTTAAAATCTCAATTCTCTAGCTCTATAAGTAGTGTTTCTGAGATACAGGAAAATGCATTTTCCGATTTGCCACGCCCCTAGTGGGCGTATCGGGAAAATCTTCACACTTTATCTGACGAGGGTATACACGAGTATATATTTTAAATTTCAAGTCTCTAGCTTCAATAGCGTGGAAATGGCTTGCGTTTATACGGACAGACTGACAGACGGGCGGACAGCATGACGGACATTGCACAAAACCAATATACTATATCACTACGTGAAATAGTATAAAAAAAAAATAAGGAAACCCAAGAGTGCTCTGGTAGCGACTATACACTAGGAGATACTCTGAACCCTTTGAAAGCCGAGATTCCAAACATGCCTATTTACATATATATTACAAGCAACACGTACACGTACGCACGCACGTATAAGCACGCTCTGTTAACTGTTAAAAGTTAAAATTTAAATTTTAAAAATTAAAATTTAAATTAAAAATCTCTAGCTTTAACGGTATACAAAAACTAAGCCGATTTATTGATTCTTATCGATAACAAGAGAACGGAATATGTTTTCTAATTTTCGAAAAAGATTCGTAATGCGTTGGTATTCACAAAAATGCATGTAAACAAAGCTCTAGCTTTTGTGGTTTACGAGATTGCTGCGATCACACAGACGTACAGACGGACACTGCTGTAATGAACTTACAAAGAATATACATAAATACTTTCTGGGTTCTGTTACGCCTCCTTCTATCTGTTACATACATTACAACAAAAACATTATACCCTGATTTCCTTTTTTTCAATGGGTTCAGGGTATAAAAAGCCATGCTTAAGTGACAATACGCACTTGGTCATTTTACAATGGTAACTTTGTAGAGATGCTCATATAAATTCCAAATAATTTGGTTATTAGCAAATAATGGACAAACTATATATACATATGTATATATTTTAATGGGTTCCGGGTATAAAAAATACTCTTAAGAAATAAATATGAAAAAAGTGTATTTCCTAATCAAATATGATGGATGACTTACTGTATACTTATATTTCATTTCAAAGAGTGTTTTCTACATTCTCTTGTAGGACAAGTTATGGGTATATAAAAGAAATATATGTATATTAGTTCGAAATTCCGACACACAGCCCAGCTGACTGATCCAGAGCATTGCACGATACAGATTTTTTCGATTGGCCACTATATAATTTTTGGCAAATAAATAGAAGAGGTCAACAGTAGTCCAGTACAAATACAGGGTTTCCCGTTTTGATATGCCATCAGTGAGCATAGACACATAATAATTTGGATTTTTACGCTAAAAAGATCACAAAATAAATATATTGATATCGACTAATAAATAGTCAAATCAACAATGCACTTCTATAATTAGTAACCAGGCAATGTGAATATCGATTATTAAGTAGCCTAAAATTCTTATCAGCTTTATAGTGCCTTGAGAACGAATTTAATTTAAATTATGCATTGGTTATTATTTAGTTGCACTTATGCTGCTCAGAATGATGAGAATAACAATTTTTTTTATTTTAATTTTTTTTGTAGACGTATGTATATATTACTAATGCATTTATTTTGCTTATTTGTGGTAAATAACTCAGTAAATCCATATTTTACTAAAAGATACTTTGAAAAGCTAGAATACATAAATGATATTTTTTTTAAAGATATGTAGTTTGTGGAAGATTTATAGTTGTAATCTGCAAAGAAAAACTTGGAAATAATATTATATGACTGGGAATTGAGCTTCGTCTTGCTGGCATAAATCTCACTTACAGAGCAAAAAGTGAATTTTCAAAAATTTATTTTTGGTTGGTTATGTATCTAATTTTGCCCATAGTGCATTGTGAATACGCAGGCATATGTATGTACTTATATATATTGACTGTTACATATACATAAGAAGACTTTTTGCATGTTTTTACTGACGCTGCAGAAATATTCGCAGCACAACTGGTCAACTGGGCATTAAATAGCGAATCTCACACTGTGACAGTGTGGGCACAGTTTACGAATGGAATAATATCGAAGGATGCCGCATGCCAGCCGAATGTCGGGTCAAAAAATTGTTAAAGTGGCATTCATAAAAAATCCATATGTATGTACCTACATCTCTCGCGTTTCCAGCACATATGTACACACACACACACACACACACACACACACACACACACACACACACACACACACACACACACACACACACACACACACACACACACACACAATATATATATATATATATATATATATATATATATATATATATATATATATATATATATATGAAAAATATATTTCAATGCATATATGCATTTATATGTATGTATATATGTGCACATACATATGTATGTATGTATGTATGTTCAAATGTTCAAATGTATAATTTCAGAAAAAAATATTCAAGTTTATGTAGTCACATCTTTAAATATATGTACATTCATATATGCACATATGCACATTCATTCTGTACATTGTTATATTGCTGTTTGTACATCAAAATTTGTAGATATATGTATATGAACATAAATATGCTATTCTTTGGCTTTGGGTTGTGGAGGGTAATTGCTAGTCCGGCAGTCTGTGTCATCACACTCATTTGTTTGTCCATTTCTCACTTATAGAAATCTTAAAAGGAAATAGCACATACCAGCTGCAGCAAGAGAATTAAAAGCAAAAATTGTGAACTCGCAATTAAGCATCAACAATAACAATTACTTTTATGTCATTTTAAATATCTTTATTCATTAATAAGTTTTGTTGTATATATTTTCTTATTATAGCGCGATAATGTCATTCATACATATGTATGTATGTGTGTATTTGCCAAAGCACACGTTTCTAGGATTTGATTTCCTCATAAAAAAGATATATATATATATATATATATATATATATATATATATATATATATATATATATATATATATATATATGTATATATATATATATATATATATATATATATATATATATATATATATATATACATATATATGGCGAACATAATAATTTAAAACAAGTAAGTAAAACTATAGTCGGGCGTCCCAACTAGGAGATACCATTAATCTCGAGCGATCTGCGTTTTATAAAATACTGCAGAGTTTGTATTTAATATAAATGCACATAATATTAAATTCAATTCAATTTTTAATTTTTAGCCGACAGATAGATATCGATTTTTTTAAACAAACTCTATCTGCGCGTGCTATACACGAACCTGCATAAAAATCTTTAGCTCCTATAGGTTTCGAGTTCGACGCGTTTATACATACGGACGGACGGACGCACAGACGGACACGGCTATATCAATTCAGCTCGTCGAGCTGATCATGAATATATATACTTTATGGGGTCTGCCACGCCTCCTTCCCCTGCTAAATACATTTTAACAAAACCATTATACCTGATTTCCCATTTTCAATGGGTTCAGGGAATAACGAGTAAGAGTACTCACTCAAGCCACGCTTCCTATTGGTATACATACATATACACATATGTACATATGTATAATATTGGCAATAGAGGAGCTCAACAGAAATATACACAAGGGTTCTAAATTGGTGTGGTAAGATTAGGACATTTAAATATTCTCTTACTACTAATATTATACCATTTTTTTCTTATTGTTAGCAATAAAAATATAGGTGGACACTTCTTAATGCTAACGGAACTTAATTTAAAATTTAGGCCATTCAAGTCATTAGAGAAACCGTCCCAAATATCTCGCAGAAAAAGCCATTAGAGTGCAACATTTGGCGACACTGTTAAGTGAATTTTTTTTTACCGTTTTAAATGCAGGAAATGACTTGCAAAATAGTTAACAAAATGCAATTAAAATGCTGCAATTATAATTATAATTGGGCGCAACAAAACGGAACATAGTAATCAGAAAGCAGTCAAAAAGTCCAGTGCTCCGCTTTGCTGAGGATAATTCTGACTGTTGAAGAGGTTAAAAAAAATTAAAAGAAGAGTCCCGTGGGCTAAGTTAATCTGAAAAGCGTTAATTGCTACCAGAGCTGAATGAGCAACAGACAACAATACAATTATTCCAAGCGATGCAGAAGATGCTAATTCCACTTAAGCAGAACTTCTCTTTTTAAACCCCTCACAATTTATGAAACCAAATTATTATAGTTTTACGAACTTTACTTTAAGTAAATAGTTTTAAAATCAAATAGTACTTGAAGCTTTATACTCATATCAAATTCGATTTAAATTCTTTGAAAACTTGAAGGTTACGAAATACAACGTATATTATTCTTTTTATTTCATGAACGATTATCATGATGAAGTGTATAATATGTGCATATTTTGTGGTCTAAATAAACAATTTGGTAACTGTGGTGTTCAAGTTGAGCAAGATATTGAGTTAATACTCAATAGTTCAATAAGTAAAATGTGCTATCCAGATGACGCGATTTAGCAACCGTTTTTAAAAGCTTTTTTCCAAAAAAATTTTTAAATACTTCTAGAAATGATACTTGTTTTATTTTAAGTAGAATAAAACAGAGGTTTATAGAAAATAAATTTTAAGACTCTAGCTCAAATAATACAGAAGATATTTAACAATTACGGTGAATGTGAAGGGTGTGCTATCCTAATGCCGCGTAGTGTATATGATGTATATATTTTCTTTAAGTTCTGGTTCCCTTTGGTCGCTGGTTGAAAAAAAAAACAATCAAGAGTGCTCTAGTCGAGACTGCTTGACTAGGAGATCCCCTGAACCCTGCAGAGAACTTCTATTCCTCAGAATCGATAACATTCTCCTTTACTTTTAAATGTACATATGTACATATGTAGCAAGAAATACATACACACAGACAGACCCATCCACAAGCACACACTGCTAACTGAGCAGTGGACTCTGCGCTCAAATGAAATTAAGGAAATTAAATGATACATTTTTTTTGTTCGTAGATCAAACTTTCAGAACGTGATTTTATAATTACTATGTATTGAATCGCCACACTCATATTACTGTTGATTGTTTCACGCAGCGAGTTTCGATAGAACTTAGATCCCGAACTTCACAGCTCTGCGTTCTTCCAATTATCTTGTGCTTACAGACACACGCTCGGCGACAGCTACAGACGCTGTCGCCACGGTGTTTTGCCAAACTACAAAAAGGGACCAATCGTAAAGCATAAATTGGCTGATGCAATATCAGCCTCATACTATAATTGCGATTCTTATGAAATACCTGAAGACGCACCAATACACACTCAATGTGTTTCTCTTACACACATTTCTAGCACGCGCCGTTACGGTGGGCGCCAACACATTTAACAACTTATGCTTCGTCACGGCTATCCTGACCAAAACACGACCTCGTGTAATTCCACGAAAATATTTTACTGCATAAATCCTTTTCTTCATAAATTATCGAATAGACTTTGTTTCATTTTAAAATTAATATAAAATTCATTTTAAAATGAATTTAACTTTCTTAATAATTTTTTTCAATTATCATAACCCAACTGGTTTCAATTTTCATCATCTTATGCGCCATAATCAAAACATTTGTTTTGTACTTGGTGCTTGCATTATGACAAATTCTTTCAAGTTCTATAATCAGCCCTTCAGGCATCAACAGTTTCCTTTTCAATCATTTCACTACTGTGAACTGTTTCCTTTTCAATATACCCCTGAACCCATTGAAAATGGGAAATCATGGTATAATGGTTTTGTGAAAATGTATGTAACAGGCAGAAGGAGGCGACGCAGACCCCATTAAGTATATATATTCTACTATAGACTTGTGCTTTGGCACATACATACATATGGATGACATGATCACGCCCAACAAATTTGATCAAAATCGTTCGTCTAGAAAAAAAGTTATTAAACATTTAATATCTCACATTATCGGCGTCTTGCAGCAGCAGCGAAGCTGGTGAGTCATAATGCACAGTTAGCAGATTGTGTGCTTGTGCGTGCGTCTGTGTATGTTCTTGTGCGTGCGTTTGTGTGTGTGTATGTATTACTTGCTACATACATATGTACATATAAAAGTAACGGAGAATGTTAGCGGCTCGTAGCAATCGCAGTTCTTCGCAGGGTTCAGGGGATCTCTTTGTCGAGCGGTCTCGACTAGAGCACTCTTACTTGTTATCAATGATCTAAGGATATATCTATCTCCGTCTAACAGTTCAGCTATTTGTAAAGGTCCTCCAAACTTTGGACTTAACTTTGTTTGATGCCTTTCTTCATTTAAAGAATGAAGAAAGGCATCAAACAAAGTTAAGTCCAAAGTTCCTACTTTGTGTCCAACAACCTTAGCCTTGGTTTTATCACCATGTCACATGGTGGAAGCAACCATAATGGACGAGCAACCTTTCCACTAACCAATTCCAACGGACTTGCCTTTGTCACTCGACTTACTGTACAATTTAAGGCAAACTGTACCTCGCCCAATGCGTCCTGCCAAGATCTGCTGCTAGTCTCAACTGCCGTTAGTTGGTTTTTTAAAGTGCTCATTATGCGTTCTACCTTATTTTTTGTTGAAAACAAAACTCACTAAGTTTAGAGCTGGCAAAACACCTACCCTGGCCTGCTATTATGCAGTTTGGTACTCCAAACAAAGATACAGCCGATTTCACAGCACCTATACAATTGTCAGCATCAATCTTGACTGTGTTAACAAATTTAATAAAAGCGTCCACTTGGACAATGACATACTCTTTTTTATCAGATTTGCCATTCAACTTTCCAGTTATGTCTAATGTGTATCGTGTGCCAGGGTGTGTCAATCTTTGGTATTGAATGAAGTCTAGCCTGAATTTTACCTGATGAAGACTTTGACATCTTGCAAGTAATACAGTTTTCAACAAACTTACGTATGTACTTATACATGGGATCGAACCAGTAAAAATCATAGGCCTTATCTAAAGTCATCTCCCAACCTAAGTGAATGATTGACTCATGAATCGGATTTATTACAGACCATCTAATTCCGCTTGGCACAATTGGCAAAGTCGAGTTCTACCATTTCTCTGAACTTTTCGATAAATTATTCATGCTCTTAGCTCGTAAGTATTTGCAATATCCTCGGCAAGAGAATTATCTTTTAGTTTATTCACAATGTTAACAATATCGGAATCTTTGCGCTGTTCAGCCATAAGCCATTCACTAGATATCTCTGTCAGATTGACTCGTTTCTCAGAAATTTAAAAAATCCGGGGATGGGAGATTTCTGGAAAAGAAGTCAGCATGTGCCATTTGTTTACCCTCCCTATATTCTAAATCAAAAGAACGACTGGGAGATAGGTCACGTTTAGTTCTTGATGCTTTAAATGAATTACAATCGGTAAAAACAACAAAATCTCTACTTGTCAAAAATAATGACGGAAATGCTTAATAGCCATGACAACCGCAAGAGTCTCCAATTCGTAGGAATGGTATCGTGACTAAGCAGGTGAAGCAGCCTTACTGAAAAACTCAACGACATGAGGCTTATTATTGAATTTATTTAATAAGATTGCACCGTATACATGAGAGCTTGCATCAGTATGCAATTCAAGTGCATATTGCGAGTCAAAAATAACTAAAACTGGCTTCTGTGTAAGGATAGAAATAACTTTCTGTATTATTTGTTCATGTTCTGGATTTCAAACAAAATCGTTCTTTTCCGATGTTAAAAGATACAAAGCCTTCGTGAAACAAGAAAATCCTTGCATAAATTGCCGAAAATATGATGCCAATTAAATTATGTTAAAGGAGACGGTAGAGCAGTTAACGCCGAAATTTTTAGTGAATTCGGACGAATAGGACCTGCTGTCGACTTTAAATACGAAAATTTTTTAATATTGAACAAAAATCCAGCTTTTCTTATGACCTTGCATTTCAACAGCTTTTTAATCTTGTCGCTCACCAACTCCCTATCATTTGGGGCGTCTGTATGGTCTTCTTTGAACAATTTTTCTGTGGTCTGCTAATTGAATTTTCATTTCACCTGTACTGACTGTAGAAGAAGGAATTCCATTTGTGAAATACTTTGAGTTGTTTTCCAATATATTGTTTAATTTATCTTTATCTTCACCGACAAGATCAGTATTTACTTTAGAAAATATATCGTTATTTGAACAATAGTTAACAATTTTTGATCTGACAACTTCAAATTTTCCGGGTGACATAATGAAATGAAAACACTGCGATATTTCTCGACAAATCACAATTTTGTTTTTTAAATATTAATCGCCCAAAAAATGGAATAGCATTTCAATACAATGATTATTAATTTCTACATTGCTAAGTATTTGCAATGTACTTAATTCTTTTACCAACTAACTTAGCACTTATCTTTTGTTTAATTAAAGAACATTCCGCTACAGAGTCAAATGTTGTCGTAAAAACCACACCATGATGAATTATCTCCTTTGGGCTCAACAACTTCACAAATTTGCACTCTCTTCACCTGATGATTTGATTGTTGGTGCTCTTGCCACTATGCTCTGCACCACGGGAAGGATAACTTTGTTGGTGTCTAGCTCGACATTCAGACTTCTTCTGACCCAATTTTTCACAAAAATGACATTTTATTGTTGGCAATTTCTTCCGTTATATGGCGGCGGAGCTGTTTCTTCTTATAAAGATTTCTTCCATTTGCTGAATGTGAAAGCTTTAAGCTCAGTCCGTAACTCGCTCCTGGTGCGCATGTTTGAAGTAAAGGTTAGACGTTGCAATCTGGTATCAATACAGAAACAGCAATCTCCTCCATATCTATATCACGCCATTTAGTGATGAGGGACGTCTTCATGCGACTAGAATAATTGTAGAGACAATCTCCGTCGGACGGACTAGTTGATAAGTCAAAAACATAGCTGCTGGTGTTTCTACACTAGTAAAGCGTTGAACGAAACGTTCTTTGAACTCAGCCCAATTTATTTCGGGATAACATATTTGCGAGAGCCACTGCGACGTACTGCCTTATAACGCGGCACTCAAAGCCATCACCAACGCACTGCCTTGTATGTTATTTTCAGCCAAAATTATATTCACTGTAGCACCAAGCGGACGCGTCAGCACCAACAAAATCTGTATTAAATTTTCCATTTCCATTAACATTCGCCATGGATCATTTGCCGTATTAGGCAGCAAGTCAGATCCCACTTCTGATGTTGAAGCGTCACACTCATATTACTGTTGGTTGTCATTGCTTTAACGCAGCGAGTTTCGATAGCACTTAGATCCCGAACTTCATTGACTCTGCGTTCTTCCAATTATCTTGTGCTTACCGAACAGTGTTGCCGGCGTCTCTACACAAAAAAAGGACGGTTGAGCCCAGAAAAAAGACAAAAAACCGACAAATTTTTTCAAAAAGGACAAAAAGTCCGGACAAACTATTTAAACAAAAAACGTTCAATAAATTTATATATTTTCATTTAAATTAAACAAAATCAAACAAAAAAAAAAGAAAAAAATAAATATTTGTTCCGATTAGATTCAGATATTTATCGGGAAGTTTATAATTTTGGAAACATGTTTAAAAGAAATTATATTGATCTGCGTGAAAGGCTCTGCATTTTGAACATGTTTTTTTTGTATGTCCGTGACCGCGAAGCTGGTCAATTTTCGAATTTAAAGTTCACTTGCAATATTTGCAATATGCCTTGTCGGGGTCCCGACTCATCCAATCCTTTAACTCCGATTCCTTCATCCATGAATCGCGGAACTTTGGCTTATAAATTTCTTTTGGCATGATCAAGCTTTGAAAATTATAACACAAATTTACACATTTATGAACAGGGTTGCATCGTATTGAAAAGTGATTGGAGCAAAAAAATCAATTTTCAAGCGATGCCATGTAGTTCAAAATAACAAATTGTGTAAGCACTCAGAAATATTTAAAAAGAATGAAAAAAGGCTAAAATCAAATAAAAAAGGCATTTCTTCAGGACAGGAGACGTTTCATAAATTTTCCGGCAATCACAGTTTCAAAAAGGATAGATCTGTCCGCAAAAAGGACAAAACGGCAACACTTTTACCGAACCACGTTCGGCGACAGCGACATCTACAGATGCTGTCGTCCCGCTAAAACAGTAGTTTACCAAACTACAAAACAGGGCGACCAATCACAACGCATAAATTGGCTGATGCAATATCAGAATCATACTATAATTGCGATTCTTCTGAAATACCTGAAGACGCACCAATACACACTCAATGTGTTTCTCTTACATACATTTTTAGCACGCGCCGTTACGGCGGACGCCAACACATTCCAATTACTTATGCTTCTACATATACATACGTGCCAAAGCGCAAGTTTTTAGTATTTGAAATACGTGTTTTGCAAATTTAAGTCAAAGTGGGCGTGGAATATGAAATTTAATAAAAATAAAGTTGTATGAAACCCACATGAAACTAAATGCAAAATTTGAAGAAGACATTAAAACTAAGACAGTTATCGATATTTCGAAACAGACTCTATCTTTTCGAGCTATACCCGAACCTCCAAAAAAATTTGAAGTCTCTAGCTTTAATCTGTTCTGAGATCGACGCGTTTAAACATACGGACAGGCGGAGAGACGAACGGGAGGACAGACAGACAGACGGACAGGACTAAATCAATTCAGCTTGTCTTCTTGCCAGCTCTTTGGGTATGATCAACAAATGTTAGGGATGCACAACCCTCATAACTCATAAAATAAAATAGTTAAGTGACTATTCTCGTACATACCCAAAAGTCTCACAAAATTTCATGAAAATCGGCTTAGCCGCTTTGGAAGAGTATGATAATCGCTTCACAATAGATCAAGCTTTACAACTATATAGCATTTTGTAGCACTACAACAACAAGAAACTACAGTTTCAGTTAAATGTGCATAAAAATGTTTGATGAGTAAATACTTTTGACCGCCTTGTATATATATGAATATATATAGATAGCTTTTCGCGAAATGCATCGCCTCCAGTAGGAGTAGAGGTGATCTGCTGGAATGTAATTGTAAAATGCTTATATTC
Organism: Drosophila mercatorum; assembly: GCA_961210405.1. Classification (NCBI taxonomy): domain Eukaryota; kingdom Metazoa; phylum Arthropoda; class Insecta; order Diptera; family Drosophilidae; genus Drosophila; species Drosophila mercatorum. The sequence goes on along the minus strand of CAUIUS010000002.1, from coordinate 331,237 downwards.
CAAAAATGCGAAAATTACTGGCCATTTTTGTGTAATTTACGCCCCAAAATAGATAGAGGAGGTCACCAATAATTGAACATTCAATTTTGACTCTTCTAGCACAAAAGAAGACATAAGTTCATACGATTTCCCACGCCCTCTGTGGGCTATTACTTTTTTTATCTTGGGACATCAACGCAAGCATACATACCAAATCGTAACTCTCTAGCATCAAGTGTTCTCAATATAACAGAATTTTAAAAATCACCGTATCAGATCCGATTTGCCACGCCCTCAGTGGGTGTGGTCATATAATGGTTTTATCGATCTTCATAGGACCGTAAGAGTAACTCACGTGTTAAATTTGGGCGCTATAGCTTTAAAACTGTAAGGGTACTAAACATTTCCAACGAACTTCAGTTTAAAATCATGTTAAAACTGTTAAAAGGCTTTAGTTTTTTAATCGGTGCTAGAATTCTAAGCAGTACACACACATGCAGAAAGCTATATTTCACAATCCTTTTGCGAGCCGAGATTGTTTTTTCTCGGTCACGTAGAGACCACTGACATTCTAATCGCTTAGCAGTGCATACAACATGCAGTCGATTTTTTTCCACCCTGAACCCATTGAAAACGGGAATTCAGGGTATAATGTTTTTGTTGAAATGTATGTAACAGGGAGAAGGAGGCGTGGCAGACACCATAAAGTATATATATTCTTGATCAGGGAGACAAGCCGAGTCGATTTAGCCCCTGTCCGTCTGTCTGTCTGTCTGTCTGTCTGTCTGTCCGTCTGTCTGTCCGTCTGTATGAACGCGTCGATCTCAGAACTTACAATAGCTAGAGACTTCAAATTTTTGTAGGTCCCTGTATAGGGCGCGCATATCGAGTTTGTTTCAGAAATTCGATAACTGTTATCGTTTTATTGTTATCGATCAAAAACGAAAATCTAAATTCAGCTATAAAATTCTATATAATTAATCTCTCTAGCTAGAGTCTTCAAATTTTGCATTTAGTGTTATGTAAGCCTTACGCAATTTCGGTTTTTGTTAAATTTTGGGTGCCACGCCCCCTTCGCCTCAAATTTGTAACTCCCGTATATCAAATACTAGAGACTTGTGCTTTGGCACATACATACATATGGATGACATGATCATGCCCAACAAGTTTGATCAATATCGTTAGTCTAGAAAAAAAAGTTATTAAACATTTAATTTCTCATAACATCGCATGCAAATAGCAGCCAAAGAACAGCTGACGTACCGACTTACGCTTGTGTGTGCATGCGCCTGTGTATGTGTGTGTGTATGTTTTGCTTGTAATGAACGTACATATGCATGTGTATATAAAAGAAACGAAGAATGCTTGGAATAGCGGTTCTTCGCAGGGTTCAGGGTCTACCCTAGTCGAGCGGTCTCGACTAGAGTTTTCTTACTTGTTTTAGTTGCCTTATTGCATGTTGTTTGAATATATTTTATACCCTGTACAAATTGAAGCATATATTATCCAATGTCGGATAATATTCTTCTCGTTGAAACCTGCTAATATTTATCTTATCTTATATTTACTATGTTGGTTGCGGTACTATATATGGACTATTATATTTGTACAGTTTTAGAAGAATTTGAAAATTAACTCGCCCCGAGTGTAAAGATTATATTTTTTGTTTACTCTGTTCTTGCATGTTAGGGTACTTGTAGTTTACAGAGTACCTTTCATTCGAGTATTGCTGGTTACAGAAATCTCGTCCCTATTATATTTGCTTCCCATTTGCGGGAGACTTTAATTCTTTTTCCAATTGGCTTGCTGATAACACATGGCGACAATTGGTGCGTCAACATTCGGCGATGAAAACAAGAATTTGTTAACTGTAGCGAACATTTTACATAACTAGAGACTTTATATTTTTGAAAATTTTTAATATATTAAAACCTTTAGCAAACAAAAGGGTTGCAATATAATATAATATAATATAAGTCATAAGTTTACAGTTAACTTCTTATACCCTGAACCCATTGAAAATGGGAAATCAGAGTATAATGTTTTTGTTGAAATGTATGTAACAGGGAGAAGGAGGCGTGGCAGACCCTATAAAGTATATATATTCTTGATCAGGGAGACAAGCCGAGTCGATTTAGCCCTGTCCGTCCGTCCGTCCGTCTGTTTGTATGTATGAGCGCGTCGTTCTTAGAACCTATAAGAGCTAGAGACTTGAAATTTTCTATGTAGGTTCCTGTATAGCACTAAAATATCAAGTTTGTTTCAAATAATCGATAACTATAATCGTTTTAATGTTAACAATTCAAAACCGATATCTTCATTTGGTTAAAGAATTCTATTCAATTCATCTTTATAGCTAGAGTCTTTAAATTTTGCATTTAGCGTTATTTAAGCCTTACCTAATTTTGGGTAGCACGCCCCATTCGCCTCAAATTTGTAAGTCCCCTATTTCAAATACTAGAGACTTGTGCTTTGGCACATACATACATATGGATGACATGATTACGCCCAACAAGTTTGATCAAAATCGTTGGTCTAGAAAAAAAGTTATTAAACATTTAATTTCCCATAACATTGGCACACAAATAGCAACCAAAGAACAGCTGACGCAAGGACTTGAGCTTGGGTGTGCGTGCGTGTGTATGTTTTGCTTGTAATGAACGTACATATGCATGTGTATATAAAAGAAACGAAGAATGCTTGGAATAGCAGTTCTTTGCAGGGTTCATGGTAGACCCTAGTCGAGCGGTCTCGACTAGAGTTTTCTTACTTATTATAACCTGAACTCTTTGACAACAGGAAGTCAGGTCATAACACTTTTGTTATAATGTATGTAATAGGCAGAGCTCCTTGTGTGGAAGAGTCCATAAAGTATCCAAATCCAACTGGACCTGTACGTCGTTCTGTCTTTTGGTGCATGTTTATAAACACAGATGTATACATATCTCAAAGTCAAAATTAATCAATGTTTGCAACTCTTGCAGTTAAACCGGCGCTGTATGAATATATTGCAAGGAAATCAACCAACAACTTTTTCACGAGCACAACCGAAAAGATAAATGCAAAACCTAAAGAACGTGCCTTGACTCACGGTCAACCGTTTCGTTTAGTGTAACCCATTCAATGCAGTATCCATTATTCAATTTATTATATCTCGTACGTCTTCTCTAAGTCTCAAAATTTTTATTTGTTTTCATACATATATAAATAATTTTTACTAAATTTGATAAATATTAATTTTAATATGTGGATCTTTATACAAAAAACACAATCTTTTATTTTCAACATATTTAAAGGTGAAGAAAAGTCATATGTTCTAATACCTCGTACTTACTATGTCTTAGATTACTATAGTTGATTTGAAGAAAAACTGTTTTTAAACAAGAGTGCTCCAATCGAGGCTGCTCGACTAGGAGATCCCCTGAAGCCTGCGAAGAACCGCTATTCCTAAGAACCACTCTTCGTATCTTTTATATGTATGTACTAAGAAACACACACATAGACGAACACACAACCCCAAGCTCTGCTAACTGTGCAGTTAACGCAGTGACTGCAAGTCACTTACATATGTTAGAAGAAATTAAATGTTTAATACCTTTTTTGTAGACGCATTTTCTTAATCAAACATTCAGAACGTGATTATGTCATTTAATTGTGTGTATTTGCCAAAGCACAAGTCTCTAGTATTTAAAAATCATGTACGTATTTAAAAATCATAAATTGAACAAAAATTCCAAATTTCCCCAAATATTTAAATTGATGGTAGTTGCAAATAAAGCAAATAAAAATATATGAATGAGTTTTCATTATTTAAAATTGGAAAACATTTAATAGAATATGTAGATCATATGCTGTGAATTTCATTAAAATCCCTTAAGTCGCTCAGAAGTTAATAAACAAAGCGTTTTGCCTATCGGCAAACACATGTGACAAGCAGCGCATAGTTTTCCTATACGTGTGTACACACACATATTGAACTGCGCGCATCTAGAAAATTCTAAGAAACGCAAATCTGAGTGTTTGCCTACTAGATGGTGCTATGGTTTTTGGATCAACATATTTTATTGAATTTATATATATATATTAGCTTTATTTGCAACTACCTTCAATTTAAATATTTGGGAAAATTTGAACCCGGTTTCCAAAATTTAACAAAACCCAAAACGACATAAAACAAATGTAAAGTTAAGAACACAGAATAAAGAGATAAAATTTAAGAACTGAATTTCGATAACGTTTTTAATAGAGAACATTAAAACGGGAAAAGTAATCTATTTTTATACCCTGAACCCATTGAAAATGGGAAATCAGGGTATAATGGTTTTGTGAAAATGTATGTAACAGGCAGAAGAAGGCGAGGCAGACCAAGTATATATATTCTACTATAGACTTGTGCTTTGGCACATACATACATATGGATGACATGATCACGCCCAACAAATTTGATCAAAATCGTTCGTCTAGAAAAAAAATTATTAAACATTTAATATCTCATATTATCGGCGTCTTGCAGCAGCAGCGAAGCTGGTGAGTCATAATGCACAGTTAGCAGATTGTGTGCTTGTGCGTGCGTCTGTGTATGTTCTTGTGCGTGCGTCTGTGTGTGTGTATGTATTACTTGCTACATACATATGTACATATAAAAGTAACGGAGAATGTTAGCGGCTCTTAGGAATCGCAATTCTTCGCAGGGTTCAAGGGATCGCTTAGTCGAGCAGTATCGACTAGAGCACTCTTACTTGTTTAAATATATGTACTTGATCTGCGCGTTTTATACATAGACCTACGTACAAAATATCAAACTTCTAGCTCTTATAGGTTGGTTTAGAGATCGACGCTTTCATACATACGGACATACGGATCAAGAATATATGCACTTTATGGGGTTAGCCTGTAACATATATTTTAATAAAACTATTTCCCATTTTCAAGGGGTTCAGGGTATAAAAATGAATACGTTTTGAGTTTAAGTAGGTTTAAGTTTGTCAATTAAATCTATCTTTTCCAGTCCTATATTTTGCAGTCAAATTAAAAATCTATAAAGTCCAAAGCATTTGACGAGTAAACACACGTTAATAAAAACTGCGCTTAGCATTCATACTCTCGTACTGACACTATATTTAGCTCCTCAATTATGTCTGTTCATTAAACACACATATGTATTTATCGAAATTGTTATTTAACTTAATAAATCATGGTTGCGTGATTCCTGTACTGCAGATGTGGTTTGTTTTTGTGGTATGTGTTGGTAAGCACACGATTCCCCGTGAAATAAACTAAATTGCCCAAGTATAAATTTATTACAACTGCAATGAATTCAGTAGCTATATACATACGTGGACGTTTATTTTCCAAGACGCACTGTCTTTGCCGTAGTTTTACTTGCATTAATATTGGAATATACAAATATTCGTTAATTTATAACTGAAAATACATATAAAATGTATAGTCCAGAACAAATTAAGTATTGTTCTCCTATGGTTTGAAAACAAAAACATTTAGTTAATCAGCATTTAAATTGATGTAAGATATTAAATATATTGGCGATGAACCATTCTCGAGTTATTAGTAACTACACACACACACACACACTTATATATACACACACTTATATATACACACACTTATATAAGGAACCATTTAAGTTCTTTGGTGGAAAATGGTATTCAAATACTTGAACAGTACATACAATCTTTAAAGACTTGTTATCTTGAACCTTGAAGTTTGTTTTGAAAAAATCTATACCTGTTCTCGTTTTAATGCTATCGGTTCAAAAAAAAAATCGAATTTCATTTATAAAATTCTATCTAATTCATCTTTGTGGCCCCTTTCGCCTTAAATTGTATTACTTGTTATACTATTTCACGTAGTGATATAGTATATTGGTTTTGTGCAATGTCCGTCATGCTGTCCGTCCGTCTGTCCGTCTTTCAGCCTGTCCCTTTGTTCGTATGAACGCAAACCATTTCCACGCTATTAAAGCTAGAGACTTGAAATTTGAAATATATACTCGTGTATAACCTCGTCTGATAAAGTGTCAAGATTTTCCCGATACGCCCACTAGGGGCGTGGCAAATCGGAAAATGCATTTTCCTGTATCTGAGAAAGAGATTTTAACTGAACACTCATGTCGACATCCCAAAATCAAAAAGCTATGGCGGATATATCTACGCCCATTGGGGGCGTGGCAAATCGGGTCTAACTGTATCTTCTACAGTTTTGAAGCCCAAATTTGGCGCGTGGGTTACTGTTACAATCCTATAAAGATCGCCCAAAAAATTTGATGGCCCCGCCTACTAGAGCGTGGCAAATTGGATCTGAATATATAGTGATTTTACTAGTTTCGTTATATTTTGAGCACTATTGATACTAGAGACTTCAGACTTGGTATATATACTGGGGTTAACGTCCCACAATCGGAAAGCTATGGCGGATATATCTAAGCCCACAGTAGGCGTGGCAACTAATATCAGCTTATATCTCCCACAGTTTTAGTGATAGACGCTTCAAAATTGAATGTTAAGTTACTGGGGGCCTCCTCTATCGATTCCCCAAAAATTATTGTTACGCCCCAAAAGGGGCATGACTTACAGAAAAATACACTGTCAATTTCGCATTTTTTGAATGTAAGGATCCAAACAGTTATATTCCTGAACACCCACTCCATGCACATACCAAAAATTATAAGTCACTATAAGCCACTGGGGGCGTGGCAAATCAAAACTGAAACATCTTTTAAGCCAATAACGCGCCACATAATGACTTTGTGACCTTTGACCTTGCCTTTTGATTTAATAAATTATTTATATATGTGTTTGAAAAGAATATTTTATTAACACAAAATAACTAAATAAAGAAAATATAACAAAAATATCAACATGACCGCACTGGGGTTCGAGCCCACACCTCTGCGCTCGCCAACGAACTTCTATCTCATTTCAGAGTTGCCACCTCTCTCATTTTAAGAGATGCCATCTCTCTCAATTTAGGTGCGTGTGTTTGCTAAGGTAAGGGTTCTAAGCTTCTATTCACATTGAAACTGTTTGGCCACCTCCAATGAAAAGTTTAAATCTGCACCTAATTTGAGCGGCGACAGTGGGGATATAAGGTTAAATTTTAAAAAATATAATGTGATAGATGGCCCTGTGGGCTGCTGGGACGTGAAATAGTATTTCGCTGTCGGTTGCGTCCGACTGCAACGTGCTGACTTGTTTTTAATAGAATAGCAAGACATAATAATCAGGCTTTAAATAATTTCAGACAACAGGTGCAAGAGGATGTTAGGGGGTTACTTGAATACAAACTGAATTTATCGAATAAAGGGAAAATGAGACAAGGAAGTATAGCACATATCAGTTATAATTAAGGAGATGTACTATTTGTTAGAAACAATCAGTTTGTAACTACCGACAAAAACGATTTAATAAAGAAATACAGGAAACCCTAGACTGTTATAACAAAAACTGGCAAAAATTTTCACAAAGCTCAACAAGACCAAGAAGGACAAATGGGTCATAATACTCTTCGATGCTGGCCTGACGACGGAATTATCTTCTTGAAAATTGGCGGGACCCAGATTTTTCAGCAAGGAGTTAACACCCGACACAGTAGAGTGGAGTCTCCTGTCAGACGGCATGAGGGAGCCCAGTTACGTCAGTTCGTCTTCCGATGTGGCAAACATTACATCTAACATTCACCATTTTCACAAAAACAATATACATACATATATATCGGAATGACGTATGCATAAAAAAAATATTCAATTTAGGGTATTTATATACAAAGAACATTTATATACAAATTCGCTCTTCACCAAATTCAACTGGTTTTCTAAGTATCCATAAAATTTTCCTTCGTTCGAAAAACAGTTTTTCCATTCCATTAAAGCCCGTTTGATTACATCCAAATAAAACATTTGTGGATAAAGTTGATTATACTTATCTTTATTTTATAATTGATTAACATAAGAACGATTTGAATTTCACATATGTATGTGTTTATACCTTTTAAATAGTATATATGTTTGTTTATTGTCCTGTATTTCATTTCTGAGTATTTCACTTGTTACTTGATAAATACGTATGTATATGTGTACTTCATATTTAATTGCAATATTCTTCATTAAAATTAACGGGAATTTATAGTTAATGACTAATAACTTATAGTAACTAGGTATAATGTAACCACTATCCATTTATATAAATTCCTTTATTTTTTATATTTCGAGAATTAAATATATTCGTTAGTTAATAGGATTATGAAAATAATCTAAAATTATAACAAAAATCAAAAAACTATAGTGTTTAATTCTTAAATTTTTATTTTGATATTTTATAAAAATTATTTAAATGTATATTCCCTGATTTGTATACCATATGTTTGCCTATCTTTCCTGATACATATAGACTACAAATTATAAGCCAACTTCTTATTGGTTATCTTTAAATACTAATGTAATAATTCTAAATATAATAAGTTAGAAAATTTCACTTTATATTTATATTGGATTGGTGACTATATATACTGAACAATACAGCAATACAGAAGAAGACTCGAAGAGCACAATTTAAATGAGCTCAAATCGGGATTGAGCTCTGAGCAATACAGAAGAATTGTATGTCGAATATAAAAATGAAGGGACAAAAGGGTAGCATCTTGTAGGTAGTCTTTTACAACCATCAGGTGAAATTCCGTGCGAAACCGTTTATAATATAATAATATATATATTTATATACACATATGTACATTTACATACATAGTTTCGGCTCGAAACGGATTTCGGGCGGATTTTTTTTTTTTTTGAGAAACTGCCAAGATTTCAAACATTTGTCACCCCCTTTTTAATACTCTGAACCCATTGAAAATGGGGTATCAGGGTTTGTTTAAGTAAATGTAACAGGCAGAAGGAATAGTGGCAGACCCTATAACATATATATATTCTTGATAAAGGAGACAACCTGAGTTGATATAGCCATGTCCGTCTGTATGTATGAACGCGTCTATCGCAGAACCAATAGGAGCTGGAGACTTGAATTTTGTTAGGTAGGTCCTGTAGGTCCCTTTATAGGGCGCGCATATCGAGTTTGCTTTAAAAAATTGATAAATATATATTTTAATGTTATCGATTAAAAACGAAAACTGAAATTCAGTTATAAAACTCTACCTAATTCATCTTTATAGCTAGAGCCTTCAAATTTTGCTTTTAGTGCTATGTGAGCCTTATACAATTTAAATTTTTGTTAAATTCCACTACCCCTTGGTTCTAAAATTACTTGTTAAAGTTGAAATACAATTTTTGACACTAATGCTCAGAGTCTGACTTCTATGCGCATGCATTTATTTAAATTTTGTATTAAATTAAGCCAAGTACTGTAAGTTTAACCACTTTCGAATTAAAACGTGTCATCGAGAGATACCATCGTCTGAAACTTTTTCTAGAAAGACAAATTCTCTATATTTTTATACCCTGAGCCCATTGAAAATGGGAATTCAGGGTATAATGTTTTTGTTGAAGTGTGTATGTATGTAACAGGGAGAAGGAGGCGTGGTAGACCCCATAAAGTATATATATTCTTGATCAGGATGACAAGCCGAGTTGATATAGCCATGTCCGTCTGTCCGTATGTATAACACGAAAAGATCGAGTTTGTTTCAAAAATTCAATAACTGTTATCGTTTTATTGTTATCGATTAAAAACGAAAATCTAAATTCAGCTATAAAATTCTACCTAATTCATCTTTCTAGCTAGTCATCTTTCTATAAGTCTCACATAACACTAAATGCAAAATTTTAAGACTCTAGCTATGAAGATGAATTATATAGAATTATGTAACTGAGTATCGATTTCGCTTTTAATCGATAACATTAAAACTAAGAAAGTTATAGATATTTTTTTAACAAACTCGATTTTTTCGTGCTATACAGGAACCACATACAAATTTCAAGTCTCTAACTTTTATAGGTTCTGAGATCGACGCGTTCATACATACGGACGGACAGACGGACAGGGCTAAATCGACTCGGCTTATCTCCCTGATGAAGAATATATATATTTTATAGGGTCAGCCACGCCTCCTTCTCCCTGTTACATACATTTCAACAAAAACATTATACCCTGTTTTCCCATTTTCAATGGGTTATGGTTATAAAAAGTTATTGAAAGAATTGAATCTCTCGCAAAACACCTTTTGTTCGCCTACATATTGCTATAATTATAATATCGTATAGATATCAGAAACACTTCTGAATAACGATATATATATATATATATATATATATATATATATATATATATATATATATATATATATATATATATATATATATATATATATATATATATATATATATATATATATATATATATATATATATATATATATATATATATATATATACAATAAAAGAAAACCTTGTTAGTTACTTATAACTCGAGATCGACTTAATACCTATAGGAGCGAGTTCTATAGTTAGTTTGCCAGTTTCTTTAAGGAACCATTTAAGTTCTTTGGTGGTAAATGGTATTCAAATACTTGAACAGTACATACAATCTTTAAAGACTTGTTATCTTGAACCTTGAAGTTTGTTTTGAAAAAATCTATACCTGTTCTCGTTTTAATGCTATCGGTTCAAAACGAAAATCGAATTTCATTTATAAAATTCTATCTAATTCATCTTTGTGGCCCCTTTCGCCTTAAATTGTATTACTTGTTATACTATTTCACGTAGTGATATAGTATATTGGTTTTGTGCAATGTCCGTCATGCTGTCCGTCCGTCTGTCCGTCTTTCAGCCTGTCCCTTTGTTCGTATGAACGCAAACCATTTCCACGCTATTAAAGCTAGAGACTTGAAATTTGAAATATATACTCGTGTATAACCTCGTCTGATAAAGTGTCAAGATTTTCCCGATACGCCCACTAGGGGCGTGGCAAATCGGAAAATGCATTTTCCTGTATCTGAGAAAGAGATTTTAACTGAACACTCATGTCGACATCCCAAAATCAAAAAGCTATGGCGGATATATCTACGCCCATTGGGGGCGTGGCAAATCGGGTCTAACTGTATCTTCTACAGTTTTGAAGCCCAAATTTGGCGCGTGGGTTACTGTTACAATCCTATAAAGATCGCCCAAAAAATTTGATGGCCCCGCCTACTAGAGCGTGGCAAATTGGATCTGAATATATAGTGATTTTACTAGTTTCGTTATATTTTGAGCACTATTGATACTAGAGACTTCAGACTTGGTATATATACTGGGGTTAACGTCCCACAATCGGAAAGCTATGGCGGATATATCTAAGCCCACAGTAGGCGTGGCAACTAATATCAGCTTATATCTCCCACAGTTTTAGTGATAGACGCTTCAAAATTGAATGTTAAGTTACTGGGGGCCTCCTCTATCGATTCCCCAAAAATTATTGTTACGCCCCAAAAGGGGCATGACTTACAGAAAAATACACTGTCAATTTCGCATTTTTTGAATGTAAGGATCCAAACAGTTATATTCCTGAACACCCACTCCATGCACATACCAAAAATTATAAGTCACTATAAGCCACTGGGGGCGTGGCAAATCAAAACTGAAACATCTGCAGCTTTTAAGCCAATAACGCGCCACATAATGATTTTGTGACCTTCGACCTTGCCTTTTGATTTAATAAATTATTTATATATGTGTTTAAAAAGAATATTTTATTAACACAAAATAACTAAATAAAGATAAAATAACAAAAATATCAACGTGACCGCACCGGGGTTCGAGCCCACACCTCTGCGCTCGCCAACGAACTTCTATCTCATTTCAGAGTTGCCACCTCTCTCATTTTAAGAGATGCCATCTCTCTCAATTTAGGTGCGTGTGTTTGCTAAGGTAAGGGTTCTAAGCTTCTATTCACATTGAAACTGTTTGGCCACCTCCAATGAAAAGTTTAAATCTGCACCTAATTTGAGCGGCGACAGTGGGGATATAAGGTTAAATTTTAAAAAATATAATGTGATAGATGGCCCTGTGGGCTGCTGGGACGTGAAATAGTATTTCGCTGTCGGTTGCGTCCGACTGCAACGTTCTGACTTGTTTTTAATAGAATAGCAAGACATAATAATCAGGCTTTAAATAATTTCAGACAACAGGTGCAAGAGGATGTTAGGGGGTTACTTGAATACAAACTGAATTTATCGAATAAAGGGAAAATGAGACAAGGAAGTATAGCACATATCAGTTATAATTAAGGAGATGTACTATTTGTTAGAAACAATCAGTTTGTAACTACCGACAAAAACGATTTAATAAAGAAATACAGGAAACCCTAGACTGTTATAACAAAAACTGGCAAAAATTTTCACAAAGCTCAACAAGACCAAGAAGGACAAATGGGTCATAATACTCTTCGATGCTGGCCTGACGACGGAATTATCTTCTTGAAAATTGGCGGGACCCAGATTTTTCAGCAAGGAGTTAACACCCGACACAGTAGAGTGGAGTCTCCTGTCAGACGGCATGAGGGAGCCCAGTTACGTCAGTTCGTCTTCCGATGTGGCAAACATTACATCTAACATTCACCATTTTCACAAAAACATTATACATACATATATATCGGAATGACGTATGCATAAAAAATATTGAATTTAGGGTATTTATATACAAAGAACATTTATATACAAATTCGCTCTTCACCAAATTCAACTGGTTTTCTAAGTATCCATAAAATTTTCCTTCGTTCGAAAAACAGTTTTTCCATTCCATTAAAGCCCGTTTGATTACATCCAAATAAAACATTTGTGGATAAAGTTGATTATACTTATCTTTATTTTATAATTGATTAACATAAGAACGATTTGAATTTCACATATGTATGTGTTTATACCTTTTAAATAGTATATATGTTTGTTTATTGTCCTGTATTTCATTTCTGAGTATTTCACTTGTTACTTGATAAATACGTATGTATATGTGTACTTCATATTTAATTGCAATATTCTTCATTAAAATTAACGGGAATTTATAGTTAATGACTAATAACTTATAGTAACTAGGTATAATGTAACCACTATCCATTTATATAAATTCCTTTATTTTTTATATTTCGAGAATTAAATATATTCGTTAGTTAATAGGATTATGAAAATAATCTAAAATTATAACAAAAATCAAAAAACTATAGTGTTTAATTCTTAAATTTTTATTTTGATATTTTATAAAAATTATTTAAATGTATATTCCCTGATTTGTATACCATATGTTTGCCTATCTTTCCTGATACATATAGACTACAAATTATAAGCCAACTTCTTATTGGTTATCTTTAAATACTAATGTAATAATTCTAAATATAATAAGTTAGAAAATTTCACTTTATATTTATATTGGATTGGTGACTATATATACTGAACAATACAGCAATACAGAAGAAGACTCGAAGAGCACAATTTAAATGAGCTCAAATCGGGATTGAGCTCTGAGCAATACAGAAGAATTGTATGTCGAATATAAAAATGAAGGGACAAAAGGGTAGCATCTTGTAGGTAGTCTTTTACAACCATCAGGTGAAATTCCGTGCGAAACCGTTTATAATATAATAATATATATATTTATATACACATATGTACATTTACATACATAGTTTCGGCTCGAAACGGATTTCGGGCGGATTTTTTTTTTTGAGAAACTGCCAAGATTTCAAACATTTGTCACCCCCTTTTTAATACTCTGAACCCATTGAAAATGGGGTATCAGGGTTTGTTTAAGTAAATGTAACAGGCAGAAGGAATAGTGGCAGACCCTATAACATATATATATTCTTGATAAAGGAGACAACCTGAGTTGATATAGCCATGTCCGTCTGTATGTATGAACGCGTCTATCGCAGAACCAATAGGAGCTGGAGACTTAAATTTTGTTAGGTAGGTCCTGTAGGTCCCTTTATAGGGCGCGCATATCGAGTTTGCTTTAAAAAATTGATAAATATATATTTTAATGTTATCGATTAAAAACGAAAACTGAAATTCAGTTATAAAACTCTACCTAATTCATCTTTATAGCTAGAGCCTTCAAATTTTGCTTTTAGTGCTATGTGAGCCTTATACAATTTAAATTTTTGTTAAATTCCACTACCCCTTGGTTCTAAAATTACTTGTTAAAGTTGAAATACAATTTTTGACACTAATGCTCAGAGTCTGACTTCTATGCGCATGCATTTATTTAAATTTTGTATTAAATTAAGCCAAGTACTGTAAGTTTAACCACTTTCGAATTAAAACGTGTCATCGAGAGATACCATCGTCTGAAACTTTTTCTAGAAAGACAAATTCTCTATATTTTTATACCCTGAGCCCATTGAAAATGGGAATTTTTGTTGAAGTGTGTATGTATGTAACAGGGAGAAGGAGGCGTGGTAGACCCCATAAAGTATATATATTCTTGATCAGGATGACAAGCCGAGTTGATATAGCCATGTCCGTCTGTCCGTATGTATAACACGAAAAGATCGAGTTTGTTTCAGAAATTCGATAACTGTTATCGTTTTATTGTTATCGATTAAAAACGAAAATCTAAATTCAGCTATAAAATTCTACCTAATTCATCTTTCTAGCTAGTCATCTTTCTATAAGTCTCACATAACACTAAATGCAAAATTTTAAGACTCTAGCTATGAAGATGAATTATATAGAATTATATAACTGAGTATCGATTTCGCTTTTAATCGATAACATTAAAACTAAGAAAGTTATAGATATTTTTTTAACAAACTCGATTTTTTCGTGCTATACAGGAACCACATACAAATTTCAAGTCTCTAACTTTTATAGGTTCTGAGATCGGCGCGTTCATACATACGGACGGACAGACGGACAGGGCTAAATCGACTCGGCTTATCTCCCTGCTGAAGAATATATATATTTTATAGGGTCAGCCACGCCTCCCTGTTTCTCCCTGTTACATACATTTCAACAAAAACATTATACCCTGTTTTCCCATTTTCAATGGGTTATGGTTATAAAAAGTTATTGAAAGAATTGAATCTCTCGCAAAACACCTTTTGTTCGCCTACATATTGCTATAATTATAATATCGTATAGATATCAGAAACACTTCTGATATATATATATATATATATATATATATATATATATATATATATATATATATATATATATATATATATATATATTTTGTTCGCCTACATATTGCTATAATTATAATATCGTATAGATATCAGAAACACTTCTGATATATATATATATATATATATATATATATATATCAGAAGTGTTTCTGATATCTATACGATATTATAATTATAGCAATATGTAGGCGAACAAAAGGTGTATATATATATATATATATATATATATATATATATATATATATATGTATATATATATACAACTTAAATTGAAGATTTTAATGAGTGAATCCTGCTTAAAAAAGTAAAAATTAATTGTTAAAAAATTAATAGGTTTTTAATTAAATCTTTTTTTTACAGACCTATATTTTGCAGTCAAATCAAAAATCTATAAATATTACAGTCCAAAGGATT
Source organism: Drosophila mercatorum (assembly GCA_961210405.1). Lineage (NCBI taxonomy): Eukaryota > Metazoa > Arthropoda > Insecta > Diptera > Drosophilidae > Drosophila > Drosophila mercatorum. Next base: position 315,719 of record CAUIUS010000002.1, on the reverse strand, counting down.
TGACGAGTAAACATTCATACTCTCGTACTGACACTATATTTAGCTCCTCAATTATGTCTGTTCATTAAACACACATATGTATTTATCGAAATTATTATTTAAGGTCAGGTTGAACAACTTACTAAATCATGGTTGCGTGATTCCTGTACTGCAGATGTGGTTTGTTTTTGTGGTAAGTGTTGGAAGCACACGATTTCCCGTGAAATAAACTAAATATAATGGTTTTGTTAAAATGTAACACGCAGAGGATATATATTTTTGATCAGGGAGACAAGCCCTGCCGATTTAGCCCTGTCTGCCTGTCCGTTCATCCATGATCTCAATCTACGAGATAGAGACAGATCGATTTTGTTTCTTTTCATGATATCGATTAAAAACGATATCGATATTCAGTTTTAAAATTCAAGCTAATCGTGGCATTCAAAATTTAACAAAAATCGAAATTGTATTAAACACACATGAAGCAAAATTTGAATACTCTAGCTAGAAAGATGAAATAGATAGAATTATATACACGAGTATCGATTTCGTTTTTAATCAATAACATTAAAATAAACATAGTTATCAATATAATATAAGTCTCTTGGCCTCATAAAGAGAATGGTGTATTGCTATGAGGTGTTGGAAGTGCTAACTTCATAGGTAGATTTGAATTATATTATTATGTTATTGCTTAAAGGAATTTTAAAATGGTATAGTAGTAGCGAGTCCTTCAATTTGTAAGAATGGCTGGGAAATTGGGTCTAGTACCAAGTAAGCTGGACATTGGTAAAAATTAAACAGTTGAAAAGGACTAGAGTAAAACGGTTGAAAAGGACTATAGTAGATCTGTAGATCTAAAAACACTGTTGCTCAATAGATTAAACAGAAATTCGTAGTAAATCTGTTTGGATGATGTTTGGTCGATTCTATGTAAAGACACGGAAAAGAAATTATAGAATAAATGAAATCTTAAATGTAAATGCAATCTCGAAACAAAAATGAAATGCCAATGACATAAATTGAAGAAGAGAAATTTAAGTCAAGGAAGATGATATGTATATATGTATATATATATATATATATATATATATATATATATATATATATATATATATATATATATATATATATATATATATATATATATATATATATATATATATATATATATATATATATATATATATGTATATATATGTATGTATATATATATATATTACTATGAGTTTCTAGTGGTGTTGTATATTTTGTTTGAGTGGGATATTAGTGAACACTAATATCGAGTGTGCCTTTTGAGTTACTTAGACCCATCGGTAGATAAAGAAGATCAAGATGAAGCGAACCCTGTATCTGCGGTCGAGCACATGCACTTTGGAGTATGCAACGTCACGTAGCAGGATGCGAGTAAATTATGCATGCAGCTTCAAGTACAATAAAACAGAATTTAATGGGAATTTAATGTTGAAGGTTCTGAACTGGCCAGAGTGTGTGTATTCGACAAACAAACGGGCTCATTCTAGCAAATAAGTGCTGTGTGGTAAGGGGTGTGTGGGTGGCGCATATGAGTGTGAAGTTTGCCGACTGTCCGACAATTGTCGAATCAGCCCAATTTTTATACTTGTTCATCAAATGCTTTCAAATGAAAGGAGTATATAATTTTTATACCCTGAACCCATTGAAAATGGGAAATCAGGGTATAATGTTTTTGTTGAAATGTATGTAACAGGCAGAAGGAGGCGTGGCAGACCCCATAAAGTATATATATTCTTGACCCCATAAAGTATGATATTCTGTCCGTCCGTCTGTCCGTCTGTCTGTCCGTATGTATGAACGCGTCGTTCTCAGAACCTATAAGAGCTAGAGACTTGAAATTTTGTATGTAGGTCCGTGAATAGCACGAAAAGATCGAGTTTGTTAAAAAAAGTCGATAACTATTTTAGTTTTAATGTTATCGATTAAAAACATTATCGAATGTTAGTTATAAAATTATATCTCCCACGTCTTTATAGCTAGAGTCCCCAATTTTTTTTGTAAGTTTTATATTTATTTTATCTAATTTTGATTTTTGTTATATTTTGGATACCGGCCCCAAATTTCCCCAAATATTTAAATTGAGGTTAGTTGCACTCAAAGCCAGTAAATGAATGGGTTGACATTTTTAAAAAGTGGAAAAAAATGTAATAAAATATGATGAACATAAGCTGAAAATTCAAATCCATTAATTCGCGCAGAAGTTATTATACAAAACATTTGTCCAATCGGCTAAACACGTGGCCAGCAACGCAAAGCAAATTGTTTTCCGATACATGTGCACACATACACACATACACATGAGCTGCGTGCATCTAGCGAATTCTAAAACCCGCAAGTTTTAGTGTACATGTTTCCAATAGATGGCGCTATGATTTGCTAATTATCAGCTGTTCAATAAATCGAAACATGGATGGCGCTATTATATCGAACCATAGATGGCGCTATTGGCTAAACAATTGAAAATGAATTGAATTTAGTTTTCTGTGCGTTTATACAAAATGCTATTTATGCAGTATTTTAAAAAACGCAGATAGCGCAGGGTTTAGGGTATCTCCTAGTCGGGACCCCCGACTAGAGTTTTCTTACTTGTTTTTCAATGTCCTTTTACCGTATATTTTTTTTGTGAAACACAGAAAAACAATATTTTTAATTATAAAACACAGCCAAATGTATTATTTTACTGATTTTTGAGTTTTAGACTTAAGATCGAAAAGTTTTACTAGCGGATCCCAGTCGTCGTTTTTTACAGATGGATATTAATTATAAGGTTGTAATTTGTAATGTGACAAAGTGACAGCCTTAAGTTATTGAGAAATTGTTGTAGGAACGGAACGTGCTTATACGGTCGGTTGCGTCCTGCAAAGTTCTGATTCGTTTAATTATTATTAGCTGCCGACGCGCGGACGCTTGATGTGGCTGACTCTAGCTCTTCTCTACTTCAATTCTGCACCTAAATTATGGACAATGTCTGCGGAGAACGGGCGAGAATCGAGCAGTGCATGAAATTCGTTAATGCGTAAATGCATGTCTGTATATGTATGTACGTGTGAGTAGGTGAGTGTGAGCGTGTTTCTGTTTGTTGGCTACTATTGCGGAAGCCCTTCCTCTTTGCTAAAGTGGCGGCATCGAGCGTACTTGAAGGTTTTGGCTCTTATCGCTCGTAGTCCACGCAGAGGCGATAAACCACACCAGCCAGAATATTGCGATATGTGTGGAGGGGGTTTGGCGGTTGCCGTCATTTGCACAAATGCGCATCATTTAGATTGTTCCGCTGGAGTCGAAATGCAACAATAGCATGAACCACATTGCTTGGGCACTAAACTGGACGCCCTCTTTTTCCGCCAGGCATACACCACCACAAGGTTGAGACCACGTCCGCAGATTTACTATCCCCTCCACCCACCATGGCTGCAGCAATTGGAAGCTGTCGCGTTTTGTTAATCTCGCCTAAAATGGGAATTGAGCTGCATTTTGGGGGTTCAATGTAAGAGTAGCCACTTTGTTATTTTCAATAGCATGCATTTATGCAAATGCCAACTTCATCCCCACTATATATAAGTAAGTACAACTGCAACTCCTGCATGCATACACTCACTCGCTTGTATTATATGAATATACGTATGTATGTACCACCGATGGCATTGGTCACGATACTAACAATTTTAAAATTATATATATATTTAAAAATATATCTACATATGTATATTCTCAATCTCATATTAGTGAACAATAGGGGAGATGATTATATTTTTGTGTAATTCGCCTGCTTGTTTTGCAAATATTATCTACTGAATCCAGAATCATATTTTAAGAGTCTTAAAATATATGTTAAATATACGAGAAATATGCATAGATGAATGATCAAAATTTCAAGTAAAAAAAAAAAACTAATGATCTGTGAGCAAAAATATGTTGTAAGCCAAAAAACGAAAGAATGTTGATTATAAGAATTACGGACTAAAACAAAGATAATTTTTTAGATCAATTAATTTAAATCATATGATGTGTAAACATTATTATTAATTCATTTCGTTTTAGCAAAGTTCGTATATGCAACTATGTATATAAGTGTTTTTTTTTTGTTGTATATATATTTGTTTTCAGAAATGTTTGCGATATGTTTAGCAAATGAATGTGGTACACCGATATTTATTAACTTTTGGGTGAATAATCGAAGAATAACTAATTAACTTGGCGGGGTTTCATTAGCTCGTCGTAAAACAGAAGTATTATTATAAATAACATTATGGCGTAGTGTATACAAAAATGGTTTACAAAAAGATACGATTTTTTTTTAAATTTCAAATATTTGGTTTTAGAGATGTCTTCGTTTGCCCGCTCCTTTCAAGTTAATTGTATTATATTCTTTCGTATGAACAGAACTACAATTTCGCAAAATTTTTGATTAGTTTGAAACAATAACTTATTACTTATATGGAATTTAATAAATTATTATTGAGTTTCTTTTATAAATATCAATCTTAATTTATACTCTTACTTTCTTTTTTCTCGGAAGACATTTCAGTATTGCATTATTAATTATTTAACTATTTATATTTTTAATTATCTAAAGTGAGCAAATATGCTCAGTATAATAACTTATACATACAATTTTTTGTTAACATTGATTTTTGTGTTACGTAAAATTATTGTATTGTTTATTGTAAGCAGGGATTTTTTCCTTCTTTGTTATTGACTTCAACTTGACATTAAATTAATAATTAAGGGGTTATGTATATATATTCTTATAAGAATTCTGTTAAATTATTGGAAACGGATACTTTTGCACTAATCCTATGCTATAGAAAATTGAAAATACAGGTTAAAATAAGCTAGTTTGACTTTTTAAACGATCATTGAACTTGTCTTGTACATTGTTTTTAAATTAGCATATAAAAGTTTTAAATATATTTAAAGCTGAAAAACTAAAGTTATCACTTTTTATTATAATTTTAAAATAAATACAAAATAAATAAAAACAAATTATACACTTCAGTTTGGCATACCACTTATATTTTCTTTATGTTTAAGTTTAGCACGTATAAATAAAACAAGTAGGAAAGTTGCAGTCGAGCGCTACCCACTGCAAAATATTTATTCACGTCCAAGCACACAGTTTTAAGGCATTCTAAGATATGCACTTTCCGATTTATTACACCGCTAGTTGTCCCCAAATTTTGTATTTAGTTTCATATGAATTTTATACAATTTTGATATTTGTTATATAACAACTTTTTCAAATTGAAGGACAGTTAAAAATATAATCAATAAGCTGAAAGTTTCATTAAGTAACACAGTAGTTATTTAACAAAACTGTTTGCCTGATTTGTCTGATTTAATAATTAGGAGCTCATTAAGTTTTCCGCCTACTTCGAAGTGCAGAGGCGGAGTTAGTAGGAGCGACTCACGTCGATCATAGACACGATGGGATCGAATCTTGACGACATAGGGCTTTTTATTTATTTATTTATTTCTTGTTGACAAAAATAATTGGCATCTCTAGTAACAATACTGATCAGAATATAACAGATTTTTAAAAATCATGTTACGTGAACATATAATTTTTGGTCGATCCTAATAGAATCGGAACAGTAACTAAGGTAATTTTGGGGTTTTAGTTTTAAAATTGTACAAAATATGCACTGCTGTCCAAGTGTTTGCCGATTGTTCAAGCGTTTTGTTTAATAACTTCTGAATGACTTAAGGGATTTTAATGGAATTTTCAGCTTATGAGCTACATATTTTATTAAATTCCTGTTCGAAAAAATGCAAACTACCTTCAATTTAAGTATTTGGGGAAAGCCTGTATTTAAAACTTATCAAAACTCACAATCAATTGCATAAAATAGACATAAAACAAACAAAAACAAGTACGAATGTTGCAGTCGGACGCAACCGACAGCGAAATACTTTTTCACGTCCCAGCACCCTACAGGGGCATCTATCACATTATATTTTTTTTAAATTAGCCTTAAATCCCCACTGTCGCCGCTCAAATGAGCTACCGATTAAAACTTTTCATTGGAGGTGGCCAAACAGTTTCAATGTGAATAGAAGCTTAGAACCCTTACCTTAGCAAACACACGCACCTAAATTGAGAGAGATGGCATCTCTCAAAATGAGAGAGGTGGCAACTCTGAAATGAGATAGAAGTTCGTTGGCGAGCGTAGAGGTGTAGGCTCGAACCCCGGTGCGGTCACGTTGATATTTTTGTTATTTTATCTTTATTTAGTTATTTTGTGTTAATAAAATATTCATTTCAATACATATATATCTATATATATAATTTGGAAAATCAAAAGACAAGATCAAAGGTCACAAAGTCATTATGTGGCGAACTAATGGCTGAGAAGCTGCAGATTTTTCAGATTTGATTTTCCACGCCCCCAGTGGCTTATAGTGACTTCTAATTTTTGGTATGTGCATGGAGTGGGTGCTCAGGAATGAAACTGTAAAGTTTGGTTGCTTACATTAAAAAAAGCCGAAATTTACAGGGTATTTTTATGTAAGTCACGCCCCTTTTGGGGCAGACTGACAGACGGACGGACAGCATGACGGACATTGCACAAAACCAATATACTTGTTACACATCGTGAAAAAGTATAAAAAAAGTATAGGAAGAGCGCTAAAAAACTTATAATCACATATATATATATATATATATATATATATATATATATATATATATATATATATATATATATATATATATATATATATATATATATATATATATATATATATATATATATTTATATATTATGTATATATCATTGGGATAATTTCGGATTCGATTTGAGCTTAGCAAAAATTATTGATTATGCATAACGATGAGTTTTTCTTTTGATAATATTTTGAATAACTATTTTGATTGAATATATTTTTTTATGCCATTTAATTAGTTTTTTCGATTATGAAAAGTTTTCATAAATACTAGACAAATGATACATTCTGCTTCTGCTACTATAGCCTACTCCTCGTTATATCCTTGCCATCCTTGTTGGTTTCAGTCTGGTTTTAGATTTTGTCGGGATCATAATTTTAAATAAGCTTAAATAAATACATATACAATATGCAGAAAAAAGCCATCTGGGCATTAGTTGTCGTTGCTATTACGTGCAGCTGTGACCCCGCACTTGGGTAAGTCCAAGGCGGACGATGCGATGGAACCGCATCCGGCGACTTATTTATTTTTTCGTATCCATTGCGTGCTGGAAGTTGCGTTTGTACTAGAAATAATATTAAAGTAAAACAAGTATTTCAAAATATTTATGAATTATAAGTCCTAAGTCCGAAGCTAATCAAATAAAAGAATATATTTTTTAAATATTAATGTTTAGGAACACAAAAGCTTTTGCATTACCCATTTTTATAAATTGTTGTAACATTTTCTATAACTCCTAGTCCTTTTTAGGCTCATTTTACCATATGCTTTCGGTGCAGATTGTGTTTCAAATCAAACCTCTTCATATTTTTAATGTATACACATGTTTTAAATCAGGTTTAAAATTTTAAAGCAATAACAAAAGTTGTTTAATTTTTAAAAACACTTGATCTGTCCAGAAAAGGACTGCTTAGCAGAGTTTACAATAATTTAAGTGATAATATTTTCAAATATAAAAAAAATTTAGTTCTTAACAATAAGTTAACTTATAAAAGTTATTTATAATAGTTTTTGCCCTAGAAATATGTGTACCAGTTAGTTTCACATTACAGTTGCTAAAAGCAGTTCGTTGGGAGAGGGGGGGGGGCAACACGAAAAGTCGGACTTGAAATTGAAACTGACTGCCGGAAAAACTTCAAAAGAGATTTGGAAAATACGGAGTTGTACCGAAATACAGTTTCACTGATAAATCAGTGCATTCGACAGCTGCACGAGTGCTAAGTCCTGGCGACTACTACTGCTGCTACTCCTAGAGAAATGTGTGGCAGAGTAAGCCCGTAGTGGCTTAAAAGGGGGTCACGTGCCTTTGAAACAGCCGATGGGAGTAGAACGAGTATGTTGTGGTTTGTTGTCCGTTATAATTTTGAGTTCCTAGTAGCGAAAGAAGCAAATATCGAAGAAGTAAAGGCAAGTCATCAAGAGTTTCTCAAAAGGGTAGCCCTGGTGCAGTTACATTATATTTGTCTAAGTCTTTGTCTAAGTCTTGGTCCCTTGGTAAAGAGAAGTGCCCTATGGATGGTTTCGCCGCACGTGTATGGAGACTGAGAGTATCCCCTGGTCCGGTAGATGTGCTTGTGAGTGTTTGTAACTACCGCTTATGCCTGACTTCATGCTATGCTTGTGCTGTAACATGTATTTGTGAAATTTTCTAAATCGTAACTTACCTTCCGCTCCGTTTATCATGCCGTTGACGTTTCCACTTGCCAGAATACCACTGGCACCCGCACCACCACCGCCGTTGGGGCTCTGGGGTACCCCAATCCCGCTGCCGAATACATCGTTCTCTTGCTGCATTTGATTTGAGAAATGGGTTTCCTTGGCACGCACCACTTCGTTCAGTCCCTTGTTGTGGCTGGGCTGCTGCTTCCGACGAGACTTCGCTGTAGTGTGCACGTGAGGTGTTGGCGTCGTTGTCGACTTGGGCGGTAATCGTAATTCTGCAAGAAATTGCACCAAATATGAAATGCCGAATGTTTCTTTGCATGATTTGAGGAAGATGACAATCCGAATATGATTGCATACATCCTTTAAAAACAGTGAAGCAAGAACAATTACAAATACAATCCGCATGTCAATAGCTTAACATTGTTCTATCGCACCTCATAAAGATAATAGTTTTCTTTCTGTTACTTGCAATCAAGACCTGACATCACCTCATCGCATCATATTTTCAGTACCTAATATTATATTTACACTACCTAAGACTGCTTGGTACTGCTTGGCGGTGCTGACACTTACGTTTGTCAATTACCTCCAAGTTTTGTTAAATAACTTATCTGCGACATTTGCAACTGACATTTAAAGACCTTTGAAGAAGTCTGTATATAACAAAATTCAACATTGTATAAAATACTTATGAAACTAAAAACAATATTTGGGGACAATTAGCGGCGTGGCAAATCGGGGAAATCATATCTGAGAATGCTTTGGAACTGGGATCTGAGACGTGAGTCAATAGCGCCCGACTGCAACATTTTTATATGTTTAGAATATCTTAATATGGGAATGATAATAATAATAATTATTAAATTAAACGGAGCTGTTAACATAAATCCAAAAGCATTCTTAAATAACAAGATATTGGATTGCAAATTTAAAATTTCACTTACAATCAATAGAACAAGAATATATGTATATTTTTGTATGTGCTTATTGTCTACGTGCCCACGCACATATAAAGTAAAAATTATAAGTCTATTTTATTAGACCCTGAACCCATTGAAAATGAGAAATCAGGGTACAATGTTTTTGTTAAAATGTATGTAACATGCAGAAGGAAGCGTGTCAGACCACATAAAATATATATGTATATAATTGATCAAAGAGACAAGCCGTGTTGATATAGCCATGAACGAGCCGATTTCAGAACCTAAAAGAGCAAGAGACTTGAAATTTGTTATGTAGGTTCTTGTATATCACGATCGAGTTTGTTAAAAAAAATCGAGAACTTTCTTCATTTTAATGATTTCGATTAAAAACGTTTTCGTAATTTAGTTGTTAAATTATATCTCCCACGTCTTTGTCTTTATACATAGCTAAGCAATTTAGATTTTTGTTACATTTTGAACTATTTTGAATTAAATTTTGAAACATGGATGGCGCTTATGGCTAAAAATTTAAAATTGAATTGAATGCTCTTATACTAAATGAAACTGTGCCATGTTTTGATAAACGCAGATTGCATGGGGTGCAGGGTATGTCCTAGTCGAAACGCCCGACTAGAGTTTTCTTACTTGTTTTGACTAAAATCTTGTTAATAAATGTTTTAAAGTTTGCTAAAGACTTAATATTTACTTGTGGCACATAAATACTAACTTATCTTGAAACTATCGTAGCTGTTTGCAAAATTGATTAAATGCAACCATTATGAAATTTGGTATATCGAAACAATGCATAGGTATTATATATATATACACATGAACATGTTTTTTGATTTTCCTTTGTTATTCTTTGGTGTTTTGTCCATTATTCCCTTAATTGAAAATTAAAATGTCGCTCACAAACTCGATGTATTCCGAGTGGCAACGTGAACAGGGAAAGTTTTTGGCTGACTGTGTAATAATTCATGCTTAGTTTTAGTGCTGTAGCTCTATCTGCGTTGGTGTTAGAGAGTACGACTGAGGCTGAGAATGAGGATGTGCACCCACTACTCAGATGAAAGATAGAGAAATGCTTTAGTCGTCTTTAAATGAGATCGATAAAAATAATAGACCGAAGAAAATCCTAGGTGATTTATTGCCAGGAAACTCAACGAATTACACATGCGATGTGCGCACACACACACGAACACATACCCAATCATTATTCAGTGAATTGATGGTTTCGAATGGAAATAACTACTACTTGGCTTAGCTTGGGTCTGGTTGCTTGGCAAAATAAAAAGATACTTAAGGGCAGTATTGAACTTGAAATAAGTCTCATTTTATCTCACCTTGCAATCGGATTCGCGTCTCACTCTTTCCTAGAGCATTTACACTAGAGCAGCTGTAAGCTCCAAAGTCAGATCTCGTCAGGTGTCTTATTGTCAGATTAAGATGCCATATGTACAAATTAATCATAGCTTCCGAAATGTTGAACTTGTTGCTATTGTGCAACTTAACGTTACCTGAAAGCCAAAAATAAATGTTATATAATATGTAAAATAATAATTATTATTTTTCAGAAAAGGTACTTCTAGAAGGGGTAGAAAGTTGAGATTTGGAATGTATACGCGCCGACATCCCAAGATTAAGAAGAGTGCTCTAGTCGAGACTTGAACCCTGCGAAGAACCGGTATTCCTAAGAACCGCTAACATTCTTCAATACTTCTATGTATGTATGTACATTACAATCAACATATGCACACACAGACCCACAAGCACACACTCTGCTAATAACGCAGACTGCTCTTGGGCTGCAAGACGCCTATATTATGAAAAACTTAATGCTTAATAACTTTTTGTAGACGAACTTTTTTGATCAAACGCAGGGTGAGATCATGTCATTCATATGGTTGAATTTGCCAAAGCACAAGTCTCTAGTGTTTAAAATACTGAGGCAATGTTGGGAGAGTGGCATCCAAAATTTAACAAAAATCGAAATTTATAAGACCTACATAAAACTTAAAGCAAAATTTGGAGACTATCTATAAAGACGTGGGAGATATAATTTAATAACTGCATTTCGATAACGTTTTTAATCGATAATATTAAAAAGGAAATAGTTATAGATTTTTTTAAATAAACCCAATCTTCGCGTGCTTTACACGAACTTACATAAAAAATTTTAATTCTAGCTTTTATAGGTTCAACTCGGCTTGTGGTCTTATATGTGGTCTGCCACGCCTCCTTCTCCCTGTTACATACATTTCAACAAAACAATTGTACCCTGATTTCCCATTTTCAATGGGCTCAGGGTATAAAAACTGACATTATCGCATCGGCATTCAATCGTACACCTATGCACTCGCCAATGGGCAGACTCCACATCATTTTTGCCCCTCATGACACTGCTAGGCACTGCTAAATAAATAAATAAATAACAAGTAAGAAAATTCTAGTCGACGCGGGGACTGCCCTTGGGCTGCAGCCTATGCCGATATGCCTATGCTTTTTATACCCTGAACCCATTGAAAATGGGAAATCAGGGTATAATGTTTTTGTTGAAATGTATGTAACAGGCAGAAGGAGGCGTGGCAGACCCCATAAAGTATATATATTCTTGATCAGGGAGACAAGCCGAGTTGATTTAGCCCTGTCCGTCTGTCTGTCTGTCCGTCTGTCCGTCCGTCCGTCTGTCCGTCTGTCCGTATGTATGAACGCGTCGATCTCAGAACTTACAATAGCTAGAGACTTCAAAATTTTTTTGTAGGTCCCTGTATAGGGCGCGCATATCGAGTTTGTTTCAGAAATTCGATAACTGTTATCGTTTTATTGTTATCGATTAAAAACGAAAATCTAAATTTACCTATAAAATTCTATCTAATTCATCTTTCTGGCTAGAGTCTTCAAATTTTGCATTTAGTGTTATGTAAGCCTTACGCAATTTCGGTTTTTGTTAAATTTTGGGTGCCACGCCCCCTTCACCTCAAATTTGTAACTCCCGTATATCAAATACTAGAGACTTGTGCTCTGGCACATACATACATATGGATGACATGATCACGCCCAATAAGTTTGATCAAAATCGTTCGTCTAGAAAAAAAGTTATTTAACATTGAATTTCTCATAACATTTGCATGCAAATAGCAGCCAAAGAACAGCTGACGCACCGACTTGCGCTGGTGTGTGCGTGCGTGTGTGTGTGTGTGTATGTTTATATTAATATAAAAGAAACGGAGAATACATGGAATAGTGGTTCCTCGCAGGGTTCAGGGTATACCCTAGTCGAGCGGTCTCGACTAGAGTTTTCTTACTTGTTATACCCTGAACCCATTGAAAATGGGAATTCAGGGTATAATGTTTTTGTTGAAATGTATGTAACAGGCAGAAGGAGGCGTGGCAGACCCCATAAAGTATATATATTCTTAATCAGGGTAACAAGCCGAGTTGATATAGCCATGTCCGTCTGCCCGTATGTATGAACGCGTCGTTCTCAGAACCTATAAGAGCTAGAGACTTGAAATTTTGTATGTAGGTCCGTGAATAGCACGAAAAGATCGAGTTTGTTAAATAAAGTCGATAACTATTTTAGTTTTAATGTTATCGATTAAAAACATTATCGAATGTTAGTTATAAAATTATATCTCCTACGTCTTTATAGCTAGAGTCCCCAAATTTTTGTGTAAGTTTTATATTTATTTTATGTTGTTTTGATTTTTGTTAAATTTTGGATACCGGCTCCAAATTTCCCCAAATAATTAAATTGAGATTAGTGGCACTTAAAGCCAGTAAATGAATGGGTTTACATTTTTAAAAATGGAAAAAATGTAATAAAATATGTTGAACATAATTCATCATTCAAACCCATTTATTTCCGCAGAAGTTATTAAACAAAACAAACACGTGGCAAGCAACGCAAAGCAAACAGTCTTCCTATACATGTGCACACATACACACACACACATTAAACTGCGTGCATCTGAAAATTCTAAAACCCGCAAATTTTAGTGTACATAATTCCAATAGATGGCGCTTTAATTTGCTAATTATCAGCTATCGAACCATAGATGGCGCTATTGGCTAAATAATTGAAAATGAATTGAATTTCAGAGCGTATATACGAAATACTAATTAAGCAGTATTTTAAAAAACGCAGATAGCGCGGAGTTTAGGGTATCTCCTAGTCGGGACCCCCGACTAGAGTTGTCTTAGTTGTTATACCCTGAACCCGTTGTAAATAGGAAATCAGAGTATAATGGTTTTATATATAACAGGGAGAATAAGGCGTGGGAATGTCTGCCACGCCTCCTTCTATCTGTTAAATATATTTTAATAATGATTTTGCACTTCAATGGGTATAAAAAAACACCTCTCAAACAGTAAGAGTGAGGATCTAAATTTCTATTTTGTGTTGAAATTTATGTTCTTCAATTATGAAAAATTATTGAAAATATTTTGCAGTTTACCACACCATCGGTCTTAGCTAATAACACAATTTAAAACAAAAGAAAAAAATGAACACAATATTACCTTCGTTGCGGTACCAGCCGTTTAAAGGTTTTGGATAAACTTCCACAATGCATTCTAATGTTACTTCTCGTTCAACCGGCGCTCCTACTAATTGGTTGACAGCCTTAATAGTTGGTGGAACTGAAATATACAAATTGTGATGAATATTTCAAAATAAATAGTAAGAAAACTATTAGATCCCCTGAACCCCGTCCGATCTGAATTTTTTTTACCCTTAACCCATTGAAAATGGGAAAAAAGGGTATAATGTTTTTGTGAAAATGTAAAGTATATAGTGTACAAAAAAAGTATATATATTCTTGATCAGGAAGAGAAGCCGAGTCGATTTAGCCCTGTCCGTCTGTCTGTCTGTCCGTATGTTTGAACACGCCGATCTCAGAAGACATAAGAGCTAGAGACTTCCAAATTGTTTAGAGGTGTGTGTATAGCACGAAAGGATCGAGTTTGTTTCAAATAATCAATAACTATTATCATTTTAATGTTATCGATTAAAAATCGATATCTTCATTTAGTTATAAAACTCTATTTAATTCATCTTTCTAGCTATGAATGACATGATTACGTATAACAAATTTGATCAAAATCGTTGGTCTAGAAAAAAGTTATTAAACATTCAATGTCTCATATTATGGGAGTCTTGCAGCAACAGCGAAGTTGCTAAGTCATATTGCACAGTTAGCAGACTGTGTGCTTGTGCGTGCGTCTATGTGTGTGCGTATGTGTTGCTTGCTACATATATATAAAATTAACGGAGAATGTTAGCGGTTCTTAGGAGTCGCAGTTCTTCGCAGGGTTCAGGGGATCTCTTAGTCGAGCAGTCTCGACTAGAGCACTTGTTATACTTGTAAACGATATCAAATTAGTATATTGGCTTCGTGCAATGTTCGTCATGATGTCCGTCCGTCTGTCTGTTGAATATACGCCAACTAGGGGGGGACAAATCGAAATTGCGTTTTTCTGCATCTCAAAAAAACACTTCTTCTAGAAGGACTAGAGAGTTGAGATTTGAAATATATACTAGCTTCGATATCGCACGATCAAAAAGTTATGACGTATACCCTGTAATTTTTTAATTTTTGGAATGTAAGCATCCAAATTTTACGAACATTTTTCTAAGAACGGGCTAAAAATGATATGTTTACATCTACTTTGGGCGGGGAAAAATCTTTTGCTTTTGAGCTATAAACTCACAACATAATGACTTTGCAACATTTTACCTCTATTGATTTTAGTAACACAAAATAAATAAATAAAAGAAAACAAGTAAGAAAACTCTAGTCGAGACCGCTCGACTGAGGTATACCCTGAACCCTGCAAAGAACCGCTATTCCGTGCAATCTCCGTTTCTTTTATAAAACATATGTATATGTATGTTCATTACAAGCAACACATCCACACACACAAACACAGGCGAACGCACAAACAAACGCAAGTTAGTGCGTCAGGTGTTCTTTGGCTGCTATTTGCACGGCAATGCTATGGGAAATTAAATGTTTAATAACTTTTTTTCCAGACAAACAATTTTGATCAAACTTGTTGGGCGTGATCATGTCATCCATATGTATGTATGTGCCAAAGTACAAGTCTCTAGTATTTGAAATACGTCTTTTGAAGCGAAGGGAGCGTGGCATCCAAAATTGAACAAAAACCAAAATTGCAGTAGGCTCAAATAACACTAAAAGCATAATTTTAAGACTCTAGCTAGAAAGATGAATTAGATAGAATTTGATAACTAGATGAAGATATCGGTTTTTAATCGATAACATTAAAACGATGATAGTTATCGATTATTTAAACCAACTCGATCTTTTCGTGCTATACACGAACCTCCATAAAAATTTCAAGTCTCTAGCTCTTATAGGTTCTGAGAACGACGCGTTCATACATACGGACAGACGTACGGACGGACGGACGGACAGACGGACATGGCTATATCAACTCAGCTTGTCTCCCTGCTCAAGAATATATATACTTTATGGGGTCTGCCTCGCCTCCTTCTGCCTGTTACACACATTTCTACAAAACTAAAACCGGATACATCTACTTCCACAGGGGCGTGACAGCTAATATGATCTTATATATCCCACAGTTTTAGTGATAGTGTATTCTTTAGTATTTGAAATACGTGTTTTGTTCTAGACTGACGATTTTGATCAAACTTGTTGGGCGTCATCATATCACTAAAATTTAACAAAAACCAAAATTGCAGAAGGCTCAAATAACAAAGATGAATTAGATAGAGTTTTATAACTAAATAACGATATCGATTTTTATTCGATAACATTACAATGATAATAGTTATCGATTATTTGAAACAAACTCGATCCTTTCGTGCTATACACGAACCTCCAAACAATTTGGAAGTCTCTAGCTCTTATATCTTCTGGGATCGGCGTGTTCAAACATACGGACAGACAGACAGACGGACAGGGCTAAGTCGACTCGGGTTCTTTTGCTAATCAAGAATATATATACTTAATGGGGTCTGCCACGCCTCCTTCTGCCTGTTACATATATTTTCACAAAAACATTATACCTTTTCATATCAATTGGTTCAGGGTATAAAAAGCCAATTCATATATTGGCTTTATTTAATCCTCCAATTTAAATATTTGGGAAAATTCGGAGCCTGTATCCAAAACTTAACAATAATAAAAATTGGATAAAACTAACACAAAAAAAAAAATAACTAACTTAACTAATTTGGAGACTCTGTTTCGAAAGACGTGTGAGATATAATTTAATAACTGAATCGATAAGATTTTTAGTCGAAAACATTTGAACGGGAACAGTTTACACTTACATACATTTTAACAAAACCATTATATCCTGTTTTCCCATTTTTAATGGGTTCAGGGTATAAAAAAGCTACCTTAGATGAAGCTCACACAGATGAACTATTCTACGTAGCTACATCCGTTCACACAACCTTTATACTACAAAATGGGTGGTTTGACTTTTGAAATTGATACATTTGAATGAATAACTGTAATTGTGATTGAATTATCATTATTATGCCTTGCGAATTATTGAACATTTTTAACCGAAGCTATTCAATTACCCTTTTATAAAGGCAGTTATATAAATATCAAAATAAACAGTAAGAAAACTCAAGTCGAGACCGCTCGACTAGGGGATACCCTAAACCCTGCGAAGAATCGCTATTCCAAGCAATCTCCGTTTCTTTTATGTATATGTATATTCATTAAAAGCAAAACATACACACACAGGCGCAAGTCGGTGCGTCAGCTGTACTTTGGCTGCTATTTGCATGCCAATGTTAAGGGCAATTAAATGCTTACTAATTTTTTTTCTAGACCAACGATTTTGATCAAACTTGTTGGACGTGATCATGTCATCCATATGTAATTGTGTGCCAAAGCACAAGTCTCTAGTATTTGATATACGGGAGTTACAAATTTGAGGCGAAGGGGGCGTGGCACCCAAAATTTAACAAAAGGCTCACATAACACTAAAAGCAGAAGTTATAGACTCTAGCTATAAAGATGAATTATATAGAATTATATAACTGAGTATCGATTTCGTTTTTGAATTTTAAAATTAAGAAAGTTATCGATTTTTTAACAAACTTGATTTTTTCGTGCTATACAGGAACCTACATAAAAATTTCAAGTCTCTAGCTTTTATATGTATATGCTTTTATGTATAAATATTAATTTACAGATTTTTTGAGTAAACTAGTTTTTTATTATATTTCAATGCACGTGAAAATTACTTATCTGTTTACACTTTGTATTTTTGCTAGCAAATTACACCGACTGGGGTAAACCCAGAAGCTTGGTTGGTTGTGTGCGCGACTCGTAGGGTAAGTCTTTGTGTAAATGGTGGGGTGGTGTTTTCATAAGATTACTTTATGCTAGTTGTGTGAGTGCCACCCTAGTGTGCGAAAGAGAATGACAACTGTAAGGGCTCATGCTATTTTCCTGCCGTTGGGTGCTGCTTGGCTTTTGGAGTTTTTATTGCTACTGCTGACGCTATTGTTGTTGTAACTGAAGGATAATTTAGAGCTATAAATAAAATGGATTAAAACCCACTGATCCGCTCATCAAAAAAGATTCCACCCTATGTAACACTACAACATTATTAAAGCTTTCCTCCAAAATCAATATCATCAGAATCCTTCTCTAGAGGATTAGAGCAATTTTAAAATTGATGTTGTTTATACTTTCTCATTTGTTAGCATAGCTGATTTTGGTAAAAACAATTTCTATACCCTGAACCCATTGAAAATGGGAAATCATGGTATGATGGTTTGGTTGAAATGTAACAGGCAGAAGAGGGCGTGGCAGACCCCATAAAGTATAAGTATATTATTGATCAGGGAGAAAGGCCGCGTCGGTTTAGCCCTGTCCGATTGTCCGTCCGTCCGTACGTCTGTCTGTATGAACGCAAACCATATCCACGCTATTGAAGCCAGAGAATATAAACTTGTGTATACTCTCGTCAGATAAAGTGTCAAGATTTTCCCGATACGCCCACTAGGGGCGTGGCAAATCGTACAATGCATTTTCGGGTATCTCAGAAACTCTACTTCTAGAAGGAGCTTAGATTTGGAATGAACACTCACGCCAAGATCAACCAGTATGAAAACTCTAGGTGGGTGTCCCGACTAGGAGATACTCTGTACCCCGTGCTATCTGCGTTTTTAAAAATATTGCATAATTAGCGTTTAGTATAAACGCACAGAAAATTAAATTCAATTCATCTACAATTGTTTAGACAATAGCGCCATCTATGGTTCGATAGAATAGCGGCTTCCATGCTTCGATTCAACTGAGCAGCTGATAATTCTCAAATAACAGCGCCATCTACTAGAAATATGTACACTAAAACTTGCGTTTCTTAGAATTTGCTAGATGCACGCAGTTCAATGTGTATTTGTACATGTGTGCACACGTATAGGAAGAGTGTTTGCTTTGCGCTGCTTGTCGCGTATTTGCCGATTGGCCAAATGTTTTGTTTAATAACTTCTGCGCGAATTAATGGATTTGAATGAAATTTTCAGCTTATGATCAACATATTTGATTATATTTTTTCCAATTTTTAAAAATGCAAACCCATTCATTTCTTGGCTTTAAGTGCAACTAACCTCAATTTAAATATTTGGGGAAATTTTGAGCCGGTATCCAAAATATAACAAAAACCAGAATTACATAAAATAAATATAAAACTAACAAAAAATTTGAGGACTCTAGCTATAAAGACGTGGGAGATATAATTTAATAACTTTATTTTGATATCGATGTGCGCGTGCTATACACGAACCTACAAAAAATTCAAGTCTCTGGCTCTTATAGGTTCTGAGATCGACGCGTTCATACATACGGACAGACAGACGGACAAACGAACATGGCTATATCAACTTGGCTTGTCAGCCTTATCAAGAATATATATACATTATGGGGTCTGCCTCGCCCCCTTCTGCCTGTTACATACATTTCAACAAAAACATTATTCTCTGATTTCCCATTTTCAATGGGTTCAGGGTATATTAAGCTATGGCGGATATTTCTACGCCAACTGGGAGCTTGGAAAATCGGATCTGAATATATAGTGATTTTCTAATTCTGTTTTATTTTGAGCAATATTGATGCTAGTGACTGGAGACTTGGTATACATATATTCTCGGGTTAACATACCAAAATCGACAAATTATGGCGGATATATCTACGCCCACAGAGGGCGTGGCAACTAATAACAGCTTATATCTCCCACAGTTTTAATGCTAGAAGCTTTGATGCTATGTTACTGGTGGCCCCTCTATCGATTCCCCAAATTTATTGTTATGCCCCAAAAGGGGTGTGACTTACAAAACAATAACCTGTAATTTTATCATTTTTTGAATGTAAGCATCCAAACTTTACAGTCATATAGTTTATACTGATTTTCTAGTTTACAGTTTCGACTTGTCATGTGTAGTGACTCAAATTAATTTATACTTATATTTCTAAGCGGCCATTTATAGCTGGAACTTTTAAATTTGTATAATAATCAGTTGGACTTTTTAATTGACTTGATATGCATTTACGTGTAATTGTTATAATTTAAAAACGACTTAAATTAAACTTAAATTTACATATTAATAGAAATTTCTTCTTCAATAGGATTATTGAAATGTGAGACAAAAATTTGTTAAGTGCAAATTTGTGCATTGGCTTACATAAACAGTTATTGGTTATATATATATGTAAGAAACAATTTTTTACAGTGTGGTAAAACAAAAAATTAAATAATGGATTAGCAGTTGGCCTGTATGCCAGTTGAAATTTAAAAATTTACAGTATGTTGCACTGCGTTTGACGTAGACACATTGCCTAAAATTTTAGTTTTACTTTGTTGGATTACACACAACCTACACAGCCGGATTGCCCAGTCCCTCGCAATTATGGAGTTGTTATTTTCAAATGTTTACTACTTGCTCACATTGGCAAAATTTTACAGTGTATGCTGGGTACTAAATTTATGTACTTCGGGTGGTTCTCATGTACATGCATATATTCGCTTTAATATATATACATATTCAGTAATTCATTCTCTATTTCCCACACTCATACATAAGAAGTAAACAGAATAATAGCTCATGACAATAGTTCAATGTTGGGGCTGCCAGCTTCTCTGTTGCTGGCGCTGGTGTTGCTGCATTTCTCATCGTCGCTAGCAGTTATTATAATGGAAGGACGCACATACAGTTTCATATGAGTACATTTGATATAAAATGAGACTATCGTAACTTTCAACAACTGGTACTCTGATTTTGACTTGACAGTCTCATGGTGGTGATTTGTGCCTTTTGCCACACAAACAGCTTGTTTAAGGTACTAAAGCATTCTCTATGGAAGAAAATTTCACACACTTTCATTACTGTGACATAAATGCTTGAAACTTCCAATAACAATTTTTATTAAACAATGACTATGTTCCTTACTTTGAAGATAGCAAAAAATTTAAGTATGAGTGCTCTACGCTGCTTGACTAAGAGAATCCCCTGGGACTAGTAGATATACCAAACACTCTTTACTTATTTTACATATGTATGTATGTATACATTAAATTCATAGCATATGATTAATTATGTGATTTATACGTGTGTACTTGAAAAAGCAAAAGTCATACGTTTTTAGAAAAATTGGGCAAGCTAGGGGTGATATCCTAATTCTGAAAATTGTTAGTCTTTGTATTCATTACGCGTACTCACATAGTATATATGCTATTTCTAGCTTTTACGGTGTACAAGCTGCACTTTGAAATGGAAGTCAAATTATCGAAAAAGAGAAATTCTACTGCGTATGGATACACGAGTTTATACATTAAATATAGTATCTAGCTTTTATGGTTTGCAAGGTGACTGCGTCTCCTTTTGCCTGTTACATGCATATGTACAAAAGAACTTCAGTCAGTTTTTTCTCATCTTTCTAAAGTGTCATTTGTAATGCTAATGTCAAAACTGAACTTTAATAACTTACAATTTACGTGAACATCGAAACGTTTGCTCACAGAAGGTGGAACTCCATTTGATGCAATACAAAGATAGCCACCCATATCAGTACGATGAACATTAGTGAGAGTCAGGCGCTGTCCTTCCACTGATTTGAATGCTTAAATATTAAAAAAGTAGTTAAATTATTTTGTAAAACTTTCACAGTTAAAGAAAAGATGGAAAAATGTGGAATATTAAAACTAAATAAATTCGTACATTAGTCTACACATTAAAAAATTTTCACGAGGTTTAATAACAAATTATTTAAAAATCCACATTAAAATGTTAAGATATGCACCTTGCTTTTCTCTACTCTCGGATCTGACTATAATATCCTTGCCACCTTCACGTCGCCATTGAACCATGGGCTCCGGTACACCTATTTCATAAAAATGAGAAGAAATGTTGAATAATTAGATTAATACTCTTAAATACATAGAGCTTGGTATATTTTTCTGATATTTATGTATAAGTTTTATAATGGTACCTGTGGCACTGCAGAGTAAAGAAATACTTCCTCCTTCTGTACTAACACCTTCATTGATATTTTCGTCAGGGTGGTTTAGGATATCAGGCGGAACCACAACATCTAAATATCCCGACTGTTGAAAAACAATACACAGTTAATCAAAATTAGATAAGTAAGAGTGCTCTAGTCGAGACTGCTTGGTTAGGAGATACACTAAATCCTTCGAAGAGCCGATATTCCAAACATGCTTATTTTACATTTACACGTGTATATTGTATATATGTATATATACACACGCTCTATTAGTTAGTATACTGCACAGTTTATGAATCGAATGCGCGTGGGCTGCAATATGATACATATGAAGTTAAAAGATAAATAACTTTTTCGAGGATAGACTTTTTTTATCAACTTTCAGTGCGTGATTATGTTTTTCATATGTATGTATTTGGCAAAGTGTAAGTCGCGCGTATTTGAAATACATGTTTTGCAAATTTGGGCGTTGCATACAAAATATAAAATAAATCAAAACTTTATAGAATTCCTTTGAAACTAAGTTTAAAATTTTGAGACTCTAGCTGCAAAGGTGTATTAGATATCAGTTTGTAACTGAATTTCGATTTCGATCTCCATATGCGGATCCTATACACGAACTTGAAAATAAAATTTCAAATCTGAAATTTGTTATGTAGATCCTTGCATAGAGTGCGCAGTTCAAGTTTGTTTCAAAAAAACGATAACAACTATCGTTCTAATGTTATCGATTAAAAACGTTATCAGAATGAAGTTAATTAATTATATCTCCCACGTCTTTATAGCTAGAGTCCCCAATTTTTTTTTTAGTTTTATATTTATGTTATGTAATTTTGATTTTTGTAAAGTTTTGGATGCCGGCTTCAAATTTCCCCAAATATTTAAATTGAGATTAGTTTCCCTCAAAGCCATTAAATGAATGGGTTTGCATTTTTAAAAATTGGAAAAAATTTAATAAAATATGTTGATCATAAGCTGAAAATTTTATTCAAATCCATTAATTCACGCAGAAAGTATTTAACAAACCTTTAGGCCAATCGGCCAAACACGTGACCTGCAACGCAAAGCAGTCTTCTGAATATTCTAAAACCCGCAAGTTTTAGTGTACATATTTCCAATAGATGGCGCTATGATTTGCTAATTATCAGCTGTTCAATAAATCGAAACATGAATGGCGCTATTCTATCGAACCATAGATGGCGCTATTAGATAAACAATTGCAAATGAATTGAATTTAGTTTTCTATGCGTTTATACAAAATGCTAATTATGCAGTATTTAAAAAAACGCAGAAAGCGCGGGGTTCAGGGTATCTCCTAGTCGTGACCCCCGACTAGAGTTTTCTTACTTGTTAGCCTTCTATCTTTCAATTCAATAGAACTGCTAATAATTCGCAATCCAAAGCGAAATCTACAGTAAAATTTGCAGTTCTTAGAATTTTTTAGATGCACGCAGTTTAATGTGTGTGTGCACACAAATTGGAAAACTATTTACGCTTAGCGTTGCTTGTCACATGTGTTTGCCGATTGGCAAAACGTTTTGTTTTATAACTTTTGTATGACTTAATGTATTGAATTAAATTTTCAGCATGATATTAACTATATATTTTATTAAATTTTTTTCCATTAAAAAAAAATGCAGACTCATTAATATATTGGCTTTATTGGCTTGTAATGTTCATACATACATACATATATGCAAAAGAAACGGAGAATGTTCGGAGTAACGGTTCTTCGCAAGGTTGAGGAGATCTCTTAGTCGAGCAGTCTCGACTAGAGCACTCTTACTTGTTTTATTTTATTTATTTATCTTTAATATTCGTAATCTTTACTAACTTTAATTAAATTGAAGAATATTAATCACTTTATTAAGATTAAACGTATTTTATGGTTCTTACCAATATTAATCTTACTGAACTTTGAAATTAGGAATTGCTTTGAGATATGTTAAGGTTTCAGCTCTGTTAAAATTAATATTTCTCAAAATCAATGTAAAAATTGTATTGCAGTATTCGGCTTCAAAATCTATAACGCTACGTGCCATATCTTTTTAAACAGTGATAACCTGTGCTAAACCCTTATTTCATAACTGGCACATAAGCTTGAACTCAGACGTATACGGCGATAAGATTACTGACTCTGCCAGTCACATAAGCATTTGAAAATTGAATAGTTGACCACTAGGGGTCAGGAAGCTGTGCTTGACTTACCAGACTTTTCATGGGATCTGTATTTACTTGACACATGTAGCTGCCAGAATCATTAAGCTGCACGTGGGATATGTGAAGTTTCCAGGTGTTGTGTCCATTGTGTGTCACTGATAATCTCGGATTTAGCGATACCATATGTGTATGTATCCCAAGTATTGCTTTTGAATCTGATTTAATCCATGCCACCTGAAATTGCGAAAGCAGACCCAGGCACATCAGCATTAAGATAAGTAATGTAACTTTGCTTCTACCAAGTCCACCCTCCCACACTGCTATGCTCGGCTCATAAACTTACTTATGTACGTTTACCAGCAACTATGTGTGGGAGAAGATTTTCTGCCCTTGTGTGCCGTAAAATAAACTTATACTTACGCATTGTTCAGATTTTGTGTACGCGTATGTACATATGTGTAATGCTCATAGTATATTATACAATTTACAAAATGTTAATTTAAATACATACATATAAATATATAAATTAAGATTTTTAGTTTTTAATACTATATTAAAACGCATAGTGATGTGCAATGAGAAGACTTTGGGGCTCGAGAGGCATTGCAGTCGGCGATTATTTCCAAAATTCAACTATATATATATATATATATATATATATATATATATATATATATATATATATATATATATATATATATAGTAAAACGTTTATTGTTATAATTAAGTTAGCCTTCAGACTTAAATATGCTGATCTCCAGTAGTTGCAGTTGTTGTGCAATAACCGCCGATCTGCTGATCTTGCATTGCTTTATACTAATGATATATGTTCTTCTTGGAAGGCGTCCTCGGATTTCTTAAAACCTTCGATTATAATTTGAAGGCCGAGCTAGTGTCTATTATACCCTGAACCCACTGAAAATGGGAAATCTGGGTATAATGGTTTTGTTGAAATGTATGTAACAGGCAGAAGGAGGCGTGGCAGACCTCATAATGTATATATATTATGTTGAGAACTAAAAACAAAATCGATACTCAGTTATATATCTAATTCATCTCTCTAGCTACAGTCTTCAAATTTTGCATTCAGTTTTATGTTAGTTTTATACAATTTTGATTTTTGTTAATTTTTGGATGCCACATCCCCTTCGCCCCAAATTTACAAAACACGTATTCCAAATACTAGGGACTTAGGCTTTGGCACATATATACATTTGAAAAGTTATTAATCATTTAATTCCCATAGCATTGGCATACATATAGCAGTCCAAGCACAGCTGACGCAGCGCTTATGTGTGCATGCGCCTGTGTGTGTGTATATGTGTTGCTTGTAATGTACATACATATACATATGTAAATAAAAGAAAGATAATGTTTGGAATACCGGTTCTTCGCAGGGTTCAGGGTATCCTAGCCCTCCTAGTCGAGCGGTCTCGTCTAAACTTTTCTTACTTGTTTTTAGGGTTACGGTCAGAAACTGCAAGTGTTAGAGGCTGATGATCTGTGAAGATATTTAAATTTTGTACACCGTATAGGTAATGAGACTTTTTAAAGCCCAAACTATGGCGAGTAACTCTCTTTCGTTTGTTGCAAAATTTAATTGACTGGTTTTCCGTCTCAAAACTGCTCCCAACCCATAGGATGATACATACATCAGTTGTTAAATTAAACGCATTCCTATAGTGAGATAGAGCAACATCACATTTTCGAAAGAGGGGATAGTTTTGAATTTACAAAATGCATTGCGCTGCGTATCGTAAAATTTTATTGAGATTTTCTTTGACTGGTCAGCACTTACTTTCCTGTTTTCACCCAGAATTCCATTAATTGGGTTAGCTATGGACGCAAAGTCTTTGATAAAGCATCTATAATATATCGCTAATCCAAAGAATGATCTCACATTAAACGAAGTAGTAGGTTCGTCATATATACGAATCGCTTCGACCTTGCTGGGGCATGTTTTCATACCATGCACTATGGTCCAGAAGCCCGTTTTTTGGGCATAAAGTCGAAATTAATATGTTCACAGAACTAAAAACTTAATTTGTATTATGATTATTAATACATTAGATAAGAGAAAACCGGTATCAAACAAGTAAGAACGTTGCAGTCGGACGCAGGGGCATCTACCACATTATATTTTTTAAAATTAACCCCACTGTCGCCGCTCAAATTAGCTGCCGATTAAAAATGTTCATTAGAGCTGGCCAGACAGTTTCAATTTGGATAGAAACTTAGAGCCCTTACCTTAGCAAAAACACGCACCTAAATTGAGAGAGATTGCATCTCTCAAAATGAGAGAGGTGGCCACTCTGAAAATGAGATAGAAGTTCGTTGGCGAACGTAGAGGTGTGGGCTCGAACCCCGGTGTAGTCATGTTGATATTTTTGTTATATTTTCTTTATTTAGTTATTTTGTATTAATAAAATATTCTTTTCAATACATACATAAAATTGTAAAGTTTGGTTGCTTACATTCAAAAAATGCGAAAATTACAGGGTATTTTTTTTGTAAGTCACGCCCCTTTTGGGGCGTAACAATAATTTTTGGGGAATCGATAAAGGAGGCCCCCAGTAACTTAACATTTAATTGTGAAGCTTCTAGCACTAAACCTGTGGGAAATATAAGCTGATATTAGTTTCCACGCCTACTGTGAGCGTAGATATATCCGCCATAGCTTTTCGATTGTGGGATGTTAACCCGAGTATATATACCAAGTCTCATGTCTCTAGCATCAACAGTGCTTAAAATATAACAGAATTAGTAAAATCACTATATATTCAGATCCGATTTGCCACGCCCCAGTAGGCGTGGCCATCAAATTTTTTGGGCGATCTTTATAGCTTTGACCGGATTTGTCACGCCCCCAATGGGCGTAAATATATCTGCCATAGCTTTTTGAGTTTGGTATGTCGACGTGAGTGTTCAGGTAAAATCTTAACTTTCTAGCCCTTCTGGAAGTAGTGTTTGTGAGGTACAGGATAATGCATTTTACGATTTGTCACGCCCCTAGCGGACGTATCGGGAGAATCTTGACACTTTATCTGACGAGAGTATACACGAGTATATATTTCAAATTTCAAGACTCTAGCTTTAATAGCGTGGAAATGGTTTGCGTTCATACGGACAGACGGACGGACGGACAGCATGACGGACATTGCACATAACCAATATACAAGCGCCAGTTGTCGATATACAACCGTAAGTGTAATTAAACTTTACAAATGTGTTGTGGGTGATTGATCAGAGATAAACAAATTTGTGAATATGGAACATCTTTGCAGAGGTATTTAGAATCAATGTTTAGCGAGTTTCTTCTGATGGTGAATATATTGTTGTGTACGTGCAACTATTGTTGGTATCTTTTTTTAGCAGAAATTTAACAATCACTCTCGTCGGTGTGGCATAAGTTCTGTGTATAAGTGTACTGAAACGGATATAATAAGTTTCCTTTGCTCGTTTTTGTTCCATTTCGAATAAACTTGCATGTTGCAGGCGGATATGAGTTTCGCCGTTTTGCGTTGCTGAAGGTTTGGGACAACAACATGAGCGATGATTCTGATTAGAGAAAATGAATAGAAATGATTACAGATTGATCGTAAAAATGAAAACATTGAATTTTTCTTCAAGCACATTAAAAAATAAATACGATCAAAAATAAAATTAGCATCTTACACTTCAACAGTCACTCAATTTTCCACGCGACATTTTTTACATTCCGCATCACTTTCTGTAAAGAAAGCCACAAAGGCTGAAGTAGTTAAGGTACTGAAAGTTGCCAGAGGAGAAGAACCAGAAAACTTAGCTGTGCTTGGAAAATCAATGATCCCCAAAAAGCTGATCCCTATTACTCCTGAAGAAGCATTGGCATTCAAGTTGGGAAATATTATAAGAAAACAGCATTACATCAACATTCATAATATAAATAAATCACTATTTCATCTTAGTAATCGGTTGATATTGAAAAATTCAATTTGATTATACATAAACACGTATCCCAGGTATCCAATGTCACCAACGGTCCAGAAATTATTAATTCACGGCTGGTAAATAGTGAACGCGTCTTTATATCCGATTGGATGTCTGGATGCCTCAGAAACACGGAACAAGCTCTATAAAAACTATATAAAATCGCAATACACAAATAAAAATACTGAACAATATGACTGATGTAAAAGTAAAAAAAAACCTTCAACTAGAAGTGATAAACCTTCGGAAGATACCATCTCCACCAACCACTGACATATAATTTCAAAATTGGAGAATATAGATTTTGCTTCTTCTGTCGAGTCTAATTTATTTATTAATTTATTAAAATAAATAACATTTATTAAAAAAAACGAGTGTCAACTTAGATACCAACTAAACAGTTATGCTTATAGCTTAAAACAAACAGATAAAACATTTCAAAATATCACCAACCCGTTGGGGGTATATTATTTGCCAGTACGGCCGGCTATGCCCCAGTTCACAGCCCTATATGGTCAGTGATACTATTGAATTAAAGAAATTGATGATAGATGCCTCTCAAGGAAAATTAAAAATAAAATTAAGAGAAGCTTAACTGTAAATACATATATATAGTAAAAATTGTAGTGGCAGATATGCCATAACAACAAATTTGTCCATCAATTTGTCATGATTGAGTGGTAACCATTAGAAAATCTGAAAGCAAGGATTTGATTAGAGGAAGAGAGAGTTCAGAGGAAAAAACGTGATATAATTTATTATAATTCATATTACATGAAATGCACTGTGCAACGAGTAAGGTTTTTAGAAAAAGGCACAGGAAGATACCTAGGAACACATTCATCAATAAGAGAGTTTAAAATGTTATAGAAATAGTTGTTGCACAATTAACATCAACAGAATCATATAACGTAGACCAATCTGTTGCAATAATAAGTTTGTTAATCACAGCAAAATTTCACTTAGTGTAACAACTACGTTTTGGTGGAGTAGGCTCACAAATTGGAGAAGTACTTAGGAACCGAGATACCTATAATGTAGGATGATGAATATCCTCAGGTAATATCCTCAGGTAATATCCTCCTTTACATGTACATAAATTTCATTAATGCAAGTCATATGTTGCGCATAAACTTGAACATCAGAAGAGGGGGGATATATGAACATGTAATAAAAAGGGAGCAGGGTTTAGTTTAGTTAGTTAAACAGCAACTATCTCCAAATCTTGAGATACATAAAAAATAAATGGTTCGGAGAGGATATTAGAATTAACACCAAATAAGACACATCCACCTCTACGAGTCAGTCGATCACGTCTTTAAATAGTGAAATCATTCGAGAGAATCTCACTATTATAAGGGTATATTCAGGGTGATAATATCAAAACGAACACTAAAACTACTCAAATATGACCTTTTGAGTTTAGAAACACACAAACGTTTTGATATATTAAAAAGATCTGAGAAGAATGTTGAACTGTTATTAGTTTTTTGGCACAATATTGGACGAAGATTGTACCGGCCGAAGATTGTAGCAAAACAGGAGACAGCCTATTTCGACTCTTATTGTTGTAAAGAATTCAGTTGGCTCGTTGATTTTAAAAGAAGCAATTTCACGAGGAGTCGCAAAATTTAACTTCGTTATAAAGACTTTAGCTTTTGATTTTGTGGAAATAAAAGCGGACACAGCGTCACATGTTCTGTCAGATGAAAGCATGGATAAGAACACTTGCTTTCGGGGAGAATCGACAGATAAAATAGGTATGGTAGGTGTAGGAGAAATGGCCAGAGTGCTGTTAGTAGTTTGTGCAACAGACGCAGATAAAGGAGTTCAAATCAGTATAGACTCAGGGATATCTAATACTGGTGCCCCTGATGCACTGAAAGAAGGTGGAATCGCAAGAGAGTCAGAACAAGGTGTAGAAGGCGCTAATAAATTAGGAGACAAAGATATAGAAGGTGGTAGCAACTGAGAAGCAGTCGATATCTCAGCTTGAGAGGATTCAAAATCGTATTGACTTAATAGTTCACTAGACAGCTGCTTTGATATATTATTAAGTTTTAAAAATTGAATCCGCACCGACCACCGTAAGCCGCCGCAACTAATTTTCGCAGTGGACATGACCTTATCGTGGTCGCGCCCTGTAAGGCCAGCACATTTACTGTGCATAATAGCATCACACAACCATCAATTAATAAATTGCACTTGTGTAGAATCAGAAGTTTGCCGCATAGAGCAACAGGTAATATTGGCATATTGGCAATTGGGATTAAAGAAAATAAAACGGAAGATTAGAAACAAAAATGTAAAAAGCGTAAGGCAAAGAGACTATTAATGCGTCGAAAGAGCGACTCACAACAACAAAACAGGAGATAAGATAAAAATAAGGAACAAGCGCAAAGCAAAGACCGCTCTTTGCGTTGAGAGAATAAACTCCCAACAACAAAGACAGCTAATAGCACAAAAAAAAAAAAGAAAGCAAGAAAGAAGCAAGCAGAATGCACGTAAAAACAAAAAATTACCGATGCTGCACAGATCAAAATCACAAGCACTTCTCATCAGAAAACTAAAATCACAGCGGATTACACCTTGCACAAATGCACAACAATGACAAATGGCTCAATAACCAAAATTAACAGTGAACGAAACTTAATATTCAATAAAACACTAACTCAAAACAAGTTAGAAATCTCCAGTCGGGCGTCTCCACTAGGAGATACCCTGAACCTCGTGCTATCTGCGTTTTAAAAATACTGCATAATTAGCATTTAGTATAAACGCACACAAAATTAGATTCTATTCATTTTCAATTGTTTAGCTAATAGCGTTATCCATGTTTCAATTCAATTCAACAGCTGATTATTCGCAAATCATAACGCCATCTACTGGAAATGTGTACACTAAAACTTGTAGTACTTAGAATTTGCTAGATGCACGTAGTTCAATGTGTATGTGTGTATGTGTGCACATGTATAGAGGGAGACTGTTTGCTTTCCGCTGCTGGTCACGTGTTTGCCGATTGGCCAAATGTTTTGTATAATAACTTTTGAGCGAATTAATTAATTTTACTGAAATTTGCAGTTTATGTTCAACATATTTTACTAAATTTTTTCCATTTTTTTTAAATTCAAACCCATTCATTTATTGGCTTTGAGTGCAGCTAACCTCAATTTGAATATTTGGGGAAATTTGGAGCCGGTATCCAAAATCTAACAAAAATCAAAATTGCATAAAATAAATATAAAACCAACAAAAAATTTTGGGCATTCTAACTTCAAAGAGATATAATTTAAAAACACACAATCGATAACGCTTTTTATCGATAACATTAAAAATAAGACAGTTATCGATTTTTTAACAAATTCGATTTTTTCGTGCTATTCACGGACCTACATAATTTTAAGCTTCTATCTCTTATAGGTTCTGAGATCGACGCGTTCATACACACGGACAGAAGGACATGGAGGACATGGCCTCCTCTACCGATTCCACGTAACCCAAAAGGGGCGTGACTTACAAAACAATAACCTGTAATTTTCTCATTTTTTGAATGTAAGGATCCAAACAGTTATATTCCTGAACACCCACTTTATGAAAATGCCAAAAATTATTTGTCTACGGCCACTGAGGTCGTGGCAAATCAAAACATAAACATCTGCAGCTTCTGAGCCAATATTTCGCCATATAATGACTTTGTGACCTTTGACCTTGTCTTTTGATTTGCCAAATTTTATAAATGTATTGAAAAGAATATTTTATTAATACAAAATAACTAAATAAAGAAAATATAACAAAAATATCAATCTGACCGCACCGGGGTTCGAGCCCACACCTCCACGCTCGCCAACGAACTTCTATCTCATTTTCAGAGTTGCCACCTCTCTCATTTTGAGAGATGCCATCTCTCTCAATTTATGTGCGTGTTTTTGCTAAGGTAAGTGTTCTAAGCTTCTATCCAAATTGAAACTGTCTGTCCACTTCCAATGAAAATTTTTATTCGGCAACTAATTTGAGCGGCAACAGTGGGGATTTAAGATTAATTTTAAAATATAATGTTATAGATGCCCCTACGGGGTGCTGCGTCCAACTGCAACGTTCTTACTTGTTTTTTATTCTGCTACTCTTACGATTCTTTTTAATTATTTAAGTTTTTCATCACTCATAACACGTAGGCAAATTCAATTTGTTATCAATTTGTTATTATATTGTATTGTATAGGTTTTGTTCTTTGTAAAAGGTGTCTTCGCTGCTGGATCGACTTCTTCGGTTGTTGTCTCTGCTGTTGGTTGTGTTCTTCGATTCCTCGGTTGGTGTCTTTAGTTAAGTTGTCTCTGCTACTGGATCAGTTTCTTCGGTTGTAGATTATTATAGCCTGAACCGATTGAAAACGGGAAATCTGGTTTTCGGTTTTGGATTTTAGATGCCACTCCCCTTTCGCCTCAAATTGCTAAATCACGTATTTCAAGTACTAGAGACTTGTGCACATACACACATGTGAATGACATGATAACGTATAACAAATTTGATCAAAATCGCTTGTCTAGAAAAAGTTAAACATTCAATATCTCATATTATCGGCGTCTTGCAGCAGCAGCGAAGCTGCTGAGTCATAATGCACAGTTAGAAGATTGTGTGTTTGTGCGTGCGTTTGAGTGTGTGTATGTATTACTTGCTATATATGTACATATAAAAGTAACGGAGAATGTCAGCGGCTCTTAGGAATCGCAGTTCTTCGCAGGGTTTAGGGGATCTCTTAGTCGAGCAGTCTCGATTAGAGCACTCTTACTTGTTTTTTTTTTTATTATTTGCTTCACTTTTTACTTGAGTTCCTGTTTTTCTTTTTTTCGGAGCTTCGGAGTGTTTGATATATTAAAATGCATAGAGATGTGCAATGAGAAGACTTTAGGGTTCGAGTGGCGTTGTCGTCGTCGTTTATTTCCAAAATTCAACTAACTCTGGTAAGAAATTTATTCTTATAAATAAGCTAGCCCTCAGACCTAAAGAAACTGCCCATTAATGCTCTTTTTGGCGACTTTTCGCATGCTGGTCGATCGTGTTAGCTATATATATATAAATTGATATATATGCATATAACAATAAATGAATTATAGAAATGAATATCTAGTACCTGAACTATAATAAATAAATTGAATTAAATTGTACAAAATTTTATATTTGGTATTACTGATTTATTTTTAATTTTTCAGCAGTAGAACCTTTATTTTTAATTTTGTAATCCTTTTTGTATCTTGTTTACGTACTCAGCTTCTTGTATTTAAACATTATATGTAATGTAGTTTAATGTAACTTAATATGCACAAACAAATATTATAATATGTGCAATGTTAAAGTAGGCTGCCTAAATGCTACCAAAACTGATGTTGGAAACTAAATGTAGCAAAATTTTAACTTCACAGCTCTGAATTTTTTAAGTTTATCATGGGTATGAAATTATATCCTTATTATAAAAAAACATACCCGATATTGTCCCAAGTGGTCCACAACACAGGTGAAAGATATGTCACGGCCTTGTGGTACAGTAATATTTGTTAGTTGTGCCAAAAAAAGCGGTCCCACTTCATCAGGTTCGATATGACCTTTGAATTTGCAGAAAATACAATTAGACAAATGCTCGAAAAATGTTATGAGCAGAAGTCTATATATTTATTGAAATAAATATAAAAGAATAAAAAGTATATGTATTCTTAACAGGTAAGAAAACTCTAGTCGAGACCGCTCGATTAGGGGATACCCTAACCCTGACTAGGAGATACCCTGAACCCTGCGAAAACTCGATATTCCTAAGAAACTCTAACAATCTCCGTTTCCTTCATATGAACATATGTAGCAAGCAACACATACACACCCACAGACGCACGCTCAAGCAACTGCGCTCAGGCTACAAGGCGCCATGTTATGAGAAATTAAATGTTAAATAACTTTTTTGTAGGACAACGTTTTTGATCAAACTTGCAGGACGTGGCACGATATGTATGTATGTGCTCTCTCTAGTATTTGAAATACGTGCATTACAATTTGGAGGAGAAGGGGGCGTGGCATCCAAAATTTAACAAAAAAACGAAATTATATAAGGCTCACCCTAACACTAAGAGCAAAATTTGAAAATAGAATTATTTAGCTGAGTACCAATTTCGTTTTTTATCGATAAGATTAAAATTAAGATAATTATCGATTTTTTTTTTTAAGAAACTCGATCTCTTCAAGTCTCTACCTCTCATAGGTTCTGAGATCAACGCATTCATACATACGGACAGACGGATGGACAGACGGACATGGCTATATCAACTTTCTCCCCGACTAAGAATATATATATATAATTTATGGGGTCTGCCACGCATCCTTCTGATTGTTACATACATTTCAACAAAACCATTATACCCTGATTTTCCATTTTCAATAGGTTCAGGGTATAATAAAAAGTAAGTGTAAAATTTTGAGACTTTTGGTCCAAGGATGTATGAGATATTATTAAAACAAGTTCGCTTTGCACATTCTATACAGGAACCTTAACAAAAACTGTTAGCCCGTGCTCCTATATGTGCTGAGATCGAATGGATAGACTGACCTGGGTATATCAGCTCGTTATTATACCCTGAACCCATTGAAAATGGGAAATCAGGGTATAATTTTTTTTTATTGAAATGTATGTAACCGGCAGAAGGAGGCGTGACAGACCCAATATATATTATATATTCTTGATCAGTGCGACCAGCCGAGTCGATTTAGCCCTGTCCGTCTGTCTGTCCGTCCGTCTGTCCGTATGTATGAACGCGTCGTTCTCAGAACGTACAAGAGCTAGAGACTTTTTATGGAGGTTCGTGTATAGCACGAAAAAATCGAGATTGTTTCAAATAATCGATAACTCTTATCGTTTTAATGTTATCGATTAAAAACCAATATCTTCATTTAGTTATCAAATTCTATCTAATTCATCTTTGCATTTAGTTTAAGTTAGGCCTTACGTAATTGGTAAGTCCCGTATTTCAAATACTAGAGACTTGTGCTTTGACACATACATACATATGTATTACATGATCACGCCCAACAAGTTTGATCACAATCGTTCGTCTAGAAAAAAAGTTATTAAACATTTAATTTCCCATAACATTATATAAATAGTAGCCAAAGAACAGCTGACACACCGATTTGCCCTTGTGTGTGCGTGCGCCTGTGCGTGTGTGTGTATGTTTTGCTTGTCATGAACATACATATACATATGAATATAAAAGATACGGAGAATACACGGAATAGGGTTCAGGATATACCCTAGTCGAGCGGTCTCGACTAGAGTTTTCTTACTTGTTTGTTAATAAAATGTTCTTTTCAATACATATGTATATATAATTCGGCAACTCATTTTTCAGTTTTGATTTGCCACGCCCTCAGTGGTAGTCGACATATAATTTTTGGCATGTTCATAGAGTGGGTGTTCAGGAAAATAATTGTAAGGTTTGGATGCTTACATTAAAAAAATCGCCTTTTGGGGCGTAACAACAACTTTTGGGGAATCGATAGAGGAGGCTCCCAGTGACTTAGCATCAAATTTTGAAGCTTTTAGCACTAAAACTGTGGGAGATATAGGCTCATATTAGTTGACACGCCCCTGTTTGCGTAGATATATCCGCTATAACTTTTCGATTTTGGGATGTTAACCTGAGTATATATACCGGAGCCTCAAGTCTCTAGCATCAATAGTGCTCAAAATATAACGAAACTAGTAAAATCACTATATATTGAGATCCGATTTGCCACGCCCCTAGTAAGTGTACCCATAACACTTAAAATTATTTTTATAGGATCGTAACAGTAACTCACGTGCCAATTTGAGCGTTCTAGCTTTAAAACTGTAGAATATGCAGGTTGACCCGCCATAGCTTTTTTTATCTTGGAATGTCGATGTGAGTGTTCATTCCAAATCTCAACGCGTATCGGGAAAATCTTAACAATTTATCAGACGAGGGTATACAAGAGTATCTATTCCAAATTTTAAGTCTCTAGCTTCAATTGCGTGGAAAAGCTTTGTGTTCATACGGGCAGACGGACAGACTGAAAGACGGACATACAGCATGACGGACATTGCACAAAACCAATATACCTATTTCACTTAGTGAAAAAGAATAATTATATAAATATTATCGCAAAATTAAAGAAATTTCCTTTCAAGGATAGACCTACCTTGTAGATTTAGTATTGAATGACTTCCTTTTGTGCACAATGTTAAGATGAGTAACAAAAGTATTTTGGAGGCTAAAGTCCTCACGCAGAATTGAGTCTGAGTCATTAGGGCAGTCTTCATTTAAATGTCAGGCTTCTGATCGTCACAGGATCTTCAGGTACTTCCAAAACTTACTATCTTTGCAAAATATGAATAAAATTCTCGCTATTCGAGCTGATCCCTTTCTGTTATATATTCGCCTAATTATTCCATATCAGAATTATTGTCTGTTATGCACTTATGGTGCATTCAAAGATTTTTCTGAAAAGCGAAAGTAAAAAAATGAGAAAAAATCTAACTTGAATTTACATCTTTAATTTGTTTTTTGTTAGTTAAGACTAAGAACCGAAAAAGCAATTAAAGTTTTATTTTATACAAATTTTTTGTAAATAAACTATGATTTATTCACATTTAACATAATTCAATTTGACTGAATTGATCAAATTAATAAAAAAAATTTATTTATTAAAGATATTGACATAACTAGAGACAACTGAAAGATAAACTAAACCAATTGTTTATAAAAATAACAGACAAAAGTATGGGGGTATTTTATTTGCCAGTCAGGCCACTTATTTGCCCGGTATTTTATTTGACGCAATTCACAGCTCTGTATGGCCAGCGATATCATTGAGCGATGGAAGATAGAAGCTTTATAGGAAACTTAAGCACAAAATTACAAAAGAAGATTTACTGTAATTAGATGTAAACAAGGATATACACAAAAATTTTATAAATTATTAATTAGTGAAAAATTTTCCAGATCATCAAATTTACCCTAATCATGTACTTTCGGTACTTTGAGTGATTTCCCTAAGAAAAGTTAATAGCAAGGATTTTATTAAAAGAAGAGAGATTTCAAAGGATAAAGCGTGATAACATTTATAAAAGCATTCTGCAACGAGTAATCCGTTGTGCATAATGGTAAATGCAACGGACGAAAGTGTCTAGTTATTCTGGAAAAGACAGAGAAATTAAGTTGCATTAATAGGCAGAAAGAATCAATATTACTATCAATCAAATTATGAAGAAAAGCAATCCCAAGGATTGTTTTACTATTTATTGATCAAGAAAGGTCAATAAGAGGAAGCCGACTATGATAAATCGGTAGACAGAGATTAAGGTTATTGTTTATGGACTGATTCAATTCAATCCTGATCTGATCCTGATCCTGTCGAGACCATATAATTGAACAATATTCTAAAATGGGCTGACTGAAAAAATGCGTTGTTCTCAACACAACTCTTTGGGTTCTACTCTTTAAATAGGATGAAATCCAGGATACAAGTTCAGGAGAAAATCCTATTAGATCAAGATTTTGAAGTAATACTTCATGGTGAACTAAATTAAATGCTTTACTGAAATCTGTAAATATGACATCTGTTTGCGTTTTACTTAAAAAAACCTGTCATTTACTAGGAAAGTCAATTCTAACAGATTAGTCGAGGTTAATCGATTTAGAACAAAGCCGTGTCGGGAAGGCAGAATAATTGATTTACAAAAATGTTGTAAAGTTGATGTTATTTTTAAAAAAAAACTTCGGAGTAACAGATAGTTTTGCAATACCCCTGAAATTATAATTGACAGACCTCCCACCCTTTTATATCCTGAACCCATATAAAAGGGAAATCCGGATATAATGGTTTTGTTGAAATGTATGTAACAGGCAGAAGGACGCGTGTCACACCCCATAAAGTATATATATTCTTGATCAGGGAAGCAAACTGAGCCGATTTAGCCCTGTTCGTCTGTCCGTTTTTATGTTGCCTGTATGGCACAAAAAGATTAAGGGCCTAAAAAGAAATTATAACTGTTTTCGTTTTAATTTTTATCGATTAAACACCTTATCGAAATTCAGTTATTAAATTACATATCCCTCGTCTTTTTGTCGCTTTTTTGTTAGTTTTATGTCTATTATATGCAATTTTGATTTGTGTTAAATTTTAGATGCCACGCCCTCTTCGCCTCAAATTTGCAAAACACGTATTGCAGACACACATATATGTATGGCATAATCATGATTTCAAAGCTTGATTAAGAAAGTCCGTCCACAAAAAAAGTTATTAACCATTTAATATCAGAGCTCGCAAATAACAGTTGAGCGTTTTTTCTTCACGTTCAAGGTCAGAGCTGGAGCGAAAAACATAAAATATTCCGCTCTCGCTCTGAGCAAGAGTGATCTTTTCTAGTTTGAATCAGTTTGCCCATGAGGTTATTTTTTGGGTTTTTGCGTCGATTTTCATTGGTGAACATCTGTGAAAAATTTTTCGCTCGCGAGCTGAGCTTCAGTAAGTGAGCAAATGACTGAAAAAGTCAATGCAAAAGGTCTTTTGAGCACTCTTACATTAATTTGCTTGTTGGAAAAAAATGTTTTGTTTTTTTTTGGTATTAAGAATGGTAGTTTAATTTTTTTTAACTAGTGCTAAACTTATACTACCTATTGTTAAGTTTAATAACTAATAAATTTGGCAGTTTAACTTAATATCATTAAAAAATTTATATTTAGTAAATGTAAGATACACACATGCGCCAGAATATTTTGCGTACATGAATATGTATCAATCGCTCAAAGACCTTTTACTTAATTTTACTCACGTGTTCGCTGGCGGTCTGATCGAAACAAACGAAAACAAGTAAGAAAACTCTAGTCGAGTCCGCTCGACTAGGGTATACCCTGAACCCTGCGAAAAACCGCTATTCCAAGCATTCTTCATTTCTTTTATATACACATGCATATGTACGTTCA
The DNA here is from genome assembly GCA_961210405.1 of Drosophila mercatorum. Taxonomy (NCBI): domain Eukaryota; kingdom Metazoa; phylum Arthropoda; class Insecta; order Diptera; family Drosophilidae; genus Drosophila; species Drosophila mercatorum. The sequence goes on along the minus strand of CAUIUS010000002.1, from coordinate 276,820 downwards.
TTACAAGCAAAACAAACACACATTCTAGACCAACGATTTTGATCAAACTTGTTGGGCGTGATCATATCATCCATATGTATGTATGTGCCAAAGCACAAGTCCCTAGTATTTGATATACGGGAGTTACAAATTTGAGACGAAGGGGGCGTGGCACCCAAAATTTAACAAAACCCGAAATTGCGTAAGGCTTACATAATACTAAATGCGAAATTTGACGTTAGAAATATGAATTAGATAGAATTTTATAGCTGAATTTAGATTTTCGTTTTTAATCGATAACAATAAAACGATAACAGTTATCGAATTTCTGAATTTCCCTACACAGGGATCTACAAAAAAAATTGAAGTCTCTAGCTATTGTAGGTTCTGAGATCGACGCGTTCATACATACGGACAGACGGACAGACAGACGGACAGGGCTTAATCGACTCGGCTTATCTCCCTGATCAAGAATATATATACTTTATGGGGTCTGCCACGCCTCCTTCTCCCTGTTACATACATTTCAACAAAAACATTATACCCTGAATTCCCATTTTCAATGGGTTCAGGGTATAATAATGTTCGGAAAACCAATTCCTAGCAGGGCTCAGGATGTTTCTTAGGTGGACACCCCCGACTAGAGTTCTCTTACTTGTAGCGGTATGCAAGACTCTTTTCAAATACAATAGAACAGAGGTTTCCAAGAACAAGTTAAAAATTAGTTTATTATTGCAATAAATAATAATTCTGATTGATTGCATGGACTTCTAATGAGTAGTTGAAGCTGGTTATTAATATGTTACTTAACATTAAATTTATAATTTATAATTTATAATTTTAATTTCAATATATATCTTAGCATTCTACCATAATAAACATTTATTCAAGAGCTTTGTCTGGCATCTCTAGTACATTTACATGTTGTGCGCTGTTAATGGAATAATTATCTATATTTGTAAAGATATTTTCTCAACCGAAAGGCATAAAATGAAAGGGCAAAAGGCTACCAAAGTTAAAACCAAATTCCAGTTGTGGAATGCGTCGCGCAATTCACTTTACCAAGCGGAATTTTTGTAACAAAATTTTAAGTTGTGTACAAAAATTTTTATAAGTGGTGGAATAATATATCTAATTCAAGCAGGGTGAGCTCTGCTCATAAGTGAACAACACAATATTCTCTAAAATTTAAGAATGTACTATTTAAATAGTCTACATAACAAATAATCTATTCAAGTTAATATGTTCGTGCGGATAGTTGCGTATATATCTATACTATATCATTCTCCCTATATCAATCCTAATAATTGTACATTGTAAGTTAAAAACTGTATGCTTCTACAAATATTTAACTACAATATGTAAAAACAAGTAATACAGCTCTAGTTGGGGTGCCAAAGCAAGACCCCAAAAAGTATAAATATTATTGATAAGCTCGACGAGATTTTTGTATACTCGTGTATTTTATTCTCGTGGTATACATTCGCATTTCATTTTTTATACTATTTCACGTAGTGAACTAGTTATACTATTTCACGTAGTGAACTAGTATATTGGGTTTGTGCAATGTCCGTCATGCTGTCCGTCCGTCTGTCCGTCTGTCCGTCCGTCCGTCTGTCCGTCTGTCCGTATGAACGCAAACCATTTCCACGCTATTGAAGCTAGAGACTTGAAATTTGAAATATATACTCGTGTATACCCTCGTCTGATAAAGTGTCAAGATTTTCCCGATACGCCCACAAATCGGAAAATCATTTTCCTGTATCTCAGAAACACTACTTCTAGAAGAGCTAGAGAGTTGAGATTTTAACTGAACATTCATGTCGACATCCTAAAATCAAAAGCTATGGCGGATATATCTACGCCCATTGGGGGCGTGGCACATCGGGTCAAACTGTATCTTCTACAGTTTTAATGCTAGAACGCCCAAATTTGGCACGTGGGTTACTGTTACGCTCCTATACGGATCGGCCACGCCTACTAGGGGCGTGGCAAATCGGATTTGAATATATAGTGATTTTACTAGTTTCGTTATATTTTGAGCACTATTGATGCTAGAGACTTGAGACTTGGTATATATACTCAGGTTAACATCCCACAATCTAAAAGCTATGGCGGATATATCTACGCCTTCAGGGGGCGTGGCAACTAATATCAGCTTATATCTCTCACAGTTTTAGTGCTAGAAGCTTCAAAACTGAATGTTAAGTTACTGGGGGCCACCTCTACCGATTCCCCAAAAATTATTGTTACGCCCCAAAAGGGGCGTGACATACAGAAAAATACCCTGTAATTACCAAGCGGAATTTTTGTAACAAAATTTTAAGTTGTGTACAAAAATTTTTATAAGTGGTGGAATAATATATCTAATTCAAGCAGGGTGAGCTCTGCTCATAAGTGAACAACACAATATTCTCTAAAATTTAAGAATGTACTATTTAAATAGTCTACATAACAAATAATCTATTCAAGTTAATATGTTCGTGCGGATAGTTGCGTATATATCTATACTATATCATTCTCCCTATATCAATCCTAATAATTGTACATTGTAAGTTAAAAACTGTATGCTTCTACAAATATTTAACTACAATATGTAAAAACAAGTAATACAGCTCTAGTTGGGGTGCCAAAGCAAGACCCCAAAAAGTATAAATATTATTGATAAGCTCGACGAGATTTTTGTATACTCGTGTATTTTATTCTCGTGGTATACATTCGCATTTCATTTTTTATACTATTTCACGTAGTGAACTAGTTATACTATTTCACGTAGTGAACTAGTATATTGGGTTTGTGCAATGTCCGTCATGCTGTCCGTCCGTCTGTCCGTCTGTCCGTCCGTCCGTCTGTCCGTCTGTCCGTATGAACGCAAACCATTTCCACGCTATTGAAGCTAGAGACTTGAAATTTGAAATATATACTCGTGTATACCCTCGTCTGATAAAGTGTCAAGATTTTCCCGATACGCCCACAAATCGGAAAATCATTTTCCTGTATCTCAGAAACACTACTTCTAGAAGAGCTAGAGAGTTGAGATTTTAACTGAACATTCATGTCGACATCCTAAAATCAAAAAGCTATGGCGGATATATCTACGCCCATTGGGGGCGTGGCACATCGGGTCAAACTGTATCTTCTACAGTTTTAATGCTAGAACGCCCAAATTTGGCACGTGGGTTACTGTTACGCTCCTATACGGATCGGCCACGCCTACTAGGGGCGTGGCAAATCGGATTTGAATATATAGTGATTTTACTAGTTTCGTTATATTTTGAGCACTATTGATGCTAGAGACTTGAGACTTGGTATATATACTCAGGTTAACATCCCACAATCTAAAAGCTATGGCGGATATATCTACGCCTTCAGGGGGCGTGGCAACTAATATCAGCTTATATCTCTCACAGTTTTAGTGCTAGAAGCTTCAAAACTGAATGTTAAGTTACTGGGGGCCACCTCTACCGATTCCCCAAAAATTATTGTTACGCCCCAAAAGGGGCGTGACATACAGAAAAATACCCTGTAATTTTCGCATTTTTCGAATGTAAGCATCCAAACTTTACAGTTATATTCCTGAACGCCCACTCTATGCACATGCCAAAAATTATTTGTTTACGGCCACTGGGGGCGTGGCAAATTAAAACTGAAACATCTGCAACTTCTGAGCCAATAACGCGCCAAATAATGACTTGAACTTAAATCACATTTTCAGAGTTGCCACCTCTCTCATTTTCAGAGTTGCCACCTCTCTCATTTTGAGAGATGCCATCTCTCTCGATTTAGGTGCGTGTTTTTGATAAGGTAAGGGTTCGATCCTAATTGAAACTGTCTGGCCACCACCAATGAAAAGTTTTAGTATGCAGCTAATTTGAGCAGCGAATGTGGGGATTTAAGGTTAAATTTTAAAAAATATAATGTGATAGATGCCCCTGTGTGCTGCTGGGACGTGAAATAGTATTTCGCTGTCGGTTGCGTCCGACAGCAACGTTCTTACTTGTTTTTTATTTATTCTTCGGTAACTCATCTCCTTTAACAGGTAGAAAGATACGTGGCAGACATATATAGCTTTGCTCAGCTGCCAGAAAGTTAGAAAAGTTCAGTCGTCACGCTTAAGCAAACAAGAAGCATCAAGTATTTTCCACAGACGAAATTATGGTATGTATGTACTCAAGAGCGAGATGGGATTCGAAACCGTCCATTAAAGCTAGCACTTGCCTTGCACCAAAGAAGGTGGGGTGGAAGATCCAGAAGTAAGTTTTGCGACCCGGAAGAGTCATCTTATTATTGGCCGTCTTACCTTTTAGCTAGCATTGGAAAGGTGATAAATGAAAGGCTCGTCATTTTAATAGTAAAAGAACACAAAGATTTAGAGGATATGTGCATCGCATGTATCAGCCGCATTTAAGATTGTCTGAGAGCTGGACTCGAACTAACGGAGCACAAAGCGGAGATCGTGCAAGTCATCAGCCGGAAAATAGTGGAAAAGGCTTATATGAAGATTGGGAGAATCATTGTCAAAGAGTACCTTGGTGTTATGTTACATTCAAGAATGGCTTCCCGCGATCACTTGGAATATGTGCATAAAAAAGTAGCTGATTCTTGTCGAGCTTTCTCTAAATAAATGCCTTCTTCTGATGAGTGCCATGGGGTTTGTCATCCTCTACCAATCTGGTCAACAGCATTGGCAGCTCCTTCAAAAGTCGAGGTATTTGCATTATCTGCCGAATTTACGCAATTCGAGTCAGCTACGCTTTCAGGACAGCCTCAGATGACTCGGCGCTCGTCATAGCCGGAATGGTTATATTATGTGAAAATCGGGAAAAAGCACTATCATATTAAATCAGACCAATCGACATCTGAGGCACCGACTTGCGATTGTGTGTGTGTATGCGCCTGTGCGTGTGTGTGTGTTTCTTATATATAAAAGCAACGGAGAATGCTCGGAATAGCGGTTCTTCCCAGGGTTCAGGGTATCTCCTAGTCGAGCGTTCTCGACTTGAGTTTCCATCTTGTTTTATTTATTTTTATACTTATTCACAAAGTGAAATAAGTATATTGGTTTTGTGCAAAGCAATTCATCATGTTGTCCGTCCGTCTGTCCCTATGAACGCAACCCATTTCTATGCTATTAAAGTAAAAATAAAAGTAAAAAAGTAAAAAGTAAAAGTAAGTAAAGTGAAATTTGGGATATATACTCGTGTATACCCTCGTCAGATAAAGTGTCTATTCCAAATTTCAAGTCTATGGCTTCAATGGCGTGGAAATGATATGATATGCCCATAACGGGCATTTTACAAAGCCACTATACTCATTTCACTTTTGAAAGTTAGTATAAATAGCTTATCTTGTACATAGTGCTAAAGCTAGTAATAACAAAGGGTCCCACTGTAGTCCGAAGTGTGTCCCTCTAAATAGCAGTATGGAATCATATTGTAAATTGAGAAAATATAAAAATGGTAGGCAGGGCACGATCGCGATTGTGGACGATATTGTAGTTTATAGATCAACTGATAACAAAGGTTAATATCAAGTAATTATGCAGTTAAAGGAGGAAGAAGCATTAAGAGAAATACCAAGCTGCTAACTTGTAAATAAAACAGGGCAGTGTCAAGCGATGTTAAAACTTTGTAAATAAAATAACGCCAGTATCAAACAATGCTAGAGCATTGAAAATACAGTATCGGACAACTTCCAAGCTTTGCAGAAGCCAGTTCAAATGTCGTCGACGTCAACTACTTCTAGAGCTAAGTTTGATTATCAAGCTTTGAGTCTTAAGTTTGCATTGAAAAAAGAGATATCAAACTTCGTTACAAAGGAAAATTTTTAACTTGTATGCCTAATAGAAGCGTAATATCAGTTATTTGCAGGGCTTAGGGTATCGACTATTCGACTATTTTTTACATCTCTCAATATTTATAAAATTATAAAGGAAGACACATATTTAAATTCATATATAAAGACATTTGTGAATAGAGAGATATTTGATAGACACCCTTTTTTAATTTGTATAACATACAAATACAGTTGCTTGTCTTTAAATTAATTTAATTATTTGATTAATTATTAAATTTTAATTTGTAAAGTTATACATTATTGTTTTATTTGAATTACACATGTGCCTCGCGTTAATTTGGATACGCAACGTATACTTAACGTGTTTTTTTTTTAATTTTTGAGTGTGAACTCGTTTGCTTCTCCGTAACAGTCATTCATCAACAATTAATCGTTTAAGTTGGTGGATGTTTTCAAATAAGGAAAAATATTCATTCGGCATTTTTAATTTGCAACGATTTCAATCAAAGGATTTTACAAATGACCAACCCTTTTGCTTGTCGAGTGCTTGTTGGCTTGGGCGAAGCAATGCGACTGCATAAAATGCTTTAACCACATTTTATGTTTGCTTTTGCACACTTGGACAGAACATCAGCCGTCGACCACAGGAAACTCCAACTCTGTTACTTTAGTGACATCATTGTCATCACCATAAAGCGCCTGCTGATCCATTTATTCATATTCAGCAACAACTGAAATCACATACAGCCCAACTGTGCTTTGTTAAATTTAAACGGCATGCCCAAAAAATAATCTGAGTCGGATTCAAATGCCCAACGTTGAGTCAATGCTTACACTTGTGTATGTATATACATACTTACAGACTAGTTATACATAGTGCAATCGGATGAGCATTACGCATGTGGATTTGCATGGCCGGATTGCGGGTTCGGCCACTATGAGATACGTATACGTTGCGCCGGATACGGATGCGGAATTTCGAAATTGTGTACTGTTGGGAAATTCGAAATTCCATTCGCCACAATTTTTAATCAGAAGTAACTGGTGTGGTCGAGAATTTCCGACGGCCTAAAATAAAAATTCAAATAAAAAGATTTGCGTCTGAAATCTCATTAAAAACATTTCCGTTTGTGAAAACAAACAAGCAAATAAAAACAAGCGGACGAGCAAGTAAACGCACAGAGATATGGACATATCCATCCACACGCATGAACAACGCGCGCAATGAGCTTGCGTTCAGGCGTAATCCCTACAGTTGTAGCAACGGCACTACCAATCGCCGCAGATGCTCTGCTCTTCTTTCACTCTGTCTCTGGCTCCTTATGCTCGCAGTGCACTCTCTGCCTTGAACTTGTCAGCTCGTTCATCCAACTGATGCCTTAGTGGGCTGTCCAGTAGACCAGCTTGCGTAGTATTCCTGTTTGTCCATTTGATGACGAAGAGCTACCATCAATTTGCAACACTCCCATTGCCGCTCCCACCGCTTAACTCCTACGTAGCAGCTGCAGAGCAGCAGTCGCTGCCCACTCCCCAGTTTGAGTGTAAACACATAATCCATTTAAATTGTTTGTGGTTTTTCTTATTGTTTGTTTCCCTTCTTGTTTTCATTGTAGCTGCCGTTTTCGCTGCTGTCGCTGTCATTGCTAACCAAGCTATGCGAAGGCAAATCAGGCTTATGTTTGAGGCCTACACTTTGTGCTGCTTGCTTCTAGGTATAGAGAAAAACATTATTTTCCACCTATTAAGCTAATTTTTTTATATTTATACTTATATCAGTTTAGTATATCAGTTTTATGCAATTTCCATCAGTCACCCACGATGGGATGTGGCAAATTGGAAAATGCATTTTCCTGTATCTCAGAAACAATTCTTCTAGAAGGAATAGAGAATTGAGATTTGGAATGCAAATCGGAAAAACTGCAGCTTTTAAGTGGTATTCGGAAAATTCATATCTTAGAATCCTTGACAACATTTTTATTTGGTTTATCCTAAATAATTTTGTGAAAATGTAAGAAATAGGCAGAAAGAAGCATAGTAGATCACATAAAGCATCCATCCAACTGTGTGAACGCAGCGATCTCGTAAGCCACAAAAGCTAGAGATCTGAAATTGTACATGTATGCTCGTGTATACCATATGGAGTATGAATTTTCTTTTAAAAAATTTGATAACTTATCCAGTTCTCTTTTATTATAGATACATTTTGATACATTTTCTTCAGTTTTGTGTACCATTAAATCTAGAGACTTCAAATTTACTGTGTAGATCTGTGTAATGAATACAAAAGTAATTTTCGGATTTTGGATGCCACGTCTCCTTTACCCTAAATTTGTGTCTAAATATATGTCATATACTAGAGAATTATGCTTTGGATTATATACACATAGAAATGACATAATCATGCTGTGAACTTGATTAGGAAAATCCGTCTACAAATAAAAGTAATTAAACATTTAATTTCCCATAATATAGGCATATAGACAAAGCGGACTTGCTGCGCAGTTCGCAGAGCGCGTGCTTATGCGTGTTTGCGCATTATGGTCTCTAGCAATTATAAGTTCTGAGATTGACGCGATCACACATATGGACAGACGGATAGACGGATCGACGGACAGATGGACAGACGGGCAGACATACAGACGGACATTGCACAAAACCAACATGGTTATTTCACTTCATGAATAAGTAGCGCAAGTAAGAGTGCTATATCCGAGATTACTTAACTAGGAGACCCCTGATATGTATTTTTTATATGTATGTATGTGTGTATATTACAATGACAAAGAAGACGCTTTTTCTTAAACGTTTTTGATCAAACTTTCAGAACATGATTATGTCATTTATATGTGGGTATTAGCCTAAGCGCATTTTGAAAAATCAAAATTGTATAAAACATATATAATATAGTTATAAGATGAATTAGATAAAATTGTATAACTGAATAACGGTTTCGCTATTTTTTCGATAGCATTAAAACTAAGACTCTTATCTATTTTTTAAAACAAATAATCTGCTCGTGTTACACACGAATCTCTAAAAAAATTTGAAATCTCTAGCTTTTAATACGGACAGGCGGACGACGGACGGATAGGACTAAATTGACTCGGCTTGTCTCCCTGATCAAAAATATATATACTTCATGGGGTCTGCCACGCCTCCTTCCATTTCAACAAAAAATTATACCCTGATTTCCCATTTTCAACGGGTTCAGGGTATAAAAATATCGACATGACCGCACTGGGACTCAAACACACACTTTTCCACTCGCTAAAAGGCATCTCTCTCATTTTTGCATTGCTTGGTGCAGCGCGTCTTTGCTAGTTGAAGGTTCTAAGCTTGGATTCCCACTGACATTTCGATGGCTCCCTCGTGAAAGCTAATTTAGGCGGCGACCTTAAGGATTTAAGTTTAATTTTAAAATATAATGCGCCGGATGCCCCTATGGGGTGCTGGGACGTGAATACGTATTTCTCAGTTCGTAACGCCCGACTGCAACGTGCTTGATTGTTTTTTTTGACATATGTGCTGTTTGATTGTGAAAGTGCAATCACGAAAATTTAATTTATTATATTATAAGTCTTTGCTAGATACAAGCTATGGAGTATAATTAAACATATTATTCTTAAATTGAAATTAGAGTTTTCTTACTTACATATTATTCTTAAATTGAAATTGAAAGCTAATAAAGTCACAATATATTTGCTTACTTTTTACAGTCGTGATCTAATATACACGCTTTTTGTGCCCATAGAAGCAGTAGACTAGAACATGGAATGAGCAGTAAAATGATGTGACTTAAACAGTTTTCCAGAACAAGTTTGCCACAAAACATAAAGCAAAACAACTAAGAGTGATCTAGCCGCGATTGCTCGTCTAGGAGATCCCCTGAAGCCTGCAATGAACCGCTAACGCACAAGCAAGCGCTCTGCTAATAAAGCTTGGGCTGCAGGACGCCTTTGTTATAAGAAATTGAATGCCTAATAACTTTTTTCGTAGAAAAACGTTTTTGATCAAACTTTCCGAGCATGATTATGTCATTCATATGTGTGTATTTGCTAAAGCACAAGCCTCTAGCATTTGAGGGAAGGGGCGTGGCATCTAATATTTAACGAAAATTGATTTCGTTTTTATTAATTTCGTTTTTAGTCTGCAACATTAAAACGGAAATAGTTGAAGATAGAATCGACTCGGCTTCTATCCTTGATCAAGAATACATATACTTTATGGGGTCTACTTGTATTTTTCCTACATTTTCACAAAAACATTATACCCTGTTTTCGATTTTCAGTGAGTTCAGAGTATAAATAGATGGAAAGCCAATATATCACGGGCCGAAGACTTGAAGCTCAGATCGAAGAAGATAGTAATAATAATACTACAGATAATACTAAGATAGAGTCTCATGCAAAATATGTATGTTACATATTCTTATAAATCTTATATTTCGTTGAACAGATTATTTGCCAATATATACACAAATATAACAACATATGTAGTTATATTTGTGTCTATGAAAGTTTAAACTCTTTTCAAAGGCTGTCTAAAGCCAGTCTGCTTCATAAACTGCGTCCGTATCCGTATCCTGTCCTTTGCATTTGCCTGTGCGCAATTGAGTTGTGGAGCTCACGGTGTCTGTTGACTTTGTTCCCTATCAACAAGTCGCCACTTAATTCAATTACATTAGATACGACGAGCAAATACAACGATGAGACGACGACCCATACAAGCTATGAGGACTGGGGCGGGGTGCAAGGAGTTGAGTGTATAAGGCATAAAAGTTGCAATAGGCCCAGCATAGAATTTGCGGTTAAATGACAGATGAGCACTGCTCTGGCATTCGCTGCGTGAATATAAAGCGTGAGTCTTTCTTAATAGCCGCGGGAACTTTAATTTAAATGTTTTCTCCACGAATTAATGTGCTTTTGAGGTCCCATATATTTTCGTTTTCAGCAGTTGCAATGAAGACTCGTAAGCAAATTAAAAGGCTTTAGAGGTCAATCGCTAAGTGGGTTTCCTCGATGTTGAGAAACGCCTTAAACCAATTAATGCCATCATCAGAAACTGCGTATTTATTTATTTATTCAGCTGACTAATTTCCCATTTTTACAATCAATATTTTGAAAATATGTGTATAAGATAAATATATACAACAAAGAGAATAAAGACTGAAATGTAAATGACTTGTTAGGTATTAGTCACAGGAGTGCGTTCTGTTTCTTATCTAGGTTAATTAATTTCTCACTAAATCAGAACAATAAACTCAATAAAAATTATACAAAATTTCAAATTAGGCATTGAATTAATAGTAATTCTGTACCTAAAATACATTATTTTAATTATTTTATACAATTTTCAAAATTCGAATATAAAGGTAGTTTAAATTTGATAATGGCCCTGTAAATATCTAATAGAAATTTACTTTTTAAAGCTTCTCCAGCAGCGCCATTTCACTGCTAGAGTAATTTGTTACAAATCTTAAACTACTTTACTGCTAGAGCGCTATCTATAGTAAACTAAAGTTGCGTGAAATGATGCAAACATAATTTAATCGTAATGTCGCTTCTTCAATATGATATAATTCACGCTTTTAAATGAATGTGCTTTATTTTCATATGCTCTTGCTAATTCGCTTTGTTCAATAAATTGTTTTGCTAGTTAATGAATTTGAATGGAATTTTAAACTTATTATTTACATATTTCGTCAATAATTGATCAATTAAGAAACATGTAAGAGTGCTCTAGTCAAAATGCTGGAGACCTGCAAAGAGCAGATGTTCAAATCAAATTTCAGATCTTTAGGTGTTGTGGTTTTTCCAGATAGCTATGTGACATGGCTATATCAATTAAGCTTGTCGTCCTGATTAAGAACATATATACTCTATGGGATCTGCCACGCCTTCTTCTGCCTGTTCATACATTTTACAAAACCATTATACCCAGATTTTCAATTTTTAAATGACATAAAAAAAAAAAATTAAGTAAGTTATATTCAGCAAAAAATTCTATATCTAAAAAAAATTGCTTAAAGGGCAAATTTTAAAGATTGGGCATATTTTTGCTTTTAATCTTGAGTAAGGCAATTATTAAAACCAAAATGTAGTAAACAACGGAAGGGTAGGAAATGCAGTATTTAACTTAAATCAAAATTGAATTTAAAATGTTTGAGTTGACAATTTTCACATTGTTCAGAATTGATTTAATTTACATGTAAAATGTAATATAGAGATTTTTATTTACTTAATGCTCTGAAGAAAACATGATTCCATTACTATTTTTTTTACTCACACTTAAGATATGCATAAATATTAGATGCGTTCACAATGTGACGGCTAGCTTTTTATGTGGTGTTATTTCTTAATATTGACATATGGCGATGCTTCGAGTCTTAAATTAATTTAACACTCACTAATGCAATATTCATTGTCTCCTCACAAATGATCGGTAATTTATCAAAATTAAATTTCTTGCGCATTGAGATACATAAAAAACGGGTTGAATATATTTATAAAATATGAATGGTGATGCCACTTCTCCTTAATTTTTTTTGCTCAGTATTCACTATTTTGCTTAAAATTCATGATATGACTATATGTATATAAACGTTACTTAGCTAACTATAAACGCAACGACGGCAATTCACGATTAGGAAATGTAAATTTTGAGTCCCTGTCGCTTATAATTTGCGCCGAGTTCAACTTCAACACGACCGACGCTCGACAAGCTCTGATTGAAACTGAGCAAATGCGACTTGTGATAAGTGTACCGTGTAGTTGACAAATGCTGCACTTCGTATTAGCTCGTTTGTGGCCGAAGTAGACAATCACCCCTTCAATATGCGGGGAGAGTATATGTAGCACACCCATTGGTGGTTATATGGCAGGGGTTGGCATATTGGAGAGAGAGAGAGAGAGAAAGAGAGAGAGAGAGAGAGAGTGAGAGAGAGAGAGTACCGTAAGAAGTTCGTTTTGCTGAGAGAGTGTTTGGAGAAAGAAAAACAGATTCCACCACGTGTCGATGTGGATTTTATATCCTTTTCGCTTATTCAATGTAACTAATTGTTTTACCCTGCGGGCAGTGAATATGCGTAAATTGTCTTACTTTTGCATTTTATACTCTAAACGCATTGAAAATTGGTACATGTCTGCATGAAACTAGCTATATATGTACATATATAACAAGTAAGAACGTTGCAGTCGGACACTAACGACAGTGAAATACTTATTCACGACCCAGCACCCTCTTCTAAAGCATTTTATGATATTAATTTTCCGATTTGTCAAGCCACTAAGTTCTATTTTGTATTCACTTTTACTTGTAAATTATACAATTTTGACTTTTGTTGTATATCAAACATTTTGTTTAATAACTTGCGACTCAATGGATTTTAATGAAATTCATATATTGAACTACTTTAACTAACTTCAATATAAATATTTTGGGAAATTTGGGGCCAGTATCAAAAATTTAACATAAATCAAAATTGTATAAAATAAGTATAAAACTAACAAATCAAATTTGGGGACTCTAGCTATAAAGACGTGGGAGAAATGATTTAATTACTGAATTTCGATAACGCTTTTAATCGATAACATTAAAACGGGAACAGTTATCGATTTTTCAACAAATTTGATCTTTTCGTGCTATATAGGGACCTACATAAAAATTTCAAATATCTAGCTCTTACTCTTCTGAGATCGACGCGTTCATACATACGAACAGACACACGGGCATGTCTATATCAACACAGCTCGTCCAGCTGATCAAGAATATATATACTTTATTGGGTCTGCCACGTCTCCTTCGGCTTGTTACATACATTTTAGCGAATGCAATAGCATTCTTAAATTAATCAAATTTCATTGTTTACAGCAAACATTAAACTCTTAAAACAAAAGGATTAAAATTCAAATAATGTAGTCAACAAGTAAGTTCTGTGAACATACGTGGCTTACATTTCTCAAATTCTTTTAAAAACATAGCCCGTCATTATTATATTTAGCAATTTCAATGTTCTTTTGGTTCGTTTACAAACATAAAAGCTATGAATTTTTATCATTTTCCAATGCAAACGTAAACACATACATACACATATGCATTTTTATTTGTACCCTTACAGTGAGTGTGGTGGGCTTGCCATGGCAATTGCGTATCTAACATATTAGTAATGGTATGTCTGTGATGTTTACGGCATTCTCTGAAGGTTATAATTTCAGCCTTTCTCACGTATGAGGCACATAAAAAGTAGTTGCTGCCGACTGCATAATACTTATTCACGTCCCAGCAGCCAGTTCTAAGGCATTCCAAGACATGAATATTCCGATTTGTCACGTAAAAGCTTCAGTTTTTTCCGATTTTCCATGCTCTAGAGGGCATATTGGGAAGATCTTGACACTTAATCTGACGAATGTATGCACGAGTATATATTCCACATTTATAGTCTCTAGCTTCAATAGCGTAGAAATGGTTTGCGTTCATATGGACAGAAGGACATACGGACATTGCACAAAAACAATATATTATTTCACTTCGTGATTAAGTATAACAAGTAACTTTAATATAATGAAAGCATAGAAAATCTGCACATAATATTTTTAGTTCAAATGAGCTAAATGTTTTTCATTTCTAGCTGTAACGCTGACTTTTTCATGCTCAAAATATAAGTAAATTATAGTAATAATAACAATAACAGTAAAACGAATGAACACATAAAAGCTCTGCATATTTTTTGTCAAAGCACAAAATTATTTGTATATCTTGAACCCATTGAAAATGGGAAATCAGGATATGTTTTTGTGAAAGTGTATGTAACAGCCAGGCCATAAAATATATATATTTTTGATCAGCTCGACAAGTTGGACTTGCTTAATTAAATTTTTACTTTGGATTATTATCATTTATATGTGTGTATTTGCCAAAGATAATATCTCTGCAACTTAGAGACGTTGGGGGTATCCAAAGTAAAAAAAATACAAAGTTTTTGTATTTATTACACGGATCTATAAATTAAATTTTATATCTAGTTTTTTACGGTATACAAAAAACGAACGAGCTATCGAATTTTTGAGAAAAAAAACTCGAACTGAGTATGGTATAAGCGAATATACATGTCAAATTTCAGATCTAGTTTTTGTGGTTTGTGTATGTAGACTCAGTTCGTCGTCCTGGCGAAAATATCTATACTCCATACTTGTATGTATGTGTCGTTAATGTCTGAAAGGTGTATTTTCTACAGCTTTGAAGCTATGACTTGAACTCTTTTTGACTATGGTTATATTGAGCTTATCTATTGGAAAATCTATATCTTGAAATGATGTGGAGTTGGCAGCTCTGAATGAATATATGAAATGTGAATTTTGTATATCACAGTTAGTTTTAGACTGATAAATTTGTATAAATAACCAAAAATAGTTAAACCATTGAAAATATACTGACTAAAGAAGGACGCTGACTAAATAGAATATAATATTGTATGAGCTCAGTACACACTTCCAGCATACATACATATCAGGCGTGCCAATTGACTTCTCTTTATTGGGGGCCGACTCTGTCTTGTGTAATGCAGAGACGAACATTAGCTCTCTAGAAGCTCGTCACTTATGTGGCATAATTTCTGTACTTTGAGGGGAACGTTGTGTATACTCCCCACTTGAAAGACAATCGAAAAGCCGATTTATTTTGTACAAGTCGAGTGACTCAGAAAAAAATGTTTACCTTTTGGTGTTTGAACAAACGGGAAAAATGTAAGAAGAGTATGGCTTACCAAGTCGCTCACGGTGCCGAAAAACAAACGGAAGTTCTTGCTGGCAAACAGGCTCAGACAGTCAGGCATCCATGCATAAGAAACGACAACAGCTACGGCTTTCTTGACAAAAAGAGTGCCAGGCAACCGGAATCAAAAGCCTGGCAAGACGGTTGCGAATGCGAACGTGAATGTGGATGCGCCCATCGAGAATTGCAAGCGCCACGTCACAAAACACACACTCTTTCAACAGATTTCCCATCATTTATTGTTCAGTCTTTTTGAAAAGCATCAGCTTCCCACTTGACTGGCTGACAATAATCTCTGTTGTTTTGTCGACATCGACATTGCGAATGTAATTATTGTTGTTGTTGATGTTGTAATTGTTGCTGTTCGGTTCGCTTTTGGCTGTGGCAGACAAAGTTAACGTCCATTTGTTCAAGTACCATCCGTACTAAGAGGGATGCTTTGCTGAGCGATTGACAGTGTTTTAATGTTTGCGATTACAATTCTCCTTGCTATTTACTTGACTCGCATGGAAAACAATTAGCCTTTCTGAACGGCTGACTACTTTGTGCGATATCAACGAGACCATAAGAAGAAATGGATGTCACTCAGCTTATTGGTCCCCACCTCTCGCGATTGTGGAGTACCTCTTCGCAGTCTAATTCGGCTTAAGCAGTTAAAAGTTTAAAAGTTTTGTCATCGTTTGTCTTGGAATGTATGGCAGTATAAAAAAATATTCCGAGGAGATTCTCAACATTACTATAAAACACATCAGCAATATATATATACATATGTATATTCGCCAATAGAATATGAGCTTCTTTTCGTTGCAAACTTCTAATAATCTGTAAGTTAAAAAAACTTTTCCAGTAAATACTTACATAAGTATGTTTGTTTATACATTTATTCCTTTTAGTCCTCATTTACAGAATTCATCGTTGCATTCACATAAGCCTTTTAATTAGAGTACGCTATAATCCCATTTTAATTCCTCATTAGTTGAGATTATCATCATTGTGATAGAAAGGAATTTATCAAAGCATCTAGCAATAACAATTTGTTGTGTTCACATTCGCGTTAGAACGCAAAAGTCTCTATCTATACATTCAACATCGCCTCCATCAGCTAAGTTTTAGCTGGGTTGGTTCAGCTCGGAAACGCTCGGCTCCTTTTGAGCAGCCGCGCTTAAGTATGAGAAATGTTTGCAAAAATCCGCATTTGCGAGTATATATGTACACACGATTGAATGGAAAGCGGTCTTAAGACTTGCGGAGCCTTGATGTTCTAGTGCAGAAGGCATTTTACTAAGCCGTTGAGATTCACTGAGGTAATCCCCAACAAGAAACTCAGTAAATCCGAAAGTGTTTCTTGGATTTTATTATTTAAAGTGATTAAAAGTTATTGTTGTCTTCTGGCATTGACGTTGACTTTGCTTTTCGACTTTTCATTGTCTGAGCACAGTTTAGGGAATTCGCTAAAAAAGGATTATGTGAGCACAATAAAATCTTAGCTGCTCAGTAGTAGACTTATACTTACATTTTTGATATTGATTCATTTTGTTTTCTTAATTTTTCAATCAGCATTCTATAGAATTTAAACAGCAATGCTAAATTAAAATCCTGAAAAATTTGCTGAAAGTAAGTGAAAGATATCGTTTTTGTTTTATTTTTTATACCCTGAACCCATTAAAAATGGGGAAAAAGGGTGCAGACTGTGTGCTTGTGCGTGCTTGTGTATTGCTGGCTACATACATATGTACATGTGTATAAAAGAAATGGAGAATGTTAGCGATTCTTAGGAAAAATTTGGCACGTGGATTACTGTTACGATCCTATAAGGATCGCCCAAAAATGTTATGGCCACGCCTACTAGGGGCGCGGCAAATCGGTTCTGAATATATAGTGATTTTACTAGTTTCGTTATATTTTGAGCACTATTGATGCTAGAGACTTGAGACTTGGTATATATACTCAGGTTAACATCCCAAAATCGAAAAGTTATGGCGGATATATGTACGCCTACAGGGGGCGTGGTAACTAATATCAACTTATATCCCCCACAATTTTAGTACTAGAATCAAAATTGGATTCTAAGTTACAGGGAGCCTCTTCTATCGATTCCCCAAAAATTATTGTTGGGCCCCAAAAAGGACGTGACTTACAGAAAAATATCCTGTAATTTTCGCAATTTTTTTAATGTGAGTATCCAAACCTTACAGTTATATTTCTGAGCATCAACTCTATGAGCATGCCAAAAATTATATGTCTTCGACCACTGGGGCGTGGCAAATAAAAACTGAAAAATCTACAGCCTCTGAGGCAAAAATGGCTTTGTGACCTTTGACCTTGTCTTTTGTTTTGCCCAATTATATATATGTATTGAAAAGAATATTTTATTAACACAAAAAACTAAAAAAATAAATAACAAAAATATCGACATGACCGCACCGCACCTCCACGCTCGCCAACGAGAGATGCCACCTCTCTCATTTTGAGAGATGCAATCTCTGTCATTTTTGGTGGTGCGTGTTTTTGGTTTGGATCCAAATTGAAACTGCTATGGCCACATCCAATGAAAATTTATAATCGGCAACTAATTTGAGCGGTGACAGTAGGGATATCCCTGTGGGGTGCTGGGACGTGAAAAAGTATTTCTCAGTCGGTTGCGTCCGACTGCAACGTTCTTACTTGTTTTATATAATGCCGGAAGAAAAGAATACTCAGACACTCAGAAGAAAGATATGAGCTTATGTGGGTATACACATTATTGATAGTATACTCAAAAAGCGTTAAAAATATGGAGCAAATAGTTTTCCGTTTTGCAAATCTGCTAGCCAGCCAAATCATCTCGAATCTCTACTGGACGTGCATAAAATACACAACCAGTATTTATATACATATATTTGACGTAATTTCAATTGGAGAGTATATTGATAATTTGTAATATTAATAATCTATTTTAAACAATGTAACTCGCTATATTAACTGAACATGTTTGTACCCTGAACACATTAAAAATTGGAAAAAAGGATATCATGTTTGTGTGAAATGAATGTCACAGGCAGTAGGAGGCGTGGCAGACCCCATAAATTATTTAAGTTCTTTATCAGTTAGAGACAATCTAAGTCGATTTAGCCTTGTCCGTCTGTCTGTCTGTCCGTCCGTCTGTCTGCCTGTCCTTATGTTTCGATTTTTATTTGGTTTTCTATATAATATAAATTTAATTTGAATACAAATATTATAAGAAATTGTAACATTTGAATATGTAACATTTTAATTTGTAAACTTTAGGTACCAGCGTATCATCTTAAATGACGTATGAGTGAGCTGAACTCTATTTTACACATCGCCATGGAAAACAAGTGCGACCACTGTAAGCTTATTGACAAAGTATGAATTGCCTTTGAAGAGAGAAATACAACAGTAAAATACTCACATTCACGTTCAGTAACAATAGTGTCCATTAACACGCTGGCGGCCAAACAACTTCGCTATTGATGTCATAAATTAAAATTGCAATCGCAGACCATTGATGATAAATCATACGCTTGGATGAGTTTTCATCTCGCACATGAATTGTAGCTGCCGGCGACTCAACGCTACTCTGCCGACACCCCCCACCCACTAAATGTTTCCCGATGATGTGACTGCTGCATGAGGAGCATGAGGGGCAGACACCACACAGCAGTCATCAGGAGCTGTGGGTGCTATATTGCGACGTGATGGGATTTTCAAAAATCCGAGCTAAATCGTTTTTGTTTGCAGCAAAGCTAACTTTGACTGCTAACTTTGTTAGAACAGAAATTTATGTTTTATTTGGTGTCAATTTGTGGTAGAAATCATTCTCTTTATTCATAAATCGCATACAATTGGATTATATTCGATGATTTGATTGCTTAAAATTGAATTTGCGTGATACTGAAGATATTTCAATACATCCTCGTACGTGACGATCAAGCCCAATATTAACATACTTATATAGTTTACGAACTCCGTAGTACTCAAATCGATAATTTCACATTCTTTATATATGTATGTATATAAAATACTCGATGAGAGAGGTGGATACCAGTAAAATATTTTTGGAGCATGTAAGTAGATTATCTACCTAAGTATGACAGTCATAGTCTCTTGAGAAAAAAATACAGATTTAAATTTTAGACAATTGATAATCTAACAAGTAAGAAAACTCTAGTCGACACCGCTCGACCAGGGTATACCCTGAACGCTGCGAAGAACCGCTATTTCAAGCATTCTTCATTTCTTTTATATAAACATGAATATGTGTAGTGGGCGTAAATATAAAAAAAAAAAACCGGAATTTGAATGAATGAATGCCTGTTCGTACGATTTTACTGTAAGCAGTTAGGAGCTCACGCGGCTTTACCGCAAGCGGGTATGCGCAGCGTACGATTTTACTGCAAGCGGGTAAGCACGATCGTGGCGGTGGTACAGCTTGGCTAGGGTATTAGGTTCAGCGAAGCCGAAGTTAAGAGGAGAAAAGAGCTAGGCATTGAGAGGAGACAGTCGAAGCCATAGCTGAATGAAGCGTGCCAATTCCATAATAGCTTATTTTAAATTATAACCACTCGGAAATAAAACTGCAACAACTGTGCCTCAATATAAAACAGCTCAATATACAAAAACTCCATCAAATTACAATTCTAAAACTCTACAATAAACCTGCTATTACTGGGCGTCAATATAAAACAGCTCAATATACAAAACTTCATCAAAATACAATTCTAAAACTCTGCAATAAACCTACTACTACTGTGCATCAATATAAAACATCACAATACACAAAAACTTCATCAAATTACAATTCTAAAACTCTACAATAAACCTACTACTACTGTGCATCAATATAAAACATCTCAATAATAGCCAACACGTTAATCAAATCACAACGATTGTACATCGACATGGATCATCGCAATAATATACGACATCTTCATCCAATGACAGCTGTTAAACCATCACCGCAGTAAGACCCCAAGAACAATAGTGTAAATAAAGAAAATTAAATTTGGTAAGGCAAATATATATATCTAGAAATACATGGAGTGCTCTCGAATAACTTTAAAAGAAAAATAAATAAATGAAAAAAAAAATATAAATTAAATAAATAAACATATCTATTTGCATATGGATATGTATATATATAGATGTATATATTAATATATTTAAGTACTAACAATTATAGAATTAAGTGTTATACGTAAATCATTTAGTAAGCAAGAAATGCATTGTTAGAGTAAGCTGCCTTAGATTAAGCCTGACTTGTGAAGAAGAGCTCAAAAATCATGTTATCTAATGAAGTCAAGAAATATGTATTAAAAATGGAATGTACAATGGTACACTAATGGGACATTAAACGTATTATCTGTCAATCCCCATATCAGGAATAAATAAAGGTGTAATGATCTAGTTCTTTAGGAACAAATGATAGGGACAATAATATTTAATCCTAAATATTGTCACGATAGGGTGGGTAGAGACGAGAGATCAATTACACCTAAGTCTTTCGATTTGTCTAGATAATGAGTTAGATATATATATTTATGGCGTAGTCGGCGCTTCGGACTCTTAATTTAATCATTTATTTTATTTTAATATCTCAGCAGCGTACTTAAATTTAAGTGTGTTAGGGTGCACCGGAGTAGGCTGAGGGAGAAGGGACCCCGACAATCCGACGAGCTAGTCAGAGCATAGCTAGAGTACGCACTTTCGACCCACCTACCCACTGGTCAGGAGACCAAGAAATCAAAACATCATTCCCGTACATACACACACACATACATAGGCGCACGCACACACAAGCTCAAGTCGTTGCGTCAGCTGTTCTTTTTATAAATAATAATAAAAATGTCAACATTTTGCATGGGCATGACAAACACTTTCAAAAACTTGGTATACTCTACTGTCGCAAGAGAAGAAATGAAGCCTCAGCGAGCAAATTTCAAATTGCTCGCAGCAAAAAGTAAAGCGAATTCGGTGAATTCGCCATGGGGCTGTCTTGTCACTGTGGGAATTCGCTGAATTTCAGTGCTCTGCGTGTTATATCTATGTGTTATATGGTTAGTGGTTATATGGTTAGTGTTTTTATCTAGAATGGGTATATCGAAGCCCTGGTCCTCCTCTTGAGAGTGTATTGTTTGGACAATTATGGACCCGTTGTCGTTTTCATCGGTCGATTCGATCTCCATTAAGTTTATTTCGTCTTCTCTGATCCTACTAAAAAATGTATATCTTCTTCTTCCTTTGACTAGTTATACCCTGAACCCATTGAAAATAGAAGATCAGGGTATAATGTTTTTGTTGAAATGTATGAAACAGGCAGAGGCGTGGCAGACCCCATAAAGTATATATATTCTTGATCAGGGAGAGAAGCCGAGTCGATTTAGCGCGCATATCGAGATGGTTTCAGAAATTCGATAACTATTATCGTTTATTGTTATCGATTAAAAACGAAAATCCTAATTCAGCTATAAAATTCTATCTAATTCATCTTTCTAGCTAGAGTCTTCAAATTTTGCATTTTGGCTTTTCGCAATTTCGGTTTTTGTTAAATTTTGGGTGCCACGCCCCCTTCTCCTCAAATTTGTAACTCCCGTATATCAAATTCTAGAGACTTGTGCTTTGGCACATACATACATATGGATGACATGATCACGCCCAACAAGTTTTATCATTCATTCATTATTAAACATTTAATTTCCCATAACATTCGCTTGCAAAAATCAGCCAAAGAACAGCTGACGTAACGACTTGCGACAAAATTTAACAAAAACCGAAATTGCGTAAGGCTTACATAACACTAAATGCAAAATTTGAAGACTCTAGCTAGAAAGATGATTTAGATAGAATTTTATAGCGTAATTTAGATTTTCGTTTTTAATCGATAACAATAAAACGATAACAGTTATCGAATCTCTGAAACAAACTCGATCTTTTCGTGCTATACAGGAACCTACATAAAAAATTTCAAGTCCCTAGCTCTTGTAGGTTCTGAGAACGACGCGTTCATACATACGGGCAGACGGACAGACGGACGGACAGACGGACATGGCTATATCAACTCGGCTTGTCATCCTGATCAAGAATATATATACTTTATGGGGTCTGCCACGCCTCCTTCTGCCTGTTACATACATCTCTCAAAATGAGAGAGGGGCAACTCTGAAAATGTGATTTAAGTTCGTTGGCGAGCGTAGAGGTGTGGGCTCGAACCCCGGTGCGGTCATATTGATATTTTTATACCCTGAACCCATTGAAAATGGGAAATCAGGGAATAATGGTTTTGTGAAAATGTATGTAACAGGCAGAAGGACGCGTGGCAGACCCCATAAAGTATATATATTCTTGATCAGGGAGAGAAGCCGAGTCGATTTAGCCATGTTCGTCTGTCTGTCCGTATGTGTGAACGCGTCGATCTTAGAAGATATAAGAGCTAGAGATTTCAAATTTTTTTTTGGAAGTTAGTGTATATCACGATTCGATCGAGTTTGTTTCAAATATTCGATAACTATCATCGTTTTAATGTTATCGATTAAAAATCGATGTCTTCATTTAGTTATAAAATTCTATTTAATTCATCTTTTTAGTTAGAGTCTTCAAAATTTGCATTTATTGTTATCTGCGACTTACGCAATTTCGGTTTTTATTAAATTTTGCCAGTTTTGTACAGTTAGTATTGTCGCTACTATAAATATATTTCGTGCACACTACGAATTTTTGGTGCTATTTTGTGCGAAATTCAATTAAAGGCAGCTCTTCTTAAGTCCTGGAAAGATATCAGTAAAGGATTCGAGCAGTGTTTTTATATCCTGAAATGTATGTAACAGGCAGAAGGAAGCGTGGCAGACCCTATAAAGTGTATATACGCTTGATCAGGGTGACAAGCCGAGTTGATAAACCCCTGTCCGTCTGTCCCTATGTATGAACGCGTCGATCTCAGAACCTATAAGAATAGCACGAAAAGATCGAGTTTGTTAAAAAAATCGATAACTATTTTAATTTTAATGTTATCGGCTTAAAACGTTATCGAATGTTAGTTATTAAATGATATCTCTCACGTCTTTTAAGTTGGAGGCCCAATTGTTTTTTGTTAGTTTGATATTTATTATTTTGATTTATTATGTATTTTTGATTTTTGATTAATTTTGGATACCCGCTCCAAATTTTCCTAAATATTTAAATTGAAGTTAGTTGCACTCAAAGCCAATAAACGAATGCGTTTAAAAATTGGAAAAAATGTAATAAAATTTGTTGAACATAAGCTGAAAATTTCATTCAAATTTATTAACAAGTAAGAGTGCTCTGGTCGAGACTGCTCGACTAAGAGATACCCTGAACCCTGCGAAGAACTGCAATTCCTAAGAACTGCTAACATTCTCCGTTACTTTTATATGTACATATGTAGCAAGCAATGCATACGTACGCACAAGAGCACACACAGTGGCACGCACAAGCACACAATCTGCTAACTGTGCATTATGACTCACCAGCTTCGCAGCTGCTGCAAGACGCCGATAATATGAGATATTGAATGCTTAATAACTTTTTCTAGACAAGCGATTTTGATCAAATTTGTTATAAGTTATCATGAAATTCACATGTGTGTATGTGCCAAAGCCGAAGTCTCTAGTACTTGAAATACGTGATTTAGCAATTTGAGGCGAAAGGGGCGTGGCATCCAAAATTTAACAGAAACTGTAATTGCAAAAGGCACAAATAACACTAAATGCAAAATTTTTGAAGACTCTAACTATAAAGAAGAATTAAATATAATTTTATAACTAAATGAAGATATCGGTTTTAATCGATAACATTAAAACGATGATAATTATCGATTATTTTAAGCAAAGTCGATCGAATCGTGATATACACGAACCTCCAAAAAATTTGAAGTCTCTAGCTCTTATATCTTCTGAGCCGACGCGTTCAAACATACGGACAGTCGGACGGACGGACAGACAGACGGACACGGCTAAATCGACTCGGGGTTTGCTACGTTTGCTTCTGCCTGTTACATACATTTTCACAAAAACATTATACCCTGATTTCCCATTTTAGTCGAAATCGCTGGAGTTGGGGATACCCTGAACCATGCGAAGAACCGCTATACATATACATATCCTGAACCATGCGAAGAACCGCTATACATATAAATAGCGGTTCTTCGCAGGGTTCAGGGCATCCCCTAGTCGAGCGGTCTCGACTAGAGTTTTCTTACTTGTTTTATTTTATTTACTTTTTTTTTAATCACCTTAAACTTACATACTTCAAGTCTTCACAAATATATTAGAGTTATTAATATATTAAGAGGCAATAATTATTGATATATTAATAATAATTATATTTTAACAGAAAGCAATTGTATTTTTTATTACATTTTCGGTTTAATAAAAGGTGAAATTTTCAAAATAAATATTCCTTCAATGATTGTAAGAAACGGGGTATAAAAATTACAGCGAAGTTTCCTTCGCTAAAGCACGAACACTACAAATGCATTAAAAGTGAATTAAAGGATGTTTTCCGCAACTCAAACATTTTTTTTTACGTAGTGACATGCGTCTTATGATTTCATGTTGACAGGCAAGCAAGCGATGTAAGCTGTATATCTACAAATATATATTTAGATAGATACACAAGTACATTCATACCAATATAAATCTGGGTATGTATAGGTGGGTATGTATGTGTAAATTGGCACATACATAAGTACATTTATCCAGCATTCGAAAGAAAACAGGGCAGACTCCCAAGCCCGTATTAAGTTAGACCGTGAAGCATGTTAACCCGGAATGACATACAAAAATGAGCTGAATCTGACATATATGTATATATATGTACATATATGTACATACAGGACCTAAAATGAAGCATTGCGGTCGAAAACTGGCAACTAAGGGTGGCGTTGAGGGACAAAGCAAATGGCAAACCACGCACAGTTTTTTTCTGTCAAAATGCTGTCAATTTTTCTACAAACATTTTAGCGCTAAATTATTAAGTGCTAAAAGTCGGAAGTGTCGATATTATGAAATACAAGCAAGCATAGTATCTTCGTACAAACTGTGTATAAATTTCGTATAGTTCGAAAGCTTTAAAATGAATACATGTAAACATTGTACAACAATTGATTATCCAACGTATATGTTTGAGTATTTATTATACTTTGCAAAAATTGCTTACTACAGCATATTATATCTTAAAGATCGAGTACGTAATGTCAAATTAGGATCATTATTAATGATTTGCATCGTAGCCATAAGAGTTATTCTATATATTATTTTAATCCTAAGTAAAAGGAAACAGTGCTTAGCTTTTTATAAAAAAAAAAACATCTTATGCTTTATTATTAGAAACTAGTTTTAATATTGTCAAACACTATTACTAATTTCTTTGCTTGGAGTGATCATAATTTAAATTCATACCCACACCAAAAAATTTTTCCTATTCCTTCATAAATACAAAAGTCTTGCTTTGTGTTAATGGTTAAGACTTTGAAATATAATGCATATATCAACTTTTTATACCCTGAACCCATTGAAAATGGGAATTCAGGGTATAATGTTTTTGTTGAAATGTATGTAACGGGCAGACGGAGGCGTGGCAGACCCCATAAAGTATATATATTCTTGATCAGGGTGACAAGCCGAGTTGATATAGCCATGTCCGTCTGTCCGTCCGTCCGTCCGTCTGTCCGTCCGTCCGTCCGTCTGTCCGTATGTTTGAACGCGTCGTTCTCAGAACCTACAAGAGCTAGAGACTTGAAATTTTTTATGTAGGTTCGATCGAGTTTGTTTCAAATAATCGATAACTATCATCGTTTTAATGTTATCGATTATATTTAGTTATAAAACTCTTCATTTAGTTATAAAACTCTATTTAATTCACCTCTATATCTAGAGTCTTCAAATTTAATGTGTTATGTAAGCCTTACGCAATTTCGGTTTTTGTTAAATTTTGGATGCCACGCCCTCTTCGCCTCAAATTTGTAACTCCCGTATATCAAATACTAGAGACTTGTGCTTTAGCACATACATACATATGGATGACATGATCACGTCCAACAAGTTTGATCAAAATCGTTCGTCTAGAAAAAAGTTATTAAACATTTAATTTCCCATAGCATTGCCATGCAAAGCAGCCAAACAACACAACGACTTGCACTTGTGTGTGCTTGCACCTGAGTATGTGTGTGTGTATGTTTTGCTTGTAATGAACGTACATATGCATGTGTATATAAAAGAAACGAAGAATGCTTGAAATAGCGGTTCTTCGCAGGGTTCAGGATATACCCTAGTCGACCGGTCTCGACTAGAGTTTTCTTACTTGTTTCCCTTTTGTTTCACGCTAAAGCCCCTATAATAATTGTCCCAGAAGTTTCGAAATACATGGAAGTCGTCTTGTTTTCAGTTAATGTGTTTTTACATACAGCACTTGGTGACCAAACGTAGGCGTGGTAAAATTTTAGTGGACTTTTTATACTATTTCACGTAGTGATATAGTATATTGGTTTTGTGCAAAATTCGTTTGTCCGTCTGTCCGTATGAACGCAAACCATTTCCACACTATTGAAGCTAGAGACTTGAAATTTGAAATATATACTCGTGTATACCCTCGTCAGATAAAATGTCAAGATTTTCCCGATACGCCCACTAGGGGCGTGGCAAATCGGAAAATGAATTTTCCTGTATCCCATAAACACTACTTCTAGAAGAGCTAGAGAGTTGAGATTTTAACTGAACAGTCACGTCGACATCCCAAAATCAAAAAGTTATGGCGGATATATCTACGCCCATTGGGGGCGTGGCAAATCGGCTCAAACTGTATCTTCTAAAGTCTTAAAGCTATAACGCTCAAATTTGACACGTTGATTACTGTTATGATCCTACAAAGATTACCTGAGCGCCCACTCTATGCACATTCCAATAATTATTTGTCTACGGCCACTGGGGGCGTGGCAAATGAAAACTGAAACATCTGCAGCTTCTGAGCCAATAACGCGCCAAATAATGACTTTGTGACCTTTGACCTTGTCTTTTGACTTTTTAAATAATATATATATGTTTGAAAAGAATATTTTATTAATACAAAATAACTAAATAAAGAAAATATAACAAATATATCAACATGACCGCACCGGGGTTCGAGCCCACAACTCTACGCTAGCCAACGAACTTAAATCACATTTTCAGAGTTGCCAGCTCTCTCATTTTGAGAGATGCCATCTTTCTCGATTTAGGTGCGTGTTTTTGCTAAGGTAAGGGTTCTAAGCTTCTATTCACATTGAAACTGTTTGGCCACCTCCAATGAAAAGTTTTAATCTGCAGCTAATTTGACCGGCGACAGTGGGGCTTTAAGGTTAAATTTTAAAAAATATAATGTGATAGATGCCCCTGTGGGCTGCTGGGACGTGAAATAGTATTTCGCTGTCGGTTGCGTCCGACTGCAACGTTCTTACTTGTTATACCCTGAGGAATGGAAAATCACGGTATAATGTTTTTGTAAAAATGTATGTAACAGGCAGAGATTAAAGACCAGAGAGACAAGCCGACTAGATTTAGCCCTGGCCGTCTGTTCGCTTGTTTGAACGTGTCGGTCTCAGAACCTATAAGAGCTAGAGACTTAAAATTGTTTTAGAAATTCGTGTGTGGAACGCGCCTATCGAATTGCGCATTTTGACTCAGCAACTGCGCTCAGGAAAAATTAGAAATGTTTAATAACTTTTTGCGATAACCACGTCCGTTTTAATGTTATAGATTACATTTTACATTTAGTGTTATGTGAGCCTTAAACAATTTCGGGTTTTGTTAAATTTTAGATGCCACGCCCGCTTCGCTTCAAATTGTAAAACAAGTATTTCAAACACTAGATAATTGTGCTTTGGCAAATACACACATATGAATGGACAGACTTTATGGGGTCTGCCACGCCTCCATCTGCCTGTTACATACATTTTCACAAAAACATTATACCCTGATTTCCCATTTTCAATGGGTTCAGGGTATAAAAATTCTACTTACTCATCTTTCTAGCCGGAGTCTTCAAATTTAGCTTTAAGTGTTATTTGGGTCTTACACAATTTCAGTTTTTTGTTAAATGTTGGGTACGAGATCATTCCGAACATTCAAAGTTTCATTTTTAAAAATAAATAAAGTTTATACTGTGTATACCTATCTGTGAGTACATGTGTCTTTATTAAATAACATAATGTATCTTTGATGTACTATATAATGTGACTTTATTTTCGAGAAGGACCGATTTACCATGATTTATACAGAACGTCTTTTGCCGATGAAAGTAAAACTCTCTTCTCTAAAACGGACTTAATGAATATTTTGAAAATCTATATTTGTCTGCTAAACTACTACAAACATTTGTGACCCACGCCACAACTATTCAAATTGTAATTGTGTGCCTTCTATATGTGTGATATTAAAGTTAGAGATTTGAAAATTTCTATATAATTAAATTACCTTTAACAAACAATTAATAAATTACTGCAACATTTGTGGAACATTCATTTGGATTTAACCCCTTTGAATTAGTATTATGGAGTTTATTCTGCTCGGCTGGTGTATTTAATTAGTGTCGTTACTCAAATACTTTGTATATTTACGAGTCTTCTAAAAATGTTAAAAGTTCTTTAGTGTTATGAATTTGAATTTTGTTCGTTTTCTACAATAATCAATGAAATTAACTGGCCTAGTAAAATCAAACTTTTTAAAACTGACATAAAAATTAATTACTTTTCATCCCAAAACAGTCGCCTAATGCGTTGAATGGAAATGTCCAATACTTAACTTTCTTAAAGAGCATGGGTATTTATTGTACCCTGAACCAATTGAAAATAGGAAATCAGGGTGTATTGGTTTTGCTAAAATATATGTAACAAGCAGAAGGAGTCGTGGCAGTCGATATTGCCATGTCAGTATGTCCGTACGCTCGGCCGACCGTCTGTTCGTCTGTCTGTCGTTATACTGGATTCCAGCTCTTAAATAAACAACTTTTGAGAGTCTTCATATTTTGTATACTTTTTCACGAAGTGTAACAGTTTTTTGGAAGTTCGCGTATATCACGATTCGATCTAGTTTGTTTAAAATATTCGATAACTATCATCGTTTTAATGTTATTGATTAAAAACAGATATCTTCATTTAGTTATAAAATTCTATTTAATTCATCTTTATAGTTAGAGTCATCATTTTGCTTTTAGTGTTATTTGAGCCTTCTGCACCCATTGAAAATGGGAAATCAGGGTATAATGTTTTTGTTGAAATGTTTGTAACAGGGATTAGAAGGCGTGGCTGACCCCATAAAGTATATATATTCTTGATCAGGGAGACAAGCCGATCGATAACTGTCTTAATTTTAATGTTATCGATTAAAAACGAAATCTATGCTCAGTTATATAATTCCATATAATTCATCTTTATAGCTAGAGTCTCCAAATTGCATTTAGTGTTATGTAAGCCTTACGCAATTTCGGTTTTTGTTAAATTTTGGATGCCACGTCCCCTTCGCCTCAAATTTGCAAAACACGTATTTCAAGTACTAGAGGCTTGTGCTTTGGCACATACATACATATGGATGACATGATCACGCCCAACAAGTTTAATCAAAATCGTTCATCTAGAAAAAAAGTTATTAAATACTTAATTTTCCATAACATTGGCATACAAATAGCAGCCGAAGAACAGCTGACGCCACGACTTTCGCTTGTATGTGGGCGCCTATGTGTGTGTGTGTTGCTTGTATTGTGCACATATATACATATGTACATATGTATATAAAAGCAACGGAGAATACACGGAATAGCTGTTCTTCGCAGGGTTCAGGGTATACCATAGTCGAGCGGTCTCGACTAAAGTTTTCTTACTTGTTTGTTATGCTTTGGATTGCGCTTGGACTGAAATATGCCTATAATATTGGAAATTAAATGCTTTATAATTATTATTAAACATCTAATTTCTTAGAACACAGTACTGCAGCACAAGTTAACAGTGCGTGTGTGTGTGTATGTGTTACTTGTAATTTACATATATGGATACATAGGTATAAAAGAAACCAAGAATGTTTGGAGATGCGGTTCAGGAGATCTCATAGTCGAGCGGTCTGTATTAGGGTACTCTTACTTATTTATTATACTTTATTAATGTATACTGCATTGATAATAGATGAGTATATAGTTCATAGTCATGTACTTTGTATGTAATCAAGACACTTAGTACACAAGCACAAATCGCACGTAAACTTAGTCTGGAAAGTTTCATAGTCACGTTTTAGGTATACTTACAATTACTTAGTGCACACCAGCTAGTAATAGACGGTATGTAAACAAGTTATGAAGCTTTCAAGTTTTATCCACCCAACAATCTAAAAATAACAGGTAAGAAAACTATAGTCGGGTGTGTTCGACAGAAAAACACAAGTTTGAGTGCAAATGAAATACAAGTAATTGTAAAATAAATTTAAATAAAGATGAGAAAAAATTTAACGTAAAGAAGATACAACGTTAAAATAAAAAGAAAGCAGTTAAAAATCAGATGCAAGAACGGAGTGAAGTAGAAGAATTAAATCGCATATTTACGCCAAGTAATGAAATTGACGTTGAGCTACGAAATTTAAAGGTTTATAGTTTGAAGGAGCCAAACATAATGAACTCAAGTAGCAGGAGCAAAAACGCAGCTCAATGTTGACAGACAGCCGCCGACGAAGGAGAATATTCTGAGAATACGCATACTATTGTACGCAGTAGCGAATTAAGTACGCTGATCAGAATGTTGACTACCAAATTTGAAGAAAATGAGAGCAATAGTATAAGTGTATCGGTCGATATTTTTGCGAAAGTGGTGTAAGAATTAGAAAACTTTGAGGAAAATGCAGAGGCATATCAGTTGAATGAAAGACAAAAATATGTTAATGCACTTAATAAGATGACATATAAGGCACGGAAAAATTATATCTGGAAATTATTACAGTTGGTAGTTACGAAGATTTGTGTATGGCTTAGATAGATGAGTTTGATGTACAACTGAGCAGCGCAGCAACACATAAACGTTTAAGAAGTCGGGTGTACGAGTTGCAAATGAGTAAAATCGGGAAATATCGAAGATTTTGGTTATAAACTACATAGTTGATGGACTAGAAATGCGAGATGATTTGAAATATCAGTAAGCCGAAGTAAATTATTAGAGTAAACAAATACATTGCTTCAATTGTGGATCATAAAAAAGCAGAATGCCAGGCATGTATTAAATGCTTCTAGTGTAATGAAACGGGGTATATATATAGAAGGAATGTCCGGACAACAAATCAGATGTAAATATAGTACAGAAAATGGTAAACGATAATCGAATGAAAGCATTTAAAATCGAAGGCAAGAAAGTCTAATGCTTGGTGGATACTATTATGACTCTGGAATGTTGGTACAGAGGTATTAGGTAACCGCTACTGTCGAGGTTGACGGATCAGGTATCCAACATACATACATTTTTAGTCGTAACCAATTCCAAATTGAAAGTAGATATAGTACTTGGTAATGATTTTCTTCAGAAGTTCACAATTACGTTCAACACTAACGGCTATATCTTTAAGCAGAATTAAGAAGAGAAAGACACTGATAATTACAATGTTTTAAACTTTGTAAGCTCCAATGATGAACTAGATGTCGAACCAAGCTATGCGACGGAAGTTGCTAAGCTTATAAAGATCTACAAACCAGTAAACGAACCAATAAAATGTCCAGTAAAGCTGAGTATTCTATCAAATGGTGCTAACAACATTTCCTGAGAGTCCCAGTCGCTTATCAGTTAGATAATCAAGATAAGGAATGGATGCAGCAGGGAATTGTTCGTGAGTCGAATTCAGATGTGGCTACCAAAGTCGTATTAGATTTCCAGTACCAGTCGTTGAGTAAGTTTTGGAAAAGATGCAGAATGACAAATAATTTACAGTCTGATTTTTCACGTATATATTGAAGAAGAAAGTACAAAATATACAACTTTTTTCACGAAGCAAAGTCTTTTTGAATTTAACAAAGCGCCGTTCGAATATTGTAATTCGCCAGCAGTCTTTGTTCGATTTAAAAGTTTTTTGAAAAAAGACAATGACAGGAATGGAAATTTAGATTGGTGATATAGTTGTATTTGGCTCAACAGCAGAGAAATGTTTGGAAAATATGAAGATCATTTTGGAACAATCAAGATGGTTGAAATGCTAGTTCCTTAAGAAAAGCATTATTTTATTTGACACGAAGTAGAAAACGAAGTAGTTTGGCCAGGCTACAAAAAACACAAGGCTATAAAAAACATTCAGTTTCCAAAAAATATGCAAGGTGTGTAAGCTTTTCTGAGATTAACCGGCTATTATAAAAGATTCATACGCGACTTGTTAAAGAAATATGTTGAATTATTATAGCAGGTCCCCTAAAGACAAGCGATTGAAAACCTTAGACAGATTCTGATTCTATGTATGAACCAGTTTTTATAAGTAAGAAAACTGGAGATCCCCAGAACCCGGTGCGTTTTTATTAAATTTTAGATTTTTAGCCAATAGCTCCATCCACGTTTCGATTCGATAGCGCAGCTGATAATTCGCAAGCAATAGCGCCATCTAGTGGACATATACACTCTAAAACTTGCAGTTTTTTAAATTTGCTAGCTGCATGCAATTTAATGTGTTTCACTGTATGTGTGTGGACACGTATAGGAAAACTCTCCTACTTATCGCTGCTGGTCACATGTGTTTGCCGATTGGTTAAACGGTTTGTTGAATAACTTCTGTTTGACTAAAAGGATTTTAATTAAGTTTTAAGCATATTATCTACATATTTTATTACATTTTTTTGCCAATTTTAAAAAGGCAACAACCTTCAATTTAAATATTTTAGAAAATTTGGAGGCGGTATCTATAACATTGAATGAAAAATTTCCATTGGAGGTAGCCAGACAGTTTCAATTTGGATAGAACCATAGAACCCTTACCTTAGCAAAAACACGCACCTAAATTGAGAGAGATGTCATCTCTCAAAATGAGAGAGTGGGCCACTCTGAAAATGAAATAGAAGTTTGTTGACGAGCGTGGAGGTGTGTGCACGAGCCCCGGTGCGGTCATGTTGATCTTTTTGTTATTTTATCTTTATTGAGTTATTTTGTTTTAATAGAATATTCTTTTCAACACATATTTAATTTGGCAAATCAAAAGACAAGGTCAAAAGTCACAATGTCATTATGTGGCGCGTTATTGGCTCAGAAGCTACAGATTTTTCAGTTTTGATTTGCCACGCCCCCAGTGAGCGTAGACATATAGTTTTTGGCATGTGCAAGAGTGGGCGTTCAGGAATATAACTGTAAAGTTTGGATGCTTACATTCCAAAAATGCGAAAAGTCGGGGTATTTTCTGTAAGTCACGCCCCTTTTGGGGCGTAACAATAATTTTTGTGGAATCGGTAGAGGAGGCCCCCAGTAACTTAACATCCAATTTTGAAGCGTCTAGCACTAAAACTGTGGGAGATATAAGCTGATATTAGTTGACACGCCCCCAATGGGCGTAGATATATGTTTTCGGTTGTAGGATGTTAACCGGAGTATATATACCAAGTCTCATGCCTCTAGAATTAGTAAAATCACTACATATTCAGATCCGATTTGCCACGCCCCTAGTACGCGTGTCTATACAATTTTTGGGGCGATCTTTATAAGATTGTAACAGTAACCCACGTGCCAAATTTGGGCGTTGTAGCTTTATAACTGTAGAAGATACAGTTTGACCCGATTTCCACGCCCCCAATGGGCGTAGATATATCCACCATAGCTTTTTGATTTTAGGATGTCGGAGTAAGTGTTCTGTTAAAATCTCAACTCAACTATAGCCCATCTAGAAGTAGTGTTTCTGAGATACAGAAAAATGCATTTTCCGATTTGCCACGCCCTTAGTGGTCGTATCGGGAAAATCTTGACACTTTATCTGACGAGAGTATACATGAGTATATTTTTCAAATTTCAATAGCGTGGAAATGGTTTGCGTTCATACGGACAGACGGACGGACAGCATGACGGACATTGCACAAAACCAATATACTTTTTACACTTCGTGAAAAAGTATAAAAATGCAAAAATTCCAGGGAATTATTTGGTATGTTATGCCCGATAAGAGGCGTAACAGGTGCAAGAATCTGTACAGCACAGCTTTATTTCACACATGCGAGGCATGTGGAAAACTTTTTTCCCGATTTCATATTGTTGTTTTTCTGTAACAGAGTGCTTGGAATTCCTGCAATTTAATTCTTTAACGGTCCATTTGCTGCAGACACGCTAATCATAAAGTCGATAGCTTGGACAATCAAATATAACTCGTATGTGTGTGTGTTTATTGAAAATAAAGAAAGAAACATACACAAATATGTATAAGTGTATGTAGGCATAAAAGGGAAGGCTTTGTGGACTTGTATATGTACAGAATATAACACGTAATTCATTATTTTCGTTTATTTTGAGAGAACTGTTTCGGACATTTCATAATAAATGCTGGTATATAATTAATAATGTAGCCATAGCTATTCGGTTTTTATAAACCAGAAATTGTACCCATTGAAACACTGAACACCAATTGGAAATTTGACATTTGTATAATGAGTCTATAAATGTCTAAGGACGAAAGAGACCTTCACAAAGTTACATTTTATTTAAGTCATAACTTATGGTGTTAAGCTTTTAAGTATGATGTAGCATGTAAGATATATTGAATTAATTGTAAGACCTTTGTTGCAATGTTTAAGCAATTATATCAAAACTTTTACACAAGCAAGTGTAACCTGAGAGTCTACTTCAATGTCTCTGCCTCTTCCTATATACGATTATATGTACAATATTTAGAAACAAGAAAGAACGTAGCAGTTGGGCGCTACTGACTGCAAAATTATTCACGTCCCAGCATCTCATAGGGGCATCTGGCACATTTTATTTTTTATACCCTGAACCCATTAAAAATGGGAAATTAGGGTATAATGTTTTTGTTGAAATGTATGTAACAGGCAGAAGGAGGCGTGGCAGACCCCATAAAGTATATATATTCTTGATCAGGGAGACAAGCCGAGTCGATTTAGCCCTATCGGTCTGTCCGTCCGTCCGTCCGTCCGTATGTGTGAACGCGTCCATCTCAGAACCTATAAGAGCTAGAGACTTGAAATTTGTATGTAGATCCTTGTATAGAGTGCGCAGATCAAGTTTGTTTTAAAAAACGATAACAACTATCGTTTTAATGTTATCGATTAAAAACGTTATCAGAATGAAGTTATTAAATTATATCTCTCACGTCTTTATAGTTAGAATTGTTAGTTTTATATTTATTTTATGTAATTTTGGTTTTGTTAAACTTTGGATACCGCCTCCAAATTTTCCCAAATATTTAAATTGAGGTTAGTTGCCCTCAAAGCTATTAAATGAATGGGTTTGCATTTTTTTAAATTGGAAAAATGTAATTAAATATGTTGATCATAAGCTGAAAATTTTATTGAAATCTATTAATTCACGCAGAAGTTATTTAACAAAACGTTTGGCCAATCGGCCAAACACGTGACCAGCAGCGCAAAGCAAATTGTTTTCCTATATATGTGCACACATACACACATACACATTGAACTGCGTGCATCTAGCAGATTCTAAGACTCGCAAGTTTTATATTTCCAATAGATGGCGCTATGATTTTGCTAATTATCAGCTGTTCAATAAATCAAAACATGGATGGCGCTATTCTATCGAACCTATCGATGGCGCTATTGGCAAAACAATTGAAAATAAATTGAATTTAGTTTTCTGTGCGGTCGTACCGATATTTCTTTCATTTTTCTTCTATTGATTTATTTTGTGTTACTAAAATATTCTTTTGAATAAATATATAAAATTTGACAAATCAATAGAGAAGGTCAAAAAGTCATTATGTTGCGAGCTTATGGCTCAAAAGCTAAAGCTCACAATTCAAAACTACGAAAATTACAGGGTATTTTTTTGGGCGAAAAGATAATTTTTTGGGAATCGATAGAGGAGACCAACAGTAACTTAACATCCAATTTTGAAGCTTCTAGCACAAACTGTAGAAGATATATACTCGTCATAACTTTTCAAACTTGGGATGTTAACATGAGTCTCAACTCTCTAGCATCAATAGTGCTCAAAATTTAACAAAATTAGTAAAATCACTATATAGACGTATCACTATATGGGTCGTAACAATAACTTGCGTGTCAAATTTGGGCATTGTTGCTGTAGAACCCTACAAGATACAGTTTGACCTCATTTGTCACCCCCCAATGGGCGTAGATATGTACATCCGCCATAGCTTTTTGATTTTGGGATGTCGACGTAAGTGTTCATTCCAAATCTCAACTGTCAAGCCCTTCCAGAAGTAATGTTTCTGAGTTGCAGGAAAATGCATTTTCCGTTGGGCCCCACCCTTAGGGGGAGTATCGGGAAAATCTTGAGAATTTATCTGTCGAGGATATAGACAAGTATATATTCCAAATTTCAGTCTCTAGCTTTAATAGCGTAGATATGGTTCACGTTCATACGGAGTTGCGGACATGCGGATAGATGGACAGACGGATGAATGGAAAGACGGACGGATAGCATGACGGACAATTGCACAAAACCAATATACTTATTTCACTTCGTGAATAACTATAAAACTATATATAGAGCAGCCGCTTTACTGCCGGTCTCCTGTCAGCGTAAGAGCGCGGCTTTATATTAAGCCAATATATTTAGACAATAAGATATAAAAAGCCAGTATTTCAATAAAAGAAGTATCCATTCATGAACAACCAACGAACCAGAAGTTTCATTTACTACATTGCGATCGGACATTAATCCATGTAACTTTCAGAACTATGTTCCCGCAAAGACATAATCATCAGCCTGAAAGAGAAATAGAACTTTGAATACGACGAGGCTACCATCATGTCACTGGCACGGCCCAAACCAGCAAGCCGGTAAAAAGGCCAATCTTAGGCTTAGCGCTGCTGTCCACGCGTTTGCCGATTGGTCAAATGAATCGTTTAATATCTTCTGAATGACTTAATGGATTTCAATGAAATTTTCAGATTGTCTTGCAGCAGCTGCGAAGCTGGTGAGTCATAATGCACAGTTAGCAGATTGTGTGCTTGTACGTGCGTCTGTGTGTGTTCTTGTGCGTGCGTCTATATGTGTTGCTTGCTACATACATATGTAAATATAAAAGTAACGGAGAATGTTAGCAGTTCTTCGCAGGGTTCAGGGGATCTTTTAGTCGAGCAGTCTCGACTAGAGCACTCTTACTTGTTTAATATCTTTTGAGCGACTTAATGGATTTTAATGGGAATAATATATATTGATCAATTATACAGTTCTGCTTGCGCCAACTTCCAAATATACGCTCTTGATTTTGCTTGATAGTCATAAATGAACAAACAACTGTTTGCCGTCAAAAAGTTAAGAAATACAAATATCATATTTGAAATGAAACAAATTCAGTTTAAATTTATAAATAAGAAAATTGCACATTCAGATTGCCAAAGTATTGCGTGGTCCTTTATATCAACAAGCAACTCAAATCGAAACTTTTAGGCAAAACTTATCTTCAAACAAAAATAAGAATGCAATTTGTTCAAACATATAAGAAAATGTAACTTTTGACTGTTGTTGCTGCAGGGCTTTTGATAGGCAGCAAATTTGCAATGAAATTCAAATTATCAAACGAGTTAGTATGTTAGAGTCAAGTGCATCAACATAACTGTAACACATTTTTTAATGGAATCACTACTAAATATTTGCCAACATGTTAATGGACAAAAACTTTGATCTATTAAATGATTTGCCACGCCCTCGAAAGGTAATTCTTACCTGACATGTTTATCAGGCGTCAATATAGTCGCGCTTGTAAATTATTAATTTTTTAGATTACATAGCAAAATAAATAAATAAGTAAAATAAATAATAACTTATTTCTGAAGTAATAAAGCCAAATTAGCAACAAGACAAGATAAGCCATATTATATTAAACGTTAATCTTCCTCTCTTCAAGCATACCAATACTAAAAAAACGATGAAAAATATTCTCTATCCGACGAAATCTTTATTCCAGATGTCGGCGACATCAAATAATTGATTACCGATGTTAGGCTTTAATAACTCAAACATTGACTTATATCTGGCAAAGATAGCCGCGGCAGGATCAACCTTCCTGTCAAGGAGAGCGTCTTCAAACTTCTTGAAACATTCCAAGCCAAGTACAAGGTTGTGTACCGCATTCTCGATAAAGGTCTTTATCACTTCGCTAAAATTATGCTAATCAAGGAAACCTTGGCATCTGATGGACACACGTTACGTGGCATCGAAGTCTAAAACAGTCTCAACATCTTTAGACTCCCATTCAAAAACAAGGTGCCAGGGCTTTTGACACTCGCTAAAATACTGTAGACTTCAACCGAAAAGTGTGGAAGGATCTGACAGTGAATGGGCAGCATTTATCGATAATCATATACTCTACGCTCTCTCACCTTTCGGTGAAGCCAACAGGAAGTTGACGAAAATTGTAAATTCCTAAACGTGGCCTGTCATCCCCATCCCTACTGTTGGACCTGACGAGCTACTCTTAGAAATTGGTAAGCTCAAAGTGTCAAAGTTGGGTATGGCGGTATCGACAGTCTACCCATCAAAGCTCTGCCTCCTCTAGTTTTGGACCTCTTCTCCATAACACAAACAAATGCTTTCAATAGAGCATTTCCCTACCCAGTGGAAAAGCACTGAAATAATCCTGATAACATCAAGTTGGTGTTCAGCGTATTTTCAAGTCGAGCAGTCTCGACTAGAGCACTCTTACTTTCCGTTAATAAAAGAAAAACCAACATTACCGCACCTGGCCTCGAATCAGCGCCTACATACCTAATCGTCAAAGCGCATCACATCGGCGACGCCACCACATCATATTTGTAAAAAAACAAGTGAGAAAACTCTAGTCGAGACCGCTCGACTAGGGTATACCCCGAACCCTGTATTCTTCGTTTCTTTTATATACACATGCATATGTACGTTCATTACAAGCAAAACATACACACACACATACACAGGCGCAAGCACACACAAGCGCAAGTCGGTGCGTCAGCTGTCCTTTGGCCGCTATTTGCATGCGATGTTATGGGAAATTAAATGTTTAATAACTTTTTTTTTAGACGAACGATTTTGGTCAAATTTGTTGGGCGTAATCATGTCATCCATATGTATGTATGTGCCAAAACACAAGTCTCTAGTATTTGATATACGGGAGTTACAAATTTGAGGTGAAGGGGGCGTGGCACCCAAAATTTAACAAAAACCGAAATTGCGTAAGGCTTACATAACACTAAATGCAAAATTTGAAGACTCTAGCTAGAAAGATGAATTAGATAGAATTTTATAGCTTAATTTAGATTTTCGTTTTTAATCGATAACAATAAAACGATAAAAGTTATCGAATTTCTGAAACAAACTCGATCTTTTCGTGCTATACAGGAACCTACATAAAAAATTTCAAGTCTCTAGCTCTTGTAGGTTCTGAGAACGACGCGTTCATACATACGGACAGACGGACAGACGGACAGACGGACGGACAGACGGACAGACGGACATGGCTATATCAACTCGGCTTGTCATCCTGATCAAGAATATATATACTTTATGGGGTCTGCCACGCCTCCTTCTGCCTGTTACATACATTTCAACAAAAACATTATACCCTGATTTCCCATTTTCAATGGGTTCAGGGTATAAAAAAAAACCAACAACAAGTAAGGACGTTGCAGTCGGACGCAACCGACAGAGAAATTTTTTTCACGTCCCATCACCTTACAGGGGCATCTATCACATTAAATTTTTAAAATAATCTATTTTTAATTTAATTTAATTATTTTTAATTTAAATCCTCACTGTCGCCGCTCAAATTAGCTCCCGATTGAAAATTTGCATCGGAGGTGGCCAGGCAGTTTCAATTTGGATCGAAGTTTAGAGCCGTATCTTAGCAAAAACACTTACCACACGCACAGGCGCACGCACACACAAGTGCAAGTCGTTGCGTCAGCTGTTCTTGGGCTTCTTTTTGTATGTCAATGCTATGGGAAATTAAATGTTTAATAACTTTTTTTCTAGAGCAACGATTTTGATCAAACTTGTCATGTCATCCATATGTATGTATGTGCCAAAGCACAAGTCTCTAGTATTTGATATAAGGAAGTTACAAATTTGAGCTGAAGGGGGCTAAATCGACTCGGCTTGTCTCCCTGATCAAGAATATATATACTTTATTGGGTCTGCCACGCCTACTTCTCCCTGTTACATACACTTCAACAAAAACATTATACCCTGATTTCCCATTTTCAATGGGTTCACGGTATAACTAGTAAGAGTGCTCTAGTCGAGACTACTCGACTAAGAGATCCGCTGAACCCTGCGAAGAACTGCGATTCCTAAAAACTTCTAACATTCTCCATTACTTTGATATGTAACATAACATGTAACAAGCAAAACATACACATACACACAGACGCACGCACAAGCACACAATCTGCTAACATTATGACTCACCAGCTTCACTGTTGCTGAAAGATGCCGATAATATGAGATATTAAATGTTTAATAACTTTTCTAGACCAACGATTTTGATCAAATTTGTTGGGCGTGATCATGCCATTCATATGTGTGTATGTGCCAAAGCACAAGTCTCTAGTATTTGAAAAGCGGGATTTAGCAATTTGAGACGAAGGGGGCGTGGCATCCAAAATTTAACAGAAACTGTAATTGCAAAAGGCACAAATAACACTAAATGCAAAATTTTTGAGGACTCTAACTATAAAGAAGAATTAAATAGAATTTTATAACTATATGAAGATATCGGTTTTAATCGATAACATTAAAACGATAATAGTTATCGATTATTTGAAACAAACTCGATCCTTTCGTGCTTTACACGAATTTCCAAAAAAAAAAAAACAAAACAAACGAAATGTGATATACACGAACCTCCAAAAAAATTTTTGAAGTATCTAGCTCTTATATCTTCTGAGATCGACGCGTTCGAACATACGGTCAGACGGACAGACGGACGGACAGACAGACAGGCGGACAGACAGACAGGCGGACAGACAGAATATATATACTTTATGTGGTCTTCCACGCCTCCTTCTGCCTGTTACATACATTTTCACAAAAACATTATACCCTGATTTCCCATATTCAATGGCTTCAGGGTATAAAATTGCAAAAAAGTTTTTGTTCATGCTATTTTTTCAAGTTGAACCTAAAAATTTCAATGAAAATATTTTTTTAAGAAATAAAATTTTAAAAGAAATGTGAATTTACAAATAATAAAAAAAAACAAAATTAAAATCAAAATTACTTTAAATAAATAAATAAATAAAAAAACAAGTAAGAATACTCTAGTCGAGACCGCTCGGCTAGGGTATACCCTGAACCCTGCGAAGAACCGCTATTCCAAGCATTCTTAATTTCTTTTATATACACATGCACATGTACGTTCATTACAAGCAAAACATATACACACAAACATCAAATATATACACAAAACATCAAAATCGTTTGTCTAGAAAAAAAGTTATTAAACAATTAATTTCCCATAGCATTGCTATGCAAAGCAGCCAAACAACAGCTGACGCACCGACTTGCGCTTGTGTGTGCTTGCGCCTGTGCGTGTGTGTGTATATTTTGCTTGTAATGAACGTACATATGCATGTGTATATAAAAGAAATGAAGAATGCTTGGAATAGCGGTTCTTCGCAGGGTTCAGGGTATACCCTAGTCGAGCGGTCTCGACTAGAGTTTTCTTACTTGTTTTTTTTTTTTTTTTTAATTTTCCTTGAATGCCTCTATCATCAATTTCTTTAGTTCAATAATATCTTTGACCATATAGGGCTGTGAACTGGGGCATAGCCGTCCGGACTGGTAATACAATACCCCCATCGGGTTAGTGATATTTTGAAACATTTGATCTGTTTGTTCTTAGGCTTGAAACAAAATTGTTATTTGTGTTTAAGTTGACACTCGTTTTGTCAATTATATTTAATAAATAAATAAATAGAGAAATAAATAAATTGATTCTTTTAAAATCAACGAGCCAACTGAATTCTTTACAATTATAAGGGTCGAAATAGGCTGTCTCCTGTTTTGCAAAGCCTTTCCTCGGTACAATCTTTATCCAATATTGTGCCAAAAAAACTAATAACAGTTCAACATTCTTCACAGATCTACTTAATATATCAAAACGTTCGTGGTATGAATTCTAAACTCAAAAGGCCATTTTTGAGTAGTTATAGTGTTCGTTTTGATATTATCGCCCTGACGGAAACGTGGTTAAGCTCGAATATTTATAATAGTGAAATTCTCTCGAATGATTTCACTATTTACAGACATAATCGACAGACTCGTAGAGGTGGAGGTGTCTTATTTGGTGTTAAATCTAATAACCTGTCCGAACCATTTATTTTTTTTCTGCATCTCAAGATTTGGAGCTAGTTGCTGTTAAACTAACTATACTAAATCCTGCTCCCTTTTTAGACTTTTTCACGAAGTGTAAAATGTATATTGGTTTTGTGCAATGTTCGTCATGCTGTCCATCCGTCTGTCCGTCTGTCCGTATGAACGCAAACCATTTCCACGCTATTGAAGCTAGAGACTTGAAATTTGAAATATATATACTCGTGTATACCCTCGTCAGATAAAGCGTCAAGGAGTGACAAATCGGAAAATGCATTTTCCTGTATCTCAGAAACACTACTTCTAGAAGGGCTAGCGAGTTGAGATTTTAACTGAACACTCCTGTCGACATCCCAAAATCAAAAAGTTATGGCGGATATATCTACGCCCATTGGGGGCGTGGCAAGTAATATCAGCTTATATCTCCCGCAGTTTTCGGTCTAGAAGCTTCAAAATTGGATGCTAAGTTACTGGGGGCCTCCTCTACCGATTCCCCAAAAATTAGTGT
This sequence comes from Drosophila mercatorum, assembly GCA_961210405.1. Taxonomy (NCBI): domain Eukaryota; kingdom Metazoa; phylum Arthropoda; class Insecta; order Diptera; family Drosophilidae; genus Drosophila; species Drosophila mercatorum. Next base: position 233,288 of record CAUIUS010000002.1, on the reverse strand, counting down.
TACGCCCCAAATGGGGCGTGATATACGGAAAAATACCTTGTAATTTTCGCATTTTTCGAATGTAAGCATCCAAACTTTACAGTTATATTCCTGCACGACCACTCTATGCACATTATTTGTCTACGTCCACTGGGGGCGTGGCAAAACCAAAACTCAAACATCTTCAGCTTCTGAGCCAATAACGCGCCACATAATGACTTTGTGACCTTTAACCTAGTCTTTTGATTTGCCAAATTTTATAAATGTATTGAAAAGAATATTTTATTAATACAAAATAACTAAATAAAGCAAAAATAACAAAAATATTAACGTGACCGCACCGGGATTCGAGCCCACACCTCTACGCTCGCCAGCGAACTTATATCACATTTTCAGAGTTGCCACCTCTCTCATTTTGAGAGATGCCATCTCTCTCGATTTAGGTGCGTGTTTTTGCTAAGGTAAGGGTTCTAACTTAGAAGTTCTAAGCTTCGATCCTAATTGAAAATTTTTAATCGGCAGCTAATTTGAGCGGCGACAGAGGGGACTTAAGGTTAATTTTAAAAAATATATAATGTTATAGATGCCCCTGTGGGCTGCTGGGGCGTGAAAAAGGTGTGTCGCTGTCGGTTGCATTCATATATCCACCCCTCCCCCCCCTTTCTGATGTTCATATTTATGCGCAAAACATGACATGCATTCATTAATTAACTTTAATAAACCGAACACTTCTTCGATCTATAATCCTAGTTCAAGTTCCCTTATGCCTACACTTGATCATTTTTTCTTTAATGAATTACTTTCTATTTCCATGTCTCAGATGAAGTCAATCTCAACTCATCTGAAATGATTGCTTTATTTGGTTTTTATACCCTGTACCCATCGAAAATGGGAAATCAGGGTATAATGTTTTTGTGAAAATGTATGTAACAGGCAGAAGGAGGCGTGGCAGACCCCATAAAGTATATATATTCTTCATCTGGGAGAGAAGCCGAGTCGATTTAGTTCTGTCCGTCTGTCTGTCCGTCCGTCTGTCCGTATGTTCGAACGCGTCGATCTCAGAAGATATAAGAGCTAGAGACTTAACATTTTTTTGGAAGTTCGTGTCTATCACGATTCAATCGAGTTTGTTTTAAATAATCGATAACTATCATCGTTTTAATGTTATCGATTAAAAACCGATATCTTCATTTAGTTATAAAATTATATTTAATTCTTCTTTATAGTTAGTCTTCAAAAATGTTTGCATTTAGTGTTATTTGTGCCTTTTGCAATTACAGTTTCTGTTAAATTTTGGATGCCACGCCCCCTTCGCCTCAAATTGATAAATCACGTATTTCAAGTACTTGTGCTTTGGCACATACACACATATAAAAGTCATGATCACGCCCAACAAATTTGATCAAAATCGTTGGTCTAGAAAACAAGTTATTAAACATTTAATATCCATATTATCCGCGTCTTGCTGCAGCAGCGAAGCTGGTGAGTCATAATGCACAGTTAGCAGATTGTGTGCTTGTGCGTGCGTCTGTCTGTATTCTTGTGCGTGCGTCTGTGTGTGTGTAAGTATTGCTTGTTACATATGTACATATGTACATATAAAAGTAACGGAGAATGTTAGCGGTTATTAGGAATCGCAATTCTTCGCAGGGTTCAGGGGATCTCTTAGTCGAGCAGTCTCGACTAGAGCACTCTTACTTGTTATTAATGATGACTCATGCATTAATGTTTGTAGATCATCCCCTTTTTGTTTACCTGCGGATATTCATCATCCTACATAATAGTTATCTCCTCCAATTTGTGAGCCTATCCAAACGTTGTTGTTACAATAAGTGCAATTTCACTTTGCTTAATCAACTTATTAGTGCAACAGATTGGTCTACATTATATGAATCCGTTGATGTTAATTGTGCAACAACTATTTTCTATAACATTTAAGCTCTCTTATTGATGAGTGTGCACCTATCTATCTGTGCCTTTTTGTAATAAACCTCCATTATTAACTGGTCTAAATATTCCATAGCCAAGACGAATTTTAACATTTCAAGTTCCCGTTGCTTGTAGTGGGCATAAAACATAGTAACAAAATAAATAAAATAATTACAATAAATCAAATAACACAATAATAAGTAAATAACAAACAAAAATTGAATGAATAATAATAAAATAAGTATCATGGGTCACCCTACTGAATTGTTTAGTCTGCCTGTTCCCCACTTGTTCTATGTTCCCTTGCGCGCACTAGCGAAGAAGTAGATAGTAGATAACAGAGATTTTACTGCAAGCAGTTAGGCAGATCACGCGGTTTTACCGCAAGCGGGTATGCGCATCATACGATTTTACTGCAAGCGGGTAAGCACGATCGTGGCGGCGGTACAGCTTGGCTAGGGTATTAGGCTCGGCGCAAGCCGAGAATCGGGACAGAAAGAGCTGGGAATTGAAAGAGCGGAAATAAGTGTGTGAATTCAATAATAGCTTGTTTTAAATTATAACCACTCTGCGACCAACTTCAACAACTGTGTACCAACATAAACATTTCCATTAAATTTTAAAACTCCGCAACAAAACTACAACAACTGTGTATCAACATAAAACATTTCAATTAAAACGCAAAAACTTCATCAAATCACAACAATTCCGTCTTAAAACTCCGCAACAAAACTACAACAAATGTGCATCGACATGGATCATCATCTTCATCCAATTACAACTGTTAAATCATCACCGCAGTAAGACCCCAAGAACTAATAGCATAAACAAAGAAAATTAAAATTAAATTTGGTAAGGTACATGGAGTGCTCTTGAATCCGACGAGCTGGTCAGAGCAGAGCTAGAGTACGCACTTTCGACCCGCCTACCCAGAAGACTAGGTAATCAGAACATCATTCCCGTCCACTACACATTTAAAATGGCGCCCAACGTGGGGCCAAGACTACTTTACTTTGAACCTTAACCTTATATTAGTGTCTTGGTTCCTTAAGCTCATCGTTCAATCCATCCAAATTATACACTTTATTGGAAATTAAAAGCCATTTAGAGATTGATGGGAAACGTCTTAAGTCTTAGCCTCTTTTTATGGGATCTTGCGATTGCAATTTTTTTTTTTCTTTTTTTTTGGATTGGTCGACGTGAAGAGAACTACAGTTACGGACTACGACGGACCACAAATTAATATTTGATGCTACACAATTAGTAGAAGGAAATCAGTTTTGGAACTACAGTAAACTTATTTCAGTATAGGTACTGTCCATAATTAAACGCTTTTGTTTAATTAGCAATAGTAAATTAGCTACAATAGATATAAACCACTTTTATCTAGACAGACATTACTCCAGAAGTTTCTGACATGGGAAAGACAGACACCTTATTATCACAATATAAGTTAATTTTGAATTATAGTACTCTAAAATTGGAAGCAATATGTCAGTAATACATAGTACAGAAGATACGGCATCCGCGTTACAAACGGAAGATCCTTTTCTTCAATATATTCAATGAAGTTTTAAATAGAACCGATCTTATAGCTTATATCTTATATCTTATATCTTATACCCCATGTAAACATACCTTCCATAAACTCTGTATTATAGAGCATCTTAAATCAGGTAACAAATGCCCTGTATGTAACCTAGATTGTACGGTCATGTCATTATCTTTGTCAAACAACACGTTGTTTGCCGAGCTTCGCTCAGACGATGCCCGGCAACCCAGTGCAAATGAATCTTTAAGTACAAACGGCACCAGATCGAATTACCCTAGGAGAAATAAAAATCTACTAGAAGTAGAGGGACGACACCTAGACGTGGAATACAAACACGAGCTACTACTCGTAACTCAAACGAACCGTTTAATAATTCGAATCCCGGACCTAATAGCCCAGCGGAGATAGCTAAATTCATACAAACTTCAATTAATATTTAGCAGACACAATTAATAGAACAACTTACGTCTTACTTGAGTAAAACTATTGAGTCCACGGTTGAGAATCAATTGGTAGCCTTAAAGCTAGTCCCGCCTGATCCTCCAGTAGCTTCAGTCCATGATAGTAATATTAGGTCAATTAATACCGACGTTGAACGACTTCATGGTAATAATTCTGCGTTTCTAATAGACGTTTCAAGAACTAATTCGAATCAATGTAATTCTAACTAAAACAATTTACCTGGCAAAGTACCCAATATTATACAGAGTTGGCACATCAAATTTGATGTGTCTAAGCATGGGATGCGGGTGGACGAATTCATTTATCGAGTCCGTTTTCTAACACGACAGAATCTGAATGATAATTACCAACTTCTCTGTGACCATCTATATCTCTTGTTTGCTGGTAAGGCTAATGATTGGTATTGGAAGTTTCATCGCATTTATTCCAATTTTACTTGGAAAACTTTTTGCTTGGAGTTTAGGAAACGATTTGAGGAGGTAGAAACGGATTATGACATATGGGAAAAGATTAGGAAGCGTCGCCAAGGTGAACATGAAATATTCGATTTCCAGTACGCTATAGACGACCTTGCTAATAGACTCCAAAACGGAATACTTGAAAAGGAGCTGGTTGATTTGTTAATTCGAAACGCCACACCCTTGGTATATCATGAATTATTACATTTAAAATATTCCAAATAGATCGCAGCTTCGAAGAGAAATTAGAAAACATGAACAATTTTACAACGATCAAAAAGTTTTTACGCTCTTCGCATGTTTCCGAATTGTCGGTACCAGACGATTCCGAACAATTAGCTAGAGCACTCTTACTTGTTATTAATGATGACTCATGCATTAATGTTTGTAGATCATCCCCTTTTTGTTTACCTGCGGATATTCATCATCCTACATAATAGTTATCTCCTCCAATTTGTGAGCCTATCCAAACGTTGTTGTTACAATAAGTGCAATTTCACTTTGCTTAATCAACTTATTAGTGCAACAGATTGGTCTACATTATATGAATCCGTTGATGTTAATTGTGCAACAACTATTTTCTATAACATTTAAACTCTCTTATTGATGAGTGTGCACCTATCTATCTGTGCCTTTTTGTAGGTTTATTAACCATTATTAACTGGTCTAAATATTCCATAGCCAAGACGAATTTTAACATTTCAAGTTCCCGTTGCTTGTAGTGGGCATAAAACATAGTAACAAAATAAATAAAATAATTACAATAAATCAAATAACACAATAATAAGTAAATAACAAACAAAAATTGAATGAATAATAATAAAATAAGTATCATGGGTCACCCTACTGAATTGTTTAGTCTGCCTGTTCCCCACTTGTTCTATGTTCCCTTGCGCGCACTAGCGAAGAAGTAGATAGTAGATAACAGAGATTTTACTGCAAGCAGTTAGGCAGATCACGCGGTTTTACCGCAAGCGGGTATGCGCATCATACGATTTTACTGCAAGCGGGTAAGCACGATCGTGGCGGCGGTACAGCTTGGCTAGGGTATTAGGCTCGGCGCAAGCCGAGAATCGGGACAGAAAGAGCTGGGAATTGAAAGAGCGGAAATAAGTGTGTGAATTCAATAATAGCTTGTTTTAAATTATAGCCACTCTGCGACCAACTTCAACAACTGTGTACCAACATAAACATTTCCATTAAATTTTAAAACTCCGCAACAAAACTACAACAACTGTGTATCAACATAAAACATTTCAATTAAAACGCAAAAACTTCATCAAATCACAACAATTCCGTCTTAAAACTCCGCAACAAAACTACAACAAATGTGCATCGACATGGATCATCATCTTCATCCAATTACAACTGTTAAATCATCACCGCAGTAAGACCCCAAGAACTAATAGCATAAACAAAGAAAATTAAAATTAAATTTGGTAAGGTACATGGAGTGCTCTTGAATCCGACGAGCTGGTCAGAGCAGAGCTAGAGTACGCACTTTCGACCCGCCTACCCAGAAGACTAGGTAATCAGAACATCATTCCCGTCCACTACACATTTAAAATGGCGCCCAACGTAGGGCCAAGACTACTTTACTTTGAACCTTAACCTTATATTAGTGTCTTGGTTCCTTAAGCTCATCGTTCAATCCATCCAAATTATACACTTTATTGGAAATTAAAAGCCATTTAGAGATTGGTGGGAAACGTCTTAAGTCTTAGCCTCTTTTTATGGGATCTTGCGATTGCAATTTTTTTTTTTTTTTTTGGATTGGTCGACGTGAAGAGAACTACAGTTACGGACTACGACGGACCACAAATTAATATTTGATGCTACACAATTAGTAGAAGGAAATCAGTTTTGGAACTACAGTAAACTGTAATCACTGCACATATAGCCGGATCATATGACGGCTTATGTGCGGATGCGTTACGTAAACACAGCGACAAAGTGCCTCTGTGTATATGAGTGTAATACTCTAACTGACGATGGTCATATGCTTATTTAACGTACAACATGCTACACCTCCCCTTTTTAAAAAATAACGTAATATAATGTAGTTATTTAATATAAAAATAGTTACTAATGTTATTTTATTTTTATATAATTATTTATTATGTTGTATTTAATTAAAAAAAATTTTTTTCTTTTATTTATTTTCAAATGTTAAAACAAATTGTATATATATATATATATATATATATATATATATATATATATATATATATATATATATATATATATATATATACTTTTTTTTTTTTTTTACGCATTTATCTTTTTATACCCTGAACCCATTGAAAATGGGAAATCAGGGTATAATGTTTTTGTTGAAATGTATGTAACAGGCAGAAGGAGGCGTGGCAGACCCCATAAAGTATATATATTCTTGATCAGGATGACAAGCCGAGTTGATATAGCCATGTCCGTCTGTCCGTCTGTCCGTCTGTCCGTCTGTCCGTCCGTCTGTCCGTCTGTCCGTCTGTCCGTATGTATGAACGCGTCGTTCTCAGAACCTACAAGAGCTAGAGACTTGAAATTTTTTATGTAGGTTCCTGTATAGCACGAAAAGATCGAGTTTGTTTCAGAAATTCGATAACTGTTATCGTTTTATTGTTATCGATTAAAAACGAAAATCTAAATTCAGCTATAAAATTCTATCTAATTCATCTTTCTAGCTAGAGTCTTCAAATTTAGCATTTAGTGTTATGTAAGCCTTACGCAATTTCGGTTTTTGTTAAATTTTGGGTGCCACGCCCCCTTCGCCTCAAATTTGTAACTCCCGTATATCAAATACTAGAGACTTGTGCTTTGGCACATACATACATATGGATGACATAATTACGCCCAACAAGTTTGATCAAAATCGTTCGTCTAGAAAAAAAGTTATTAAACATTTAATTTCCCATAGCATTGCCATGCAAAGCAGCCAAAGAACAGCTGACGCTCCGACTTGCGCTTGTGTGTGCGTGCGCCTGTGTATGTGTGTGTGTATGTTTTGCTTGTAATGAACGTACATATGCATGTGTATATAAAAGAAATTAAGAATGCTTGGAATAGCGGTTCTTCGCAGGGTTCAGGGTACACCCTAGTCGAGCGGTCTCGACTAGAGTTTTCTTACTTGTTTAACCTATCTTTATGAACTTTTTGCTCTTTATTTTTCTTATTCTTTATTATTATATTATTATTCTTTTCTATGCTAATTACTTCAAAGGGTCCTATATAAGATGATTCTAATTTATGACCTGTTTCATTCTTTAAGTAAACTTGGTCTCCTATTTCTATTTTAAAATCTAATACTTTCCTATCATTTATTTCTTTTTGCTTAGCTTTATGTTTTTCTAATAATATTCGAGCTCTCTTATACGCGTTTTCTAATCTAAATTTAACTTCCTCAGAGTAATCTTCTATATTATATATAGGTTCTATAGTGTTTAAGCTATTAAATTGTATTGGTAGGGTGTTTTGTCTACCAAATACTAGTTCATATGGACAATAATTATGAGTTACTGATGGTGTTGTGTTGAAACAATACACGAAATACTGTAACCATATGTCCCAATCAGTTTTATCTACTGAAATATATGAACGAATGTACTCATTGAATGTCCTATGACTTCTTTCAATGGTACCTAATGTCTGGTGGTGGTGTGCTGTAGATGTTATGTTATCTATTTTTAAATATTTGCACAAGTCAGTAATGATTGAATTTTTATATTCTGTTCCCATGTCCGTAATGAACGTCTTCATTGGACCGTACTTCAGAATAAAAGATTCGAATATGGCTTTGCGACAGTTGTTGCGCTCTTATTTGGAATAGGAATTGCTACTAAATACTTAGTCAAATCACATATTAAAGTGATTGCATATTCATTCCCATTTTCCGAACGTGGTAGTGGACCAATTGTGTCTACTATCACTCTGTCAAAAGCATATTGTGGAGTCTCGGTTATTATCATAGGTGCTCTTGTATGCTTCGTCGTTTTCGACGTCAGGCATTTTGGACATTTATTAATGTATTCTTTTACATGTTTAGTCATGTTTTTCCAATAATATTGTCTCTTTATTTTCGCAATTTTTTTATTAATTCCTGTATGACCTCCTTGAATTGGATCGTCATGGAATGTAGACAGTATAGCTTCTTTTTCTTCATCAACTTGGATGAGGGTCACCGGCTTGAGTAGCGACACTCTTAATGATTTTAAATTATTATTGCCCATATTTTTGAAAGTATATATTGAAATTGATTCAAAGATCTTTTCGCTCGGTGCCACTTTTAGTTGGCTGATTTTAAATACACCGGCTTGCCATTCAAGCCTTTGGAAAAACTGACCTAAATCGAGAATTCCATTGGAGTACAAATCGCTAACATTAATTCTTGCAATAATTTTTCTTCCATGTTTCAGTAAACATGTGGAATCTGTTATTCGCAAGGTCACTACTTTACGTACCTCGTCATTTGTGATGACTTCATATACGTTGGGCTTAGAAGCTTTTTCAAGACTTTGCCTTGGCAATAGTTCTTGTTTATTTTCTGCGCAGAAATTCTTTTGTCTACTTTGGTGCCTGGTAGTGACTTTCAGGACTTTTCTATTCAAATCAATGAGATCGGATATTGTTATCCTTGATAAAGCATCTGCCACAAAATTGTCTTTACCTCTCAGATACTCAACTGTAAAATCATACTCTTCCAGTTCGAGTCGCATGCGTGTTAATTTTGAACTTGGATTTACCATAGAAAATAAATATGTTAAGGGTCTGTGATCTGTTTTAACTGTAAAGTGTTTGCCATATATATATGGTCGAAAATGTGTTATTGCCCAATGTATTGCTGCTAGTTCTTGTTCTGTAGTACTCTTATTGCTTTCACCTTTAGTGAATGCTCTTGATGCATATGCAACTGGGAGTTGGAGTCCATTATAGTTTTGAGTTAAAACTGCTCCACATGCTTGTTTGCTTGCATCTGTGATTATACAAAATTCTTTGTTAAAATCTGGGTACTGCAATAGATTTGGTTGAACAAGTGCCTTTTTAAGGTATTGGAATGCTTTCTACATTCAGCGGTCCATTCAAATGGGACATTCTTTTTACATAATCTAGTTATGTGCCGTGAATATTCGGCGAAGTTTTTTATAAATCGTCTATAGTAATTGCAAAATGCAACGAATCTTCTAGCGCTATCTGCGTCCGTAGGGACTGGAGAGTTATTGATAACATCAAATTTTTTATCATCAGGGAGTATTCCCTTATCTGTGCATCTGTGACCTAAAAACGTCACCTCGTGCATGAAGAATGAACATTTTTCTGGATGTAGTTTGAGATTGTGTTTTCTACAAAGTTTGAAAACATCTGTTAGATATTTAATCATATGTTGTTCAGAACAACCAATAACGATTAGATCATCCATATAAAGAAAAGCTTGTGTAGGCTCTAGGCCTGAAAATGCTATTGTCATCATTCTCTGAAATGAATTTGGCGCTATTTTTAAGCCAAATGGTAATCGCGTGAAGCGATAGGTACCATTGCTTGTTGAAAAAGACGTTATATTTCTTGAGTTTTCCTCAAGCTCGATTTGATGGAAACCTGACATTAAGTCAAGGCATGAAAAATATTTAGCTCGACCCAATTGATCAAGAATATCATCAATTCTGGGGAGTGGAAATTTATCTGACAGCAATTTTTTGTTTATTTGACGATAGTCGATTACTAATCGCCATCTTTTATCTTTAGTGCCTGGAATGGCTTTCTTTGGTACTAATAAGAGTGGGCTATTATAGGGTGATACAGACGGTTCAACAATTTTTTGTTCAATTAACTTTCCAACTTGATGCTGGATTTCTTCTATTTGGCTATGCGCACATCGATAATTTTTTACATATACTGGCTCGTCATCTTTAAGTCTTAACTGTTGTTTATAGAAATTGTTTGTTGTGATTGGTTCGGATTCAAGTCCGAACACATCACTATACAGGGTGCATATTTCCTCGAGTGGTTTTTTGAATAGTGTTGGAAAATTTTTCCTTAACTTGCTAATCACGGTTTCTGTTCTATTATTATTGAGATTTTGAACTACTTCGTAGTTCGAAAGTGCTTCGAATTTTAAGTTATTTATGCCTACAGTTTGACATGTATCTGTAGTATTTAGGAATCGGACAAAAGCATTATGGGCTGTTACAATCGTATTTGCAACATAGACACCCGGTTTAATTTCCTGATTTGGAATTAAAATGTTTTCTTCTGTTGAAGACAACTGAATTTTACGTATTACTTGTGATCTTGCTGGTAGAAGTGTGGAATTAGTACCAGAACTAAACGTTATTGGAACATAGATAGGATACGTTAAATTTTGTGGTCTAATTATAAACCAATCATCTGAACTATTGTAATCTAATTGACAATTGTATTTTTTATAAAATCTAATCCGATTATTCCATCGCAAGGAATTGCGAAATCCGCTTGAAGTATATGAAATTTATATGGAATAATGTATTTATCTGTTTGGAGTTCAATTGAGGCTAATCCTTTAGATTTAATTACTCCTTCTCCTATACCTCGAATATCTATGATTCTATTTGCTTGGATGTCGTGAAAGACATCAGAATTTTCCTTTATAATTGAAATATCTGCACCTGTATCTATTAAGAATATTATTTTTTTATTTGTTGCAACATTTTTGAATGATACAAAATTGTTGAGACTTAAGTTGACAGTATATATTTTACTATTTAACCTTGTGTATCTGGAGGGGTTTGGGAGTTTTCCGAATTACTTTGGGCGAGACGGACATTATAGTTATTGCTATTGTTATGGTTGTTCGCGTTTTGGTTATTGCCTCGGTTGGAATTATTCCTACCTCCGTTATAACCTCGACCACCTCTGTTGTTATTTCCATAATTGTTGGAATTGTTATTAGGGTGGTAGTTACCTCGGCCATTGCCTCTTCCTCTGTGGGAATAGTAACCACCGCCCCTACTATTGCGGCCTCGCTGAAATAATACTGTACTTGTACTTCCAGTCATTTCTGTGCTGCAATGAATATATTTACTCATTACATCATTGAAAGTAACGAAGTTTCCAGCTTCCAGTATTATTTTCAGTTTCTCATGCTCACAATTCTTAATCATTGCAGAAACAGACTCGTTTGTGGAGAATTTCTCTGCATTGTTTGGGTCTAGGCCGTCATCAATAAAGGCTGCCTCCAGTTGTTTTCGCAAATTGTCTATTTCAGTTGCGTACTGGGTGGCAGTTTTGCCTTTTGTTTTATATTCAATAATTTAGCTTTTATTACGTCGGGAGATTCTCCTTTTACGTTTTCTTTAAGCTTATTTATTATTCCAGATATAGTGGTCTCGTTTTGTACCTTATACAAGATTGTGCCAATTATTTTTGACTTTACAACCTCTACTGCTATATCCTCCTGATCGCCTTTGGTTCTATCTACAAGGTTCAATGCTGTTATGAACCGATTTAATGTTAGTTTTTTACCGTCGAATTCGGGTACTGAAGAGGAAACCTGCTTCACATATTCCCTGTCCAAAGCGGTCTGATTAGCCATTGTTTCTATATTTTCTTCCAATAGTTTCTCAGTATCGCTTTCGCTATCCGAATTTATTACAGGTTTGGACTCATCCAAATCTTGTAGTTGGTTTTCGTCAAATTCAACTAGTTCGTTGATATTTTCAGGATTGTTATATCAACACTCCTTCTAATGCTGATATTTTGTAATTTTTCACGGAGTGATTTGATTGTTTTTTGACATTGACATTTGTGTTCATATGTCAATTTTTCATACACCTGATTTACTGTTGTTACTATATTATTATATTGATCTGTTAAAATGCGCAAATGATGTATCACTGTTTCTGTTTTTATTATTTTATCAGAATTGATACATTTGTATGATTTCACGAATTTGTCTTTGAAATCATTAATGGTATTCACTAACGCACTCCATTCCATTTCTTAGTGGAAAATGGAGATCTTAGCGTTTTAAGCGCAACATCAATATAGTAGTAACACCAAGTGTTTTTTTTTTATTGTTGTAAACGAACCAACCATACAGTTGTTATGCCTACAAATTGGTTATATTCTTTATATCTTATCTAACTCCTGTGCTCGGCTCAAATATTTTTCTTAATGCATCTATTATGCAGCTTATATAATTTGGTTAATGTATTTGCCAGAAGCAAAACAACTATTATAACAATTAAAATTGTTATGAATTTCAAATCTGGAGAAGTTGATTCAACATTGTTGATGACATTTGCGGTTGAGTCCGCGACTTTTGAATTATGGTCTATCATGATTATGGTTTCTACAAAATCTTGTGCTAGGTCAACTTTTGAAATTGAATTTGAAATCATTTATTTCTGATTTATAAAGAAATAATGAAACGTTTCGTGATAAAAAAAAAATTTTTTTTATTATTGATCTTTTTTTTTTTGTTAATTGCAAAAAAATTTTTTTTTTTGTATAAGAAAAATATTTTTGAAAATCTAAATTTTAATTATGTTGTAATAAAGTTATTACAAAATTTATCAATTGTTTAATGTTTAACATGACATGGAGAGATGTAGCTGGTTAATCCCTAGTTTGTCAACGCAGTGACTCCTGTCTAATTGTTTGTATGGCTTTACAGGCCATACATCTATCGGGCAGAAAAGGTTCAGCTCGATTTAACATAAAATGTCTTAAAATATACAATTTTATTTCTTAAAATAAACAATTTTATGTCTTAAGATATTAAATGTGGAAACAATTTCTTAAATAATATTCTAGTTTATTTACGTTGGGCGCTCTTTGTAGCGCTGTCGGTCACATGGGCACAGCTTGTCGCGCTGGCGGGGCCGGTGCTGGTCGCACAGGCTGTTGGGGAGCCGGAGCTGGTCCGTCTGCAGCACGTGTATCTACAGTGCGCAGTCTCTAATGGTCCAGGGCAGTCCGCCGGGCACTCCTTGCTCTTCTTTGGGATGATCTTGGGAGGAGGAGGTTTAGTTTTTGAATGAATCGGATTGATTTCTGAGTGAGCGGGAGTTATTGGCTTTTTATTTTTATATGTTACAAGAAAGTCAAGCTCTTCTTGTAACTTTTGGGCGGTTGCCCAGTGGGGTGTTGGCTGATTGACATATAACAGCCACTTTATGTGTGCTATTCTTTTTTTTATTTTCTTCTGCACACCCCCTCTATTTGCCATAACTCTCCCTCTACTCACTCAGTTGTTGTGTGTTCCATATTTGTTGTTGTTGTTGTTGTTTTTTTTTTTTCGATTCCACAAACTGATGGTAATAAGAGTAAGATCGCATTGGCTAGCCCAAAGGTTGGTATTGCTCCATGTTGTTTTCGAATACGCCACAGCCGTATAGTGTTTGGAGGTTTTTAGGTTGTCTGCATCACTCAGTGTGTTGTATATTGCCAATTGAAGAGCTTTATTTTAATGTTGCAATTATTTCAAAATATGTGTTTGTGACACTTGTCACGGTCGCCATGTAATCACTGCACTGAGTTTAAATAATAACACTCGAGCTTCTGCTCGCTTTGGCTTTTGGTTTTCGAATAATTCTTTATTTTCGGTTTTGAATAAGCTTAGCCTAAATACATAATGTATACATAAAAGAGTTCTGCCGCTGAGAGCAGCGACAGAATGGGAGAGCGTAGCATATGTACATATGTATGTATATGCAGACGGCATATACATAAACGCATAAATGCTTATGCTGCAGATCTCACGCTGCAGGCCCGTCCACATATAGCCGGATCATATGACGGCTTATGTGCGGATGCGTTACGTAAACACAGCGAAAAAGTGCCTCTGTGTATATGAGTGTAATACTCTGACGATGGTCATATGCTTATTTAACGTACAACATGCTACAAAACTTATTTCAGTATAGGTACTGTCCATAATTAAACGCTTTTGTTTAATTAGCAATAGTAAATTAGCTACAATAGATATAAACCACTTTTATCTAGACAGACATTACTCCAGAAGTTTCTGACATGGGAAAGACAGACACCTTATTATCACAATATAAGTTAATTTTGAATTATAGTACTCTAAAATTGGAAGCAATATGTCAGTAATACATAGTACAGAAGATACGGCATCCGCGTTACAAACGGAAGATCCTTTTCTTCAATATATTCAATGAAGTTTTAAATAGAACCGATCTTATAGCTTATATCTTATATCTTATATCTTATACCCCATGTAAACATACCTTCCATAAACTCTGTATTATAGAGCATCTTAAATCAGGTAACAAATGCCCTGTATGTAACCTAGATTGTACGGTCATGTCATTATCTTTGTCAAACAACACGTTGTTTGCCGAGCTTCGCTCAGACGATGCCCGGCAACCCAGTGCAAATGAATCTTTAAGTACAAACGGCACCAGATCGAATTACCCTAGGAGAAATAAAAAATCTACTAGAAGTAGAGGGACGACACCTAGACGTGGAATACAAACACGAGCTACTACTCGTAACTCAAACGAACCGTTTAATAATTCGAATCCCGGACCTAATAGCCCAGCGGAGATAGCTAAATTCATACAAACTTCAATTAATATTTAGCAGACACAATTAATAGAACAACTTACGTCTTACTTGAGTAAAACTATTGAGTCCACGGTTGAGAATCAATTGGTAGCCTTAAAGCTAGTCCCGCCTGATCCTCCAGTAGCTTCAGTCCATGATAGTAATATTAGGTCAATTAATACCGACGTTGAACGACTTCATGGTAATAATTCTGCGTTTCTAATAGACGTTTCAAGAACTAATTCGAATCAATGTAATTCTAACTAAAACAATTTACCTGGCAAAGTACCCAATATTATACAGAGTTGGCACATCAAATTTGATGTGTCTAAGCATGGGATGCGGGTGGACGAATTCATTTATCGAGTCCGTTTTCTAACACGACAGAATCTGAATGATAATTACCAACTTCTCTGTGACCATCTATATCTCTTGTTTGCTGGTAAGGCTAATGATTGGTATTGGAAGTTTCATCGCATTTATTCCAATTTTACTTGGAAAACTTTTTGCTTGGAGTTTAGGAAACGATTTGAGGAGGTAGAAACGGATTATGACATATGGGAAAAGATTAGGAAGCGTCGCCAAGGTGAACATGAAATATTCGATTTCCAGTACGCTATAGACGACCTTGCTAATAGACTCCAAAACGGAATACTTGAAAAGGAGCTGGTTGATTTGTTAATTCGAAACGCCACACCCTTGGTATATCATGAATTATTACATTTAAAATATTCCAAATAGATCGCAGCTTCGAAGAGAAATTAGAAAACATGAACAATTTTACAACGATCAAAAAGTTTTTACGCTCTTCGCATGTTTCCGAATTGTCGGTACCAGACGATTCCGAACAATTATCTGACGATAATAACGTTACAGAGAATTTATCGGAGATAAAAAGACTTGTTGCAAAAGCAAAAGAAACATTTAAACCGATTTGTACAAAATGTAACCCTTCGGGAAACTGGAAAAGGGATGTGTCTACAAACACAAAATAGACACATCCTCACAGAACACTTTAAGTAGGGATTTTGGCACTCAGACCGAGGACCATAATTATAGTTCTTCTAAGACACTCTTTTCGTTTACTCCCCTACACGAAAGATTAGGGAATTACAATTTAGTTCGTAATAAAAATTTTTATAAATTAGATGGAATTAGGTACATGGTTAATCCTAAACGTTCAACTAAAAGTTTAAGGGAATATTGAAAGGGAATACGTAAGGACAGGAAGAAGTTTATATCCGCGATTTTTCTAAGTTCAGATAACAGACTGTTTACTGACGTCACAATAGAAGGTAATGATTATATAGCTCTACTGGACTCCGGAGCCACCATCAGTTGTATAGGTGGCTCAGTAGCGCAACAGATGCTAACCAATAACAAGTTAAAGAATTGTTTCGGATATATTAAAACTGCTAATGGAGCGAAGAGTAAGGTAGAAGCAAAATTTACGACTCAGATTAAATACAGAGACAGATTTAGAAATGTTTCTCATTCCTGAATTGAAACAAGATGTATACCTAGGCATCGATTTTTGGCATAAATTCGGATTACTAGACAGATTGACGGTGCAAGCAGACATATCGGAATTAGATATAGGTGCTACGGATGAAAAAGGATTCACCTAACTATCATTCATTATCATAAGTCGATAAAATTCGACTTGATAAAGTTATAGCAGGTTTCTCATCTTTTTCTACCGAAGGTCTTGGTCGCACTAGTTTAACATCTCATTCGATCGATGTTGGTTCGGCAATACCTATAAAGCAACGTCACTGGCCAGTTTCACCCACCATCGAAAAGATAATGTTTGCTGAAGTTGACAACATGTTTGCACTAGATGTCATAAAAGAATCAAGCAGTCCTTGGAGTAGCAATTGTGTTTTGGTCAAAAATGGAGAGAAGTACAGACTCTGTTTAGACTCGAGAGAGGTTAATAAGGTTACTAGGCGTGATGCATACCCTTTGCCTCATATTGACGGCATTCTAAGTCGCTTACCACCGGCTCGTTTTATTACCGGTCTAGATATGAAACATGCACATTGGCAAATTCCGTTAGACGAAAAATCACGTCAATATACGCCTTTAACTGTCCCAAATAGACAATTGTATCAATATAAAATGATGCCATTCGGGTTATGCAACGCTGCTCAAACGCTATGTCGTTTAATGGATCGAGTAATTCCTGCTCATTTACGTACCCGAGTGTTTGTATATTTCGACGGCCTTCTTGTTTTGTCGGATGATTTAGATTCACATCTTTTATTACTACAAGAAATAGCTTTATGTCTCCGAGGAACAAATCTCACAATAAACATTAGTAAGTCAAAATTCTGCATGAAAGAAATTACATATTTAGGATTTATAATCTGAAATGGACAAATAAGAACCAACCCCGATAAAATCAAGGCCTTCAGTGAATTTCCGGTATCTACCACCGTGAAACAGCTACGCCGATTTTTAGGTTTATCAGGCTGGTATAGGCGGCTCGTAGAAAACTACGCCACAGTCAGTTTCGCCTTGACTGAATTATTAAAACAGAAAAAAGGTATAAAATGAAATTCAGAGGCACAACAGTCATTTGAGTCCTTAAAGACTAGCTTAACAGAATTGCCTATTCTTATAACACCGGATTTCTCTAAGCCATTCATTTTACTTTGTGACGCGAGCATGTATGGGGTAGGTTGTGTTTTAGCTCAGGAACGGACTGGCATTGAGTTTCCCATAGCACATATGTATGTCCGAAAAACTGTCAAAAGCTTAACGTAATTATTCCGTTACGGAATTGGAATGTTTAGCCGTCATCAAAGGCATTAAAAAGTTTAGATCATACATTGAAGGTCAAGAATTCGTGGTGATAACAGCCAATGCTGCCCTGAAATGGCTAATGCGACAAAAAGATCTCTCTTATAGACTGGCAAGATGGTCTAAGTAATCAGAACATCATTCCCGTACACTACATGCTATGAGAATTACCTTATGCATTACAAACGGCACTTTGCTCGTGACCATAGAAATTTGTATTCCTTTGTGAATTTGAAACGTAAGTCTTCTAGTTTACCTTCCACATTTTTTCTTGACTCTATAAATTCTTGCAATGATTTCTCTGATCTTTTTTCTGATTTATTTCAATCAACTTACTCATCTGTAGACCCCTATAAAACTTCATACCCTTATTATATCTCTTCGGTCAATGAAATTATCTTACGCGCATGGGCTGAAAATATTCCTAGTTGTTGTATAAAATAATGCTGTGATTCCCTTTAATTACTTTTATTAAAGCTATTTAACCTATCTCTGGAAACCTCTGTGTTCCCGTCTATTTGGAAACAGTCTTTCATTATCCCACTATATACAAAAGGAGGGAGGTCTGACATTTCTAATTGCAGGGGTTTTACTTTACAACATTTTTGTAAATCAATTATTTCGCCATTCCAGCATGCCTTTGTTCTTAATCGATCAATCTCGACTAATCTGCTAGAATTTACTTCCCTAGTAAACAAAGTTTTTTAAATAAAATGCAAACTGATAATATATGTATATACAGATTTCAGCAAAGCATTTGATTCAGTTCACCATGAAGTATTACTTCATAAGCTTGAACGCATTTTTTTTTATCAAAGATCTTGAAGTACTTTTCGATTCAAACCTTCGCTTCATACTCATATCTCAACCATTATTAATGAAGCCAAAAGTGTTCTTGACTTCATTAAACGTTGGGCAATAGAGGTCAATGATCCTTTTGTAATCAAACTCCTTTATGCTTCGTTGGTATTGCTTGGGATTGCTTTTCAACGTAATTTGATTGTAGGTAATAATGATTAGTCCTTCTTGTTAATGAAACTTAATTTCTCGGTTCGTTCATGAACAACTAGACACTTTCGCCCGTTGCATTTACCACTGTTCACTTCGGATTACTCGTTGCACAGTGCATTTCATGTATTATGCGCGAATTATAATAAATTATATCACGTTGTTTCCTCTGAACTCTCTCTTCCTCTAATCAAATCCTAAAAACTCTACAGCTTCTGAGCCAATAACTCGCCACATAATGAGTGTGATCTTTGATATTGTCTTTTGATTTGCCACATTTTATATATGTATTGAACAAAATATTTTAGAAACACAAAATAACTAAATAAACAAGTAAGAAAACTCTAGTCGAGACCGCTCGACTAGGGTATACCCTGAACCCTGCGAAGATCCGCTATTCCAAGCATTCTTCATTTCTTTTATATACACATGCATATGTACGTTCATTACAAGCAAAATATACACACACACACGCACAGGCGCAAGCACACACAAGCGCAAGTCGTTGCGTCAGCTGTTCTTTGGCTGCTTTGCATGGCACTGCTATGGTAAATCAAATGTTTAATAACTTTTTTTCTAGACGAACGATTTTGATCAAACTTGTTGGGCGTCATCATGTCATCCATATGTATGTATGTGCCAAAGCACTAGTCTCAAGTATTTGATATACGGGAGTTACAAATTTGAGGCAAAAACCGAAATTGCGTAAGGCTTACATAACACTAAATGCAAAATTTGAAGACTCTAGCTAGAAAAATGATTTAGATAGAATTTTATAACTTAATTTAGATTTTCGTTTTTAATCGATAACAATAAAACGATAACAGTTATCGAATTTCTGAAACAAACTCGATCTTTTCGTGCTATACAGGAACCTACATAAAAAATTTCAAGTCTCTAGCTCTTGTAGGTTCTGAGAACGTCGCGTTCATACATACGGACAGACGGACAGACGGACGGACAGACGGACAGACGGACATGGCTATATCAACTCGGCTTGTCATCCTGATCAAGAATATATATACTTTATGGGGTCTGCCACGCCTCCTTCTGCCTGTTACATACATTTCAACAAAAACATTATACCCTGAATTCCCATTTTCAATGGGTTCAGGGTATAACAAGTAAGAAAACTCTCGTCGACACCGCTCGACTAGGGTATACCCTGAACCCTGCGAAGAACCGCTATTCCGTGTATTCTCCGTTTCTTTTATATACACATGCATATGTACGTTCATTACAAGCAAAATATACACACACACGCACAGGCGCACGCACACACAAGCGCAAGTCCGTGCGTCAGCTGTTGTTTGGCTGCTTTGCATGGCACTGCTATGGTAAATCAAATGTTTAATAACTTTTTTTCTAGACGAACGATTTTGATGAAACTTGTTGGGCGTGATCATGTCATCCATATGTATGTATGTGCACAAGTCTTTAGTATTTGATATGCGGGAGTTACAAATTTGCGGCGAAGGGGGCGTGGCACCCAAAATTTAACAAAAATTGCGTAAGGCTTATATAACACTAAATGCAAAATTTGAAGACTCTAGTTAGAAAGATGAATTAGATAGAATTTTATAGCTGAATTTAGATATTGGTTTTTAATCGATAATAATAAAACGATAACAGTTATCGAATTTCTGAAACAAACTCGATATGCGCGCCCTATACGGGGACCTACGAAAAATTTTTGAAGTCTCTAGCTATTGTAATTTCTGAGATCGACGCGTTCATACATACGGACAGACGGACGGACAGACGGACAGACAGACAGACGGACATGGCTAAATCGACTCGGCTTCTCTCCCTGATCAAGAATATATATACTTTATGGGGTCTGCCACGCCTCCTTCTGCCTGTTACATACATACGCCTCTCAACAAAAACATTATACCCATTTTCAATGGGTTCAGGGTATAAAAATATCAACATGACCACACCGGGGTTCGAACCCCACGCTTACATGGAGCACCTCTCTCATTTTCGAAGATGCCACCTCTCTCATTTTGAGAGATGCCATCTCTCTCATATTTGGTGGTGCGTGTTTTTGCTAAGGTAAGGTTCTAAACTTCGATCTAAATTGAAACTGGCTGGCCACCTCCAATGAAAATTTTTTATCTGCAGCTAATTTGAGCAGCGACAGTGAGCATAGATGCCCCTGTGGGGTGCTGGGACGTGATAAAGTATTTTGCAGTCGGTTGCGTCCGACTGCAGCGTTCTTACTTGTTCAGTTTAGATTTGTCACGCCCCCAGTGGCCGTAAACACATATTTTTTGGCATGTTCATAGAGTCGGTGTTCAGGAATATGTCTGTTAAGTTTGGATGCTTACACTCTAAAAATGCGAAAATTACAGAGTATTTTTTGTAAGTCACGCCCTTATTGGGGAATCGATAGAGGAGGCCCCCAGTAACTAAGCATCCAGTTTTGAAGCTTCTAGCACTAAAACTGTGGGTGATGTAAGCTGATATTAGTTGCCACGCCCCCTGTAGGCGTAGATATATCCGCCATAACTTTTCGATTTTGGGATGTTAACCCGAGTATATATATAGAATTAGTAAAATCACTATATATTCAGATCCGATTGCCACGCCCATAGTACACCGAAAATTTTTACATGGATTACTCTAATTAGTGAAAAATCGAAAACCCCTAAATAATGAACAGAATTTTAACAGCAATTTTTTGAACAGAATGAACAGAATATTTGTTCGTAAAAAAAATCAGCGTGACAGACCCTACTTATTTCAAATACATACATATGAATGACAAGATCACGCCCAACAAGTTTGATCAAAATCGTTTGTCTAGAAAAAAAGTTAGTAAACACTTTATTTCCCATAACATTGGCATACATCGAGCAGCCCAAGCACAGCTGACGCAACGACTTGCGCTTGTGTGTTCGTGCGCCTATGTGTGTGTGTATGTTGATTGTATTGTATCCCCTAGTCGAGCGGTCTCGACTAGAGTTTTCTTACTTGCTTTGATCTTGGGATGTTAACCTGAGTATGTATACCAAGTTTCAAGTTTGGTGGGATCTTTATACGGTCGTAACAGTAACTCACGTGACGTTCTAGCTTGAAAACTGTAGAAGATACAGATACAGTTTGACCCGATTTGCCACGCCCTCCCATGGGCGTAGACATATTCGCGATAGGTTTTTGATCTTGGGATGGCGACTTGACTGTACACTAAAAATCTCAATTCTCTAGCCCTTCTAGAAGTAGTGTTTCTGAGATACAGGAAAATGCATTTTCCGTTTTGTTACGCCCTTAGTGGACGTATCGAGAAAATCTTTACTCTATCTGACGAGGGTATACACGGAAAGACTGACGGACATTGCACAAAACCAATATACTTATTTCAATGAGTATAATAATGACCCATTTATTGTTTAAAGCTCTATTTTTATTTAAATAAAGGAGCTTTTTTATGTTCGTCAATAAAATACTCTAAATAATGAGAAGGGTTAACCTATGACGGTACTTTGCTAGTGCATCTAAGTTATGTGTCCGCTCTTACGCTGCTTCACGCTTGCTTCACAACGAAGCAAAATGCCGAGTAATGTAAAACAACAGTAATATAAAATATGTAGTCCCTTATACAAATTCCTTCGGTGGCATTTTGTGCTTCAAATATTTGTCGTGCACACACATTGCAGAAGAGTCACATTTACTGAGCTATGCTCCAGGTAATACAAACCGTGGCTACCTATGTTTGTCGTCATATTGAAAATATTCACGAAAAGCTTGTAAACTTTGTGAACCCTCATAGCTTTCCAAGGGAATGAGGGTTGTGGGTTGAGGTTTCACTGCTGGTCACGCTGACAGAGCTTATTATGGTTTGTGTGGGTGCTGTCAATGTTTTCGAAATTCACTTCACGAAAGAATTCCTTTTGTTCTTAAAACATATTTTTGCAAAATACTATAAGTATATAAATACGCCCAACACGTTTTCTTGTATATAGATACAAATAATTTCGCGCCCATAGAATATTGCTACTTGATAGCGCACACACTACTTCTCCCTACAAATGGTTTCTTCTTTCACAGTTACTTAAATTTCCTCAATGACAATGACAGTACTCGTCCCATAGACATGATAAATCGTTTAATATTAGACTGTGCTCATATGTTACTGTGCTTCAATCGAAAGTGTTTGACTTTCTTTTTATACCCTGAACCCATTGAAAGTGGGAATTAAGGTATAATGTTTTTGTGAAAATGTATGTAACAGACAGAAGGAGGCGTGGCAGACCCCATATATTCTTCATTTAGTTATAAAATTCTATCTAATTCATCTTTATAGCTAGAGTATTCAAATTTTGAATTTAGTGTTAAGCCTTACACAATTTCGGTTTTTGTTAAATTTTGGATGCCACTCCCTCTTCACCTCAAATTTGTAAAACACGTATTTCAAATACTACAGACTTTTGCTTTGGCACATACATACATATAAATGACATGAGCACGCCCAACAAGTTTAATAAAAAACGTTTGTCTACAAAAACATGGGTTTAAACATTTAGTATGTCATATTATAGGCGCATTGCAGACTGAGCACAGTTTCTGAGTCAAAATGCACAGTTGGCAGAATGTGTGATTGTGCGTGCATCTGAGTGTGTGTATGTGTTTCTTGCTACATATGTACATATAAAAGTAACGGAGAATGTTAGCGGCTCTTAGGAAACGTAGTTCTTCGCAGGGTTCAGGGGATCTCTTAGTCGAGCAGTCTCGACTAGAGCACTCCTACTTGTTATACCCTGAACCCATTGAAAATGGGAAATCAGGGTATAATGTTTTTGTTGAAATGTATGTAACAGGCAAAAGGAGGCGTCGAAGACCCCATAAAGAATATATATTCTTTATCAGGTAGACAAGCCGAGTCGATTTAGCCCTGTTCGTCTGTGTGCCCGTCCGTCCGTCCGTCTGTCATTTTTATATACATAGGTCCTTGAATAGCACGATAGGATCGAGTTTGTTTAAACAAATCGATAACTGTTCCCGTTTTAATGTTATCTATTCATTTTATTTTTATGTGTATTTTATACAATTTTGATTCTTGTTAATTTATATATGCCACTCCTCTATAGCCGCAAATTTGCAAAGCACTTATAACATATAGATATAAAAGAAACGAAGAATGTTAGCGGTTCTTAGGAATACCGGTTCTTCGCAGGATCCAGGGGATCTCCTAGTCGAGCAGTCCCGACCAAAGCACTCTTACTTGTTTTCTATACTCATAAAACACATTAATCTGAAACTAAATATTACGAAAAATCATTTATCTGAGAGAAAATGCAATATATACGCATCAAAAACCAACATACTAATGTATTTATATACATATAATCAAGTATAGTATACAGCTGCCTTACATTTTACATAATTACATCCCATAACAACTTAGTTCAATCTGTTAATTTTCACTTTCAGTATTCACTCTGAATATAGTTAACGGTTATTTTAAAGCAAGTTTTTAAATTTCTATATTTTTATACTAAGAAGTGAAATAAGTATATTGGTTTTATGTCCGTCCGTCTGTCCGCATGAACGTAAACCATTTCTACGCTACTGAAGCTAGAGACTTGAAATTTTGAATATATACTTCTGTATACCCTTTTTAGACAAAGTGTCAAGATTTTCTTTTTACGCCAACTAGGGGCATGGCAAATCGGAAAATGCATATTCCTGTGTCTCGCTACTTCTAGCTAGAGACTTAAGATTTGAAATGAATAGTCACGTCGACATCCCAAGATCACCAGTTTTCAAGTTAGAACGCCAAATTTGGCACATGAGCTACTGATACGACCCTATAAAGATCTGACTATATGGTGATTTGACTATTTCTGTTATATTTTGAGCAGTATCGATGCTAGAGACTTGAAACTTGGTATATATACTAAGGTTGACATCCCAAGATCGAAAAAATATGGCGGATATACATATCTATGTCCACAAGGTGAGTTGCAAATAATATTAGCTTATATCTTCCACAGTTCTGGTACTATAAGCTTCAAAAGTGGATTTTACGTTTCTGGTGGCCTCATCTACAAAGAATGATTGTCACAGCTCTTTTAGGGAGTGACTTACAAAAGATACCCTGTAATT
Organism: Drosophila mercatorum; assembly: GCA_961210405.1. Lineage (NCBI taxonomy): Eukaryota > Metazoa > Arthropoda > Insecta > Diptera > Drosophilidae > Drosophila > Drosophila mercatorum. The sequence goes on along the minus strand of CAUIUS010000002.1, from coordinate 208,445 downwards.
TTTGCATTTTTGGAATGTAAGTATCCAAATTTTGCAGTTATCTATAAAACGGAAAAATATTTAATGTCTACGCTCACTGGGGCGTGGCGAATCAAAACGGAAACTATGTAGATTCTGAACCAATAACTCGCAACATAATGACTTTGTGACCTTTGACATACTCTATTGATTTGCCAAATTTTATATATTTATTCAAAAGATTATTTTAGTAACACAAAATAAACAAATAAGAAAACTTTAGTCGAGACCGCTCGACTATGGTATGCCCTGAACCCTGCGAAGAACAGCTAAAAATGGTTTGCGTTCATACGGACAGACGTACGGACAGCATGACGGACATTGCACAAAACCAATATACTTTTTACACTTCGTGAAAAAGTCTAAATACATCATCCAAAATAATAATGATATTATATATTTGTTATTATTAACACTATTTAGCAGAACATAATTAGTCTTATCATATGTAGTTAAGATTCATCATTAAGCTGTAAGATATTTATATTTAATAATAATATTAATTTAGTAATATTAATTTAGTAATACATGCAGTAATTGTAATGTACCATACTGTACAGTATTCATATTGGAGGTAAGCTAATTACATTTAACCAACTCAGTCAACAAAGGCAGATGGTGGACTGACATGCTTTTCAGGTAAAATGTAATCTAATTCCTCTTTTTTTTAATTTTTAGTGAGTTGCGAATTGGCTTTAATAGAGTAGCAGCGTTTTCCATCTGAAATTTATGGTCACTCATAGTCGAACCAATAGCTAATGTTTCGCTGTTGCTCAAAACATCCATGCAATTTTACTCATTAGATCGATTTGTTAATCCTAATGAATCTGAAACAGATTCAGTGCTATAAATATTTCTCTGATGAGTTAAAGAATCAAGTTGGTCGCCCATATGCGTTACAAATAGCTTTATATTTGTGTTGGCATAGTTTTTTCTATAATCAACTTCATCCATCTCTTGTGGCCTTAGTATTTCATTATATGACATTCTTTATGCTGTTTGTCGGGACACAAGCTTAACTTCGCCACAATCGCAATTAAGGGCCCTACTGTTGGAACCACTGTCAACACTTTTGAATCGTTGGACATATCTGGAAATTGGATTGTAGCTTTTGTAGATTTAATTGTGAGAACATTCCGCTAGGGTTTGCAAGTCTGCGTTGATTTTGCGTTTCTGCTTTGTGCCCGGGTCACAGGACCTGTAGTTGATGGGTAAGTTGTCCGGGACGCTGTTGATTAATAAATACATTCTTAACTAGGAGGACATTTAATTTTATACATATGGTTCAATCTCTCAAATTGTAAAATATTCAGTTTTGCGGGATTTCCTCAATGGACGTGAGTTTCTTCCATTTTTATACCGTGTACCCATTAAAAATGGGAAAAAGTGTATAATGATATAGTGTAAATGTATGTATAGGGTACGCATATTGAGTTTGCTAAAAAAAATTAATGTTAACGAACACCGAAAAAGTTTTCAAATTCTGTCTATTTCATCTTTCTGGCTAGAGTCTTAAAATTTGGTTTTTAGTTTCATGTCATTATTCAATTTCAATTTCTGGTGCCACGCCTACTTCGCCCTATATTTGTAAAACACGTATTTTAAACACAAGATACTTGCCAAAGCGTAAATACACACATATGAATGACATTATCACACCCTGCAGAGTTCAGGGTATCCCCTAGTCGAGCGGTCTCGCAAAGAGTACTCATTTGGCAGACGCCATAAAGTATATATATTCTTGATCACGGAGAGAAGCCGAGTCGATTTAGCCCCTTGTCCGTCTGTCTGTATGTTTAAACGCGTCGATCTCAGAACATATAAGAGCTAGCTTTATAGCTAGAGTCTTCAAATTTTGCATTTAGTGTTTTGAACCTTACACAATTTAGTTTTTTGTTAAATTTTAGATGCCGCGCCCCCTTCGCCTCAAATTTGTAAAACACGTATTTTAAGCTCTAGAGACGTGTGCTTTAGCACATACACACATATAATTGACGTGATCACGCCCAACAAGTTTGATCAAAATCGTTCATCTACAAAAAAAAGTTATTAAACATTTAATATCTCATATTATCGGCGCCTCGCAGACTGAGCTCAGTTGCTGAGTCAAATTGCATAATTAGCAGACTGTGTGCTAGTGCGTGCGTCTGTGTGTGTGTGTATGTGTTGCTTGCTACATACATATAAAAGTAACGGAGAATGGTAGCAATTCTTAGGAATAGTAGAAACGGCATAGATGGAAAAGGGTCCGAAAATATATTGCTGCGGAAAAAATGGGACCTGGACGCAGGAACACAAATAGCAGTGTTTCAAGGTGCCAGCCCTTGAAATACATTTTTTAGTCGATAAAAATTAATGCTGTCCGACACACATCCCGGAGTGAGGACCTGACAGATTTTTAATATGTGCAAATATCGTATATTGGTCATATTTGCAACACAATTTTAATTCGAATAATTTTGTGCACTTTGGCGCCGGTATCCAAAATACAACAAATCTGTATATATAAACAATACAGAAATCTCTGGTCGGGCGTCCCGACTAGTAGATCCCTTCAACCCCGTCCAATCTGTGTTTTTAAGAATACAGCAGAGTTTGAATTTAGCATAAACATGAGTCAAAAAAGTATACACTTTATGAATAAAAGTTTGATGTTCTATAACTTTTCTTCCAATTAAACAAATAATAAATTACATTTTCTTAAAAAATGTATTAACAACAAACTTAATAATCAAGTAAGAAAAGTCTAGTCGGGCGTTCCGACTAGGCGATATCATAAGCCCCGTGCAATCTGCGTGTTTTCAAAGTACCGCAGAGAAAGTTGCAGTCGGACAAAACACTGCAAAATACTTATTCACGGCCCAGGACCTCGCATTTTATTTTTTAATTAATCTTGAATCCTTACGGTCGCCGTTCAAATTGGAGAAGACCATCCAAGTTTCAATGGGATCTAAGTTGAGAATCTTAGCATAGACACGCAACACCAAAAATAATAGAGATAGGTTCGAAATTCCGGTGCGGCCATGGCGATATCTTTATACCCTGAACCCATTGAAAATGGGAAATCAGGGTATAATGTTTTTGTTGAAATGTATGTAAAAGGCGATCTCAGAACCTATAAGAGCTAGCTCTTATAGACTTATAGACTTTAATTTTTTTGGTATGTCCGTGAATAGCACGAAAATATCGAGTTTGTTAAAAAAATTTCGATAACTATTTAATTTTAATGTTATCGATTTAAAACGTAATCGAATGTTATTTATAAAATTATTTCTGTCACGTCTTTTAAGTTAGTGTCCCCAAATTTTTTTGTTAGTTTTGTATTTATTTTACGTAATTTTGATTTTTGTTAAGTTTTGGATACCAGCTCCAAATCTCCCCAAATATTTAAATTGAAATTAGTTGCACTCAAAGCCAATAAATGAATGGGTTAGCATTTTTTTTAAATTGGAAAAAAAGTAATAAAATGTTGATCATAAGCTGAAAATTTAATTCAAATCCATTAATTCCCGCAGAAGTTATTAAACAAAACATTTGGCCAATCGGCCAAACACGTGACCAGCAGCGCAAAGCAAACTGAACTGCGTGCATCTAGCAAATTCTAAGAACCGCAAGTTTAAGTGAACATATTTCTAGTAGGTGGCGCTATGATTTGCGAATTATCAGCTGTTCAATTGAATCGAAACATGGATGGCGCTATGCTAACGAAACATAGATGGCGCTATTGGCTAAACAATTGAAAATGAATTGAATCTAATTTTGTGTGCGTTTATACTAAACTAAACAAAATTTGCAGAATTTTGAAAAACGCAGATAGCACGGGGTTCTCCTAGTCGGGACGCCCGACTAGAGTTTTCTTACTAGTTTAACTTATTATTTAAGTATGTAATTTTGTATGCATTGATTGCACTTTCGAATTATACTCTCTCCGAATTCTACAGCGTCTTCTTCAATTTGTTTTTTAAGTTATTACATAATTAATAGAGAATCGAATTAATAACGTAATTATTGCATAGAGTTACTCTTTATTGTTTGGCAATACGCGACTATTTGGTTTACACGTCACTGCCGAGGTTTTGTTAAAAACTTGAATCGATATTGACTGTCGCTTGGGTTGCCTTCGCGTAAGTTGTTTAGCGGATAGAAGTAAATGGGACACAAGTATTAATAGCTTGGTTATTGTATCAAGATCCACAATTTATTTCTATCCTACTGGCTGCGCCACTTACGTACATATGTATTCCGAGTCGAATTAATGTCGCGACATACTTTAAACGACAACGATAATTTGAATTTAAAGACGAGCTTTCTTTATTCAAGATTAACTTAAGACTAACTCATATGTGTCTGTTAAACAATCAGAATGTTTGTAACTTTTCTGTGATGCATGTTGTTGGAAACAAATGTTTACTTGTGTTGTTTATTTGTGCTGATTAAGAGTTATTTCGATCGATGCCGAACAATGGGGGAGAAGCGCCGGTTTGACCGCTCTCTGTTTACAATTACTGAGCTTGGAAATGTTTACATTAATAATGTCTAGACAGCTTCTGGGTATTGTGGACATGATCGGTATGAATATGTCACTATATATATGTATTCCTGAATAATCTGTTTAGTTTGGATATAAGATATTTGTTCTAGCTTGGTTACGTTGTTATTTATATAAATAGTTTGTGTATAATTTAGTAAGGTGTTAGTGATTAAAATTTCGTCAAGTTGAATTAAACAATTTATCGCTTTAATAATATTATTTCCCTCGATTATTATTTCTTTATTTAAACAATTTTGACTTAGGACAGTTTTTGGTAAATTCCATGTTAACGTTATATTTGGTTCAACATATTTTACTTCATAGTTTTTATGGATTTTTGAATATCTACATTCCGATTGCTCCTGATTTAACCCTCTAATGCTGTTTTCTAAACTATTGGAGGAAAATAATTGGAACAATTTTTTTAAAGTAAATTTAAGCTTTTAAACTCAAAAATGAACTCAGAAAAAATATAGAAGTTTTTGCCGTCAGGTGCAAAAAAGGTAATAAGTGTCTCAAGACACTCTTGGGCATCTAAGTGTAAAAAAAACGTATTGAATAGAAATGTTAATTTTTTTATTCATATGATATGTTTTAAAACAATTTTTTGTTGATGTGCAGCATTAATATAAATTTTTTTTCACAAATGATGTGTTTGTGATGATTTACAGAGCTTGCACCGTCTCTTATTGTCCCGATCCAACCAACTTGGGAAGTGGTTGACTTGGTCAAAACGTAATTCCGCTATTGGATGTAAAGTTTTTTTTCCAAGTTTAAGCTCAAGCTGTGATGGTCGGGCCCGTGGGGATTGTGAAAAAAGTGACCGATCTGTTCGCAAAGATGGTGACTGCATCTGGTCCTGTAGAGATACGGTACTGACTGGACGACCTGCGTGGATGTGATAACGGCCCATAAGTCCATCCATGAGATCAACGCCGCCCATATGTGCGTTATATTCCCGAATTATTTGCGGACAGTCAATTTCAATATATTGCTTTTTCTTCCCGTCATAACGGTCAGTCTTAAGTGTTCTTTCACTTAAACTTTCCGTAGTAAACGGTTTAACACCTACGTAAATTGACAATAAGCGAACGGCCTTGTTGTCCTTCCAAAGTACATTACTGACTTCTACCCCGTATGACGTGCCTACGAACTCAGTCGAAAAACCTCTCGGCTTTTTATACCCTGAACCCATTAAAAATGGGAAATCAGGGTATAATGTTTTTGTTGAAATGTATGTAACAGGCAGAAGGAGGCGTGGCAGACCCCATAAAGTATATATATTCTTGATCAGGATGACAAGCCGAGTTGATATAGCCATGTCCGTCTGTCCGTCTGTCCGTCTGTCTGTCCGTATGTATGAACGCGTCGTTCTCAGAACCTATAAGAGCTAGAGACTTGAAATTTTTTATGTAGGTTCCTGTATAGCACGAAAAGATTGAGTTTGTTAAAAAAAATCGATAACTGTCTTAATTTTAATGTTATCGATTAAAAACGAAATCGATGCTCTGTTATATAAATCTATATAATTCATCTTTATAGCTAGAGTCTCCAAATTTTGCACTTAGTGTTATGTGAGCCTTATACAATTTCGGTTTTTGTTAAATTTTGGATGCCACGCCCCCTTCGCCTCAAATTTGTAAGTCCCGTATTTCAAATACTAGAGACTTGTGCTTTGGCACATACACACATATGGATGACATGATCACGCCCAACAAGTTTGATCAAAATCGTTGCGCTAGAAAAAAAGTTATTAAACATTTAATTTCCCATAGCATTGCCATGCAAATAGCAGCCAAAGAACAGCTAAGGAGCGAGAGTAAACTGTCTCTCTCAAGCAAAAGGATTATTTATAACGCGATTGTAGCACCAGTGTTCACATACGCTATACCACTATGGGGATCAGCTGCCCAAACGCACATTAAAAAAGTGCAAATTTTGCAGAATAAAGCTCTAAGAAGATGGACCGGAGCAGAATGGTTCGTAAGAAACGCAACGCTTCATACCGACCTTAAGATGCCGACAATAGCAGAGCTCATAGGCAGACATAGTGCAAGGTACACGGACAGATTGGAAGCGCACCCAAACCAACTGGCATCTAATCTGGTCAACAACCAATGTAGGAGAAGACTTAAAAGACTGCATCCCCTCGATCGTCGGGGAATTTAAATTAAAAAAAAAAAAAAAAAAACTACATATAAATTAGAATAATTATAACAGGCGTACCTGCCAAAAAACAAATGTTAAGGATAAAAGATAAATGCGCTATAGAGTCTCTGACAACAAGCAGCAAATAAATTCACAAATACGTCAAAAAAAAAAAAAAAAAAAAAAAAAAAAAAAACAGCTGACGCTCCGACTTGCGCTTGTGTGTGCTTGCGCCTGTGTATGTGTGTGTGTATGTTTTGCTTGTAATGAACGTACAAGTGCATGTGTATATAAAAGAAACGAAGAATGCAGGGTTCAGGGTATACCCTAGTCGAGCGGCCTCGACTAGAGTTTTCTTACTTGTTGTTAATGATTGTATCGTCAGGTAGCTTGCAATTGGGGATTCGATTCGCACGCACTGTGCCAAGGCTATAAATACCCTTTGCTCGCAAATATACCATTAAAGGCAAAGAGGTATAAAAATTGTCAAAGTAGACGATGTGGTGTTTAAAGCTTTGTACTGTTTTGGTCAAACGTACTACTATGTTGGCCGAAGCACCAAGATCTGGGTGACCAGGTAATACAATGTTATCGGCTGATCCGCTATATATTTCGAATCGGTATGCATAGCCATATGAATCACACAAAACGAACAGCTTAATACCCCATTTGTGTGGCTTATTGGGCATATATTGTCGTAAGTGATGTTTCATCTTTGTGCTACACATTTGTTCGTCAACACAGAGGCGTGGTTGCTTTGGCACTGAGTCAAATCTTGTATTAAGGTAATCGACAAGTCTTCTAGTGCGAAATAATGGATCGTTGGTTGTCCCTTTTTGATCCGCTGGCTTTCATCACGTAATGACAGGTGCTGTTTAATTGTCTCAAATTTTGTGCGGTTCATACTGGATGCAATGGGTAAAAAGGCATATATACTCGGGTTAACATGCCACAATCGAAAGGCTATGGCGAATATATCTACGCCCTCAGGGGGCGTGGCAACTAATATCAGCTTATATCTCTCACAGTTTTAGTGCTAGAAGCTTCAAAATTGGATGTTAAGTTACTGGAGGCCTCCTCTACCTATTCCTTAAAAATGATTGTTACGCCCCAAAAGGGGCGTGACATACAGAAAAATACCCTGTAATTTTAGCATTTTTCGAATGTAAGCATCCAAACTTTACAGTTATATTCCTGAACACCCACTCTATGCACATGCCAAAAATTATTTGTCTACGGCCACTGGGGGCGTGGCAAATCAAAACTGAAACATCTGAGCCAATAACGCGCCACATAATGACTTTGTGACCTTTGACCTTGTCTTTTGACGTGTTAAATTATATATATATATATGTTTGAAAAGAATATTTTATTAATACAAAATAACTAAATGAAGAAAATATAACAAAAATATCAACATGACCGCACCGGGGTTCAAGCCCTCACCTCTACGCTCGCCAACGAGCTTAAATCACATTTTCAGAGTTGCCACCTCTCTTATTTTGAGAGATGCCATCTCTCTCGATTTAGGTGCGTATTTTTGCTAAGGTAAGGGTTCTAAGCTTCGATCCTAATCAGAGCTTGCAAATAACAGTTGAGCGTTTTTTCGTCACGCTCAAAGTCAGAGCAGGACCGAAAAACAGAAAATATTCCGCTCTCGCTCTGAGCAAGAGCGATTTTTTCTTGTCTGAATCGGTCTTCGCATGAGGGTTGTTTTTTGGGTTTTTTGCGTCGATCTTTATTGCTGAACATCTGTTCGCGAACGAACAGCGCTTATTGAGCTTCGCCGTTCATTTAATATGAAGTGCAGGGCTAAAAATGAGTTCCTAGTGTAGTTAGAACTATCTGTGCGAGCGCATTTAAATGTGACAGTTGAAGCTTAATATTATTAAAAATTAAAATATTTAGTAAAATTAAGATACACACATGCGACGCAAGAATATTTTGCGTACTTTGAGTAATACCATACACAAAGTACGTTTGCATCGCACATGAACATGCATCAGTCGCATAAAGGACCTTTTTCTTAATTTTACTCTAGCGTTCGCTCGCGGTCTGACCGAAACAAATGACAAACGAAAAAAAACGGTTGTAGTCCGAGCGCGACCGAACTGAGCGAAGACCCGTTGTTTTCGCTCGCTCGCGAGCATTTTCGTCAAATACTCAGTGAAAACTGTTATTCGAAGACCTTGCAAAATGCTCAACTGTTATTTGCGAGCTCTGATCCTAATTGAAACTGTCTGGCCACCTCCAATGAAAAGTTTTAATCTGCAGCTAATTTGAGTGGGGAAAGTGGAAGCCGAGTCGATTTAGCCCTGTCCGTCTGTCCGCCTGTCTGTCCGTATATATAAACGCGTCGATCTCAGAACCTATAAGAGCTAGAGACTTGAATTTTTTTGTAGGTTCGTGTATAGCACGAAAATATCGAGTTTGTTTAAAAAAAAAAGATAACAAATATCGTTTTATTGTAATCGATTAAAAAAGGTATCAAAATGAAGTTATTAAATTATATCTCCCACGTCTTTATAGCTAGAGTCCCCAAATTGTTTTGTTAGTTTTATATTTATTTTATGTAATTTTGATTTTTGTTAAATTTTGGATACCGGCTCCAAATTTCCCCAAATATTTAAATTGAGATTAGTTGCACTCAAAGCCAGTAAATGAATGGGTTTACATTTTTAAAAATTGAAAAAAATGTAATAAAATATGTTGAACATAAGTTGAAAATTTCATTCAAATCCATTAATTCGCGTAGATGCTATTAAACAAAACATTTGGCCAATTGGCCAAACACGTGACCAGCAGCAAACAGTCTTCCTATACGCGTGCACACATACACACATACACATTGAACTGCGTGCATCTAGAAAATTCTAAGAACCGCAAGTTTTAGTGAACATATTTCCAGTAGATGGCGCTATGATTTGTGTATTATCAGCTGTTCAAGTGAATCGAAACATAGATGGCGCTATGCTATCGAATCATAGATGGCGCTATTGGCAAAACAATTGAAAATGAATTGAATTTAATTTTCTGGGCGTTTCTACTAAATGCTAATTATGCAGTATTTTTAAAAACGCAGATATCTCGGGGTTCAGGGTATCTCCCAGTCGGGTCGCACGACTAGAGTTTTCTTACTTGTTTTTATTTTTATTTTATTTTTTTATTTTGTGTTACTAAAATAATCTTTTGAATAAATATATAAAATTTGGCAAATCAATAGAGTATGTCAAAGGTCACAAAGTCATTATGTTGCGAATTATTGGCTCAGAATCTACATATTTTCCGTTTTGATTTGCCACGCCCCCAGTGAGCGTAGACATTAAATATTTTTCCGTTTCATAGATAACTGCAAAATTTGGATACTTACATTCAAAAAATGCGAAAATTGCAGGGTATCTTTTGTAAGTCACTCCCTAAACGAGCTGTGAAAATCATTTTTGGTAGATGAGGCCACCAGAAACGTAAAATCCACTTTAAAAGCTTATGGTACCAGAACTGTGGGAGATATAAGCTAATATTATTTGCCACTCTCCCTGTGGACGTAGATATATCCGCCATATTTTTTCGATCTTGGGATGTTAACCTTAGTATATATACCAAGTCTCTAGCATCAATACTGCTCAAAATATAACAGAAATAGTCAAATCACTATATAGATATCAATTACTAATTTTTAGCGTTTCGTACTGAGTGAACATAAAGAGTACATATAACAAGAGTTTCTAACAGAGCGTGTATTACTTAGTTGACCGCTTTGCCGTGAGCATAAGAAGATAGGTCGAGGTCAAATCTCTCGAGTTGAGCAGCATTCGTCCGAACGCCATGGGTGCGAAAATTGCCATTAACAGGTGCTTCTCACATGAACAGCAACTTCGCTGCGGCTAGTTCAAAACTACTTGCATTCTGCTTCGATGTTGCGGCAACGTTTTTATACCCTGAACACATGGAAAATGGGAAATCAGGGTATAATGTTTTTGTTGAAATGTATGTAACAGGCAGAAGGAGGCGTGGCAGACCCCATAAAGTATATATATTCTTGATCAGCGAGACAAGCCGATTTAGCCCTGTCCGTCTGTCTGTCTGTCCGTCTGTCCGTATGTATGAGCGCGTCAATCTCAGAACCTTCAATAGCTAGAGACTTTAAATTTTTGCAGGTCCCTGTATAGGACGCGCATATCGAGGTTGTCTCAGAAATTCGATAACTGTTATGGATTTAATGTTATCGGTTAAAAGCGAAAATCTAAATTCAGCTATAAAATTCTATCTTATTCATCTTTCTAGCTATTAAACATTTAATTTCCCATAATAACATTGGCATACAAATAGCAGCCAAAGAACAGCTGACGCACCGACTTGCGCTTGTGTTTTTTTTTTTTTTATATTCATTTTATTGCTCTTAAAAAATAAATACATCAAAAAATTGAGTATAAAATAACGCTCGATGCTTGCGGGACTGCCGTAAAGCATTGCTTCGCAAGCATTTTGCGCTATTTTAAACATTAGTTAGTTGCTAGTCGTCGGCTTCGCTCAACTCTGCGAAGCTCCACCATTATTAGAGCAGCGAAGGAACTGATTTGGTTCCAAGCTGCCTCAGACTCCAGCATGAACGCGACCACGTTGTCCTGTCTGATAGAGCGGCCCACTGATGCTTCGAGGGCACTCCTCTCCTCGTCGAAGCGTCCACACTCGAAGATTGCGTGGTTAGCGTCTTCCACTACTCCTTGTGCACACCAGTTACACTCATCTGAGTCGTCGTGGCCAAACCGCTTCAAATAGCTGCGGAAGCATCCGTGTCCAGAGATAATCTGTGAAAGATAGAAATTAATCTCGCCATGCTTACGATTGACCCATGGTTCAAGCTGCGGTATGAGCGAGTGCGTCCATCGTCCTTTCGTCGAGTTGTCCCATTTTCTCTGCCATCGTGAAATGCTATTCGCCCTGGATGCATTACGCGGGCCGCGTACAGGTTCGTTTGTACTGCGCTCCACGACTTCGGCGACCAGATCCTCCAGTGGAAGCATTCCGGCTATGACAAGCGCAGCGTCGTCTGAGACTCTTCGGAATGAACAGCTGACTCGGATTGCGCTTAATCTATAGGTGGCTCGAATACCTCTACTGTAGCTGGGAGTGGCCATTGCTCTTGACCAGATTGGCGCTGCGTAAAGGATGATGGACCTCAAGACGCTCATAAGAAGAAGGCGTCGTTGTTGCTTTGGTCCCCGTGTGTTCAGCATGATTCGGGAGAGTGCTCTACACGAATCGGCTGCTTTTTTATGCACGTATTCCAAGTGCTCACGGAAGGTCAACCTGGTGTCAATCATGACCCCAAGATACTTAATCGCCCTCTTTGACGCAATACTGATGTTGCCAATCTTTATATGGGCCGTTTCCACTTTCTTGCGACTGCTGACTAGGACGACCTCCGTTTTGTGGGCCGCTAGGTCAAGTCCGGCTTTTGTCAACCAGTCTCGAATGTGGCTGATACTTGCGCTGCACATATCCTCAGTATCTTTCAGCTCCTTTCCTATGGCGACGACGGCGACATCATCAGCAAAGCCAATGGTGTGCGCACCCACTGGTAGCTCCAGGCGCAGTACGCCGTCGTACATAGCATTCCATAGAAGAGGCCCCAGAACTGATCCTTGGGGGACTCCAGCTGACACTATGTGAGTTTGGACTCCCTCACTCGTATTGTACATAAGTGTCCTTTCTCTGAAGTAGCTCTTTATTATTTCTTTAAGATATTTAGGGATATTATATTGTGCCAGAGCATCTAGTATCATATCCCAGCTAGCTGTGTTGAATGCATTCTTCACATCTAGAGTCGCTATGATGAAATACTGCTTCGACCCGTGCTTCCATCTGGTACCTTGTATGGCGGTGGTTGCGAGGCCAAAAACTTTGCTCAACGCATCCGTCGTCGACATGGCTTTCCGGAACCCAAATTGGTTTGGGGACAGGCCGCCAGCGCTTGCGATTGCGGCCTCCAGCCTGGAACAGACCAATTTTTCGAACACCTTTCCCAAGGTCTGTAGGATGATGGGTCCTCCGGTGGTTTTCCAGCCTTGGGTAGCAATACCAGGTTCTGTATCTTCCATCTTGCAGGGAACGTTTCTTGAGTTAAACATGTATTAAATAACTCAGTAAACGCCCCTGGTTGCAGAGCAATGGCCAGCTTTAGAGCCCTATTGGGAATCCCGTCTGGGCCAGGGGCAGAGTTGGGTCTTAGTTTCCTGGCTGCAGCCATAACTTCCTCATCAGTAACTAGAGCTGCATCAGAGCTGCTCAAATCCAGGCTTGCTGATGTAGAGTCACGACCATGGATGGAGCTCAGTCTATCTGGGAATAGCACTTCCACGATTGACTTAAGCTCTAATCGATCCGTGGGCTGCATTTGTCTGCCAGCGTAAAGTCTTTTGGCTACCGTTTTGTATGCTCTGCCCCAAGGGTCAGCTTCGGCGGAGTCGCATAGATCTAGGAAGTAGTCCCGCTTGCTAGTCCGAATGGCCTTCTTCAGCTGCCGTCTTGCCACATGGTAAGCCACCTGCTTTTCAGCGAACGTATGCCTTCCACGAGCCCGCTGATAGCTTCGTCTCGCGTGTACGCATATACTCCGAAAGTTGCTTATTTGCTCATTCCACCAGTACATAGGCGCTTGGAGATGCGTGAACTGCTTGCGCCGCTGCATGCTAGCGTTGCAGGCGCTCTGTATTTGGCTAGTCATCTGGCAAGCTTTAGCCTCAGCGTTCCCAGATGTGCCCAGCGACCGGATGCCCTCCGAGAAGGCTGTCGGGTTGAATGTATCCAGGCGATACCCTTCCCTCCACAGAGTTGGCGCCCTGCCAGATGGCTCGCCGATTGAGAATAGAAGCGCAGAGTGATCGCTGCCCGTATAGCTTTCGCTGATGCTCCATGTTGCGTCTCGAAAGAGGGACGAAGCGACGAATGTAAGGTCGATTAAGGAGCCGTGTCCAGCTCTACTAAATGTGAACTCGTGGCCAGAGTTGAGCTGAGCCACGTCCAGCGTCGCGAAGATCTCCAGTAGAGTGCGACCTCTGGCATTTGTTGTAAGGCTGCCCCATTCCATGGCCCATGCGTTGAAGTCGCCAGCTATGATGGCTTTCCGGCCTCTTACGTCCTCGGCTAGTTCGTCGAGCATCTCCGTGAATTCATTAATCTGCATGCTGGGGGCCAGGTAGCAGCTATATATCCATATGCTGCCGTATCGTGCGCGCACGAACCCGTTACAAGACTTGAAATCTGCAAGCGCAGTCGCTGAGTTGCCGCATTTCCACAACGCTGCTTTGCCACTGGTGTCTGTAGCCCATGACCTGGGACAGCAGGTCATGCAGTGATGGGGCTCGCTGAGGAAAGCTATCTCTATTAGTTTTTCTCTCGCTGTCTGCTCTAGTAGGTCTTGAGCAGCTATGCAGTGATTCAGGTTTAGCTGTAGAAATCTTAACATTTCATTTTTTGGACAGCTTCGCGATAGGATGGGCACTTAAAGCTACCCGCCGCATGATCCATCTCCTTTTCGCATTTGCGAACGCAGAGACTGCATTTTGGTGGCTTTTCGCAGCTTTTAGCTGCGTGACCCATCAATCCGCACCTGAAGCAAGCACCTTTCAGGTCGCATTCGCTTTTGCAGTTAGCAGCGATGTGCCCATAGTCCAGGCATTTGAAGCAGCGTTTTGGCTGCTCCACAGCTCGGATACGGCAGACGACCCATCCAACGCGGATTTTGGCGAGCTCGACCAGCGCTCTGGCCTTGGCAACTGGGAGGACGACTGTGGCTCTTTGCTGCCCCCCGAAAGCTGGACGCAGGGATTTTATGGCGTCCATCGAGAGCGAGCTGTCTTTCCTTTGCTCAGGGGCAACGTCCCTGGAGCGTTTAGGCGTGTTGTTGCCTGGAGGGGCATTCGCTATGGCGACTTTAAAGTGCGGTGTTGTCTGCACCTCGCAGTTTCTGACCCTGCGGTTGCAGAGCAACTCCGCCGCCTCGTGAAGCTTAACTATCCTGGCTAGCTCCTCTCTCATTGGCACAGTTATGTGCTGGATAGTGCCCTTCAGTGTAGTTGAAGCCTTCTGCTGTGGCCCTGCCTGCTGTTGCGGCGGTGATCGCTGCAATGCAGAGCGGCTCGCAAAGGCTTGCAGCTCTTCCTCCCTTCTACCCTCCATCGTGCACCGACTACCAAGGCGAGAAGCCTGTAGTGACCAACAACTGATTTTTATTGCTGTATGGAAGCTTCAGTTAAGCCTAAAGACTTACACTAGAAATCTCAGCTCAAATACTCAGCGAGCCCGAAAGTATGCACTACTTTCAGTAGCTCTAACTGCACTCTAGCGTCTTTGCTAAGACTCAGCAGCACCCAAATTTTTGGTGAGCAGCTGTTTGTCCGCTGCAGTTTCCAGCACTACTAACAGCTGTTAGAGTGAGTGCACCTGATGCTGTTTGTTAGCCTAGACGTGTCTAAACCTTTCTACAACTTTTCGCGCGAAAATGGAAAAAATCGAAGCTGACGCTACTAATACCACAACACCACCAATACCTACTCCCCGCTCCAGAGCTATTGGCATCAACCGCCACTGAAATACTCCGCGTTTTGCCGCACAGTAAGTCAGTTGTGACCGCCGTTTGTATTGTTAGGTGCGCCGCGCCCGCAGCATACGCTTTTATTAACACGATTTATTGTTTTCGCAGTGAAAACAGATTTCATCGATGTTTCCGAGGAACACTTTACATAAGCAGCCGTACTCCACGAAAACACAACTTGTGTGTGCGTGCGCCTGTGTGCGTATGTGTATGTGTTGCTTGTAATGAACATACATATACATATGTATATAAAAGAAACGGAGAATGCACGGAATAACGGTTCTTCGTAGGGTTCAGGGTATACCCTAGTTGAGCGGTCTCGACTAGAGTTTCCTTACTTGTTTCGATATTGGGATGTTAACCTGAGTATATATACCAAGTCTCTAGCATCAATACTGCTCAAAATATAACAGAAATAGTCAAATCACTATATAGTCAGATCCGATTTGTACACTACAAACCATTATTGCCTGATTTCCCATTTTCGATGGCTTCAGGGTATAAAAATTATTATTTTTAACTTAAGCATTATCATACAATGTAAAAAGTCTTGAATTTGTATAAAAAAAGTGTTGGAGCAAGCTACATTTAGAGCGTTTCCATTGCTCCTAAAACTCATCTAACAGTCTTCAGACGCGTTTTCATGCTTCCCAGGTTTCCGATGCGCTTTTTTTGTTGCATTCAGCGCATAATGCCTCTGAGATCAGATCTGGCGCTCTAGAAGGTGCGAGATCGAAATATTCATACAGACGGGCAGATGGACGGACATGGCCATATCAGCTCAGCTGATCGAGAATTTATATACTATAATGAGTCTGCCAAACCTCCTTCTGACCGATATATAATTTTTACACAATTATACTCTGATTTCGCATTTTAAATGGGTTCAGGGTATAAAAACATTACAGACTTATTTCCCATTTTTAATGGGTTCGGGTATAAAAAAGTGCAAAAATTAGGACTCTAGGTCAAAAGCTGAGCTAGAGGATTTTAAAAAATTTTCAATCTATCTATTATCCTAGATGAACAATGTTTAAGTCTTAAATGCTATAAGTTTGTACACAAAAATTTATTTTTTAATATTATATTTCAATTGACATTACAAATTGAGCTTGAATTCAGAAAATCGATTTTACGAATACATCTAATGAGTTCCTATACCTTCCGATAATATATACTCTTTTCATTATTTTAAATAACTGTGACATGTATATAATTAACTAGATATTTGATAAGAAATTCCAATTGGTATATGTTAAATCTTTTACTTATAAAAGAGTAGTATTAAATATTACATTTCTTTTACTTATGTGAAGATTGTTGATTTACTTATTTAAAATTCAAGATTCAATTACATTCCATCTCAGTCTAAAAATTTAAAAAATATTGACAATTAATTGATAGAAAATGCTTTTAATAAATAATAATGTAAAAAAACTTTATGAAAAACACAATTTACAATTCTGAAAGAATAATACTGTGACATCTAACTTAAAATACACCCTTCTAGTTCCTCAAAGTTACGTTACGTTAGCACTTTACCCTTCAGGGTATAATGGTTTTGTTAAAATGTGTGTAACAGGCAGAAGGAGGCCTTGTGTGTCTATCCGTTTGTCTGTCCGTATGTGAGTTCGTGTATAGCACGAAAAGATCGAGTTTGTTAAAAAAATCGATAACTGCTTCCGTTTCAATGTTATCGATTAAAAACTAAATCGATATCAGCTATATAATTTTATATAATTCATCTTTATAGCTATATAGCTTTATTTTTAATATCTGCTTGTAAGAAATTGTTATTGTTTCATTGCCCCTAAATTGATTAACGTTTGATTCCAAAATACTAAATGTTTGATATGAACAAAATATGTGCATCAATAATATTCATATTAAATTTAAAATTTAACCCTTTACATTTACAATACAAACAATAAAATAAATTCGACACAGTTTAAGGGACCATCATTTTAAATCAAACAGGTTTAGACATTTGAGCTTATTTCACTGCGTCTGAAATACACATGAAAATCAATCTTCTTCATTTTTCACCATAATATTTGACTTGACTTTAAAATAAAGTAGTAATCACATGTTGGAAGATTATTTTTATTGTTAAAATGTTAAGAAAAAAGTCTAGCCTTGTATAAAAATGCAACCGAGGTTTTTTAGCCGATTCTCAAATGATTGCAGATATGTAATAGGATTTTCAAAACTTATATTTTTTGCGTTTTTCTTTCAAATGACATTAAACTAAATACATCATCCAAAATACTAATGTTACTATACATTTGTTATTATTAAACACTATTTAGCAGAACATAATTAGTCTTATGATATGTAGTTAAAATTTGTTTATATTCATTATTAAGCTGTAAGATATTTATATTTAGTAATAATATTAATTTAGTAATATTAATTTAGTAATAAATGCTGTAATTGTAATGTACCATACTGTACAGTATTCATATTGGAGGTAAGCTAATTACATTTAACCAACTCAGTCAACAAAGGCAGATGGTGGACTGACATGCTTTTCAGGTAAAATGTAATCTAATTCCTCTTTTTTTTTAATTTTTAGAGAGCTGCGAATTGGCTTTAATAGAGTAGCAGCGTTTTCCATCTGAAATTTATGATCACTCATAGTCGAACCAATAGCTAATGTTTCGCTGTTGCTCAAAGCATCCATGCAATTATACTCATTAGATCGATTTGTTAATCCTAATGAATCTAAATCGCCCTTATGCGTAACAAATAGCTTTATATTCGTGTTGGCATAGTTTTTTCTATAATCAACTTCATCCATCTCTGGTGGCCTTAGTTTTTCATTATATGAAACCGATTGTGCTGTTTGTCGGGAGATAAGCTTGACTTCCCCACAATCGCAATTAAGGGACCTACTGTTGGAACCACTGTCAACACTTTTGAATCGCTGGCAACTGGATACACTTCTGGACATATCTGGACATTGGATTGTAGCTTTTGTAGATTTAATTGTGAGAACTTTCCGCTGGGGATCGCAATGCTGCGTTGATTTGTGTTGTTGCTTTGTGCCCGGGTCACAGAACCTGTAGTTGATGGGTAAGTTGTCCAGGGCGCTGTTGATTAATAAATACATTCTTAATTAGGGCATTTAATTTTATACATATGGTTCAATCTCTCAAATTGTAAAATATTCATTTTTATACTGTGAACCCATTGAAAATGGGAAAAAGTGTATGATTTTGTGAAAATGTATGTAACAGGCAGACGAATGCGTGGCGGACCCCATAAAATATATATATTCTTGATCAGGAGGACAAGCCGAGTTGATTTACCCATGTCCGTCTGCCCGTATGCCCGAACGCGTCAATCTCTGAACTTAAAAGAGCTAGAGACTTCAAATTTTTATGTAGGTCCCTGTATAGGGTACGCATATTGAGTTTGTTAAAAAAAATTAATGTAAACGAACACTAAAAAAGTTTTCAAATTGTTTTTAGTTTCATGTGCTTATACAATTTCGATTTTTGATGCCACGCCTCCTCCGACATTGACATACATAAAGCAGCCCAAGCGTATGTGTTGTTTGTAATGTACACATACACATACACATGTATGTAAAATAAACGGAGAATGTTCGGAATAGCGGTTCTTGGCAGGATTCAGGGTATAACGTAGTCGAGCGGGTACATTTGGCCAATCGGCATGTGATTAGCAGGCAAAGCATGCATACATGCACATACACGTACACACATTGAACGCGTACATTTAGAAAATTCTTAGAAACGCAGATCTACGCCAGGACTTAAAAATCTCTAGCTCTAATGGCATGAGAAAAACGAAGTCATTTATCGATGGGATAAGTTGTCGTAATAAACTCTATGAATATACATAAATACAATTTACCCTGGTTTCCCATTTTAATTGGATTGAATTTAATTTAAAATTCGAAAAAAAGATTAGGTACTAACTTACTGTGCAGTTGAGGTCTACTAAATACAGAAGACCTGCCGATTCCAACATCATTTCTTATTTTTCTGCCATGTGCTAGAAGAAAATATTAGCAATTTATATATAATAATTTTAAAATTAATAAATATACTAATATACCTGTAAGGCTTTCGTCTTCAATAAAACTTGAAGTTTCACGGTTACTAGTACGATTTGCATCGCGGACTCGCTCTCGGTCCCCACTAAGTTCACTATCACTATTCAAGCTATCGTATTCCTCCGATTCGGATTTTATAACTTTTGATCGACGCTGCAATCGCTTTTCAGTATTTATATTGTTGCTGTCATCAACTGGCATAACGTTTGGATGTTGGACATTTGAGTTAATTCCACCTAAATTCGTTGATACAGGTCGCATTCCTTTCGACCCTGAGCTACATAAGGTATTTTCATCATCGCAGCGAGAATCATACTTTAATGAGCTTCCAGTGTAGCTCAAAGGAATATTTCCGGACTGGTTTTCATGTTCTGGTAAATGAAATGTAGCGTAAGGATATATGTCTTCTGAGTATTCGGGTATTCGCTCAAGTCCAGCAACCGCTTCATTCGGGGTTGGCTGGCAAGATTTGCGTACTGTACCATAAAAGTGTTCATGACTTTGAATATCCTTTCCATCTGCAGCACTACTTTGTGGCCTTAATGAATCAACATTACGTGTAAACAAAGCTTGAGGATCTATAAAACATAAAGGGTTCAGCTATTTTTTTTATAGGAAGCCCAGACATAAATTTTTAATACACACAATTTTTGAAGCAGATAAAAGCTCCAATTAATGCAAGAATTGTTCCAATAATTGAAGTTATGATAACAGCTATAAAGTGAGCGTCACTAAATACAGTTTGCTCTTCGGGCACCACATCAAACTCCGACCTGCCGGCTAATCCAAGCAAATTCTGTGTTTCAAAATAAAATTCCTTTGTAGTGGAGCCAGCATTGTTGTTGGCCGTGACACGTAGCTGATATGCAGTACCAGGCTCCAAGTCTCCTATATTATAACGATTCTGTAAGAAAATGTATATATAATCAAATGAAAGATGTGGGCTACAATAAAAATTATTCTCACATGTGTCTCAATTTTGTTTGAAACTATAATCCATTCGCTAGATGTTTTATAGTGCTTAAATTCAATACTAAAATGAAGTATTGGGCATCCGCCGTCTTGCCAAGAGGACAAATCTAAGATAACTAATGTTGTATTCGAACGTATGAAACTATGCTTTTGCGGTGCTACTGGTTTGTTTCCTATAAGATAGATAAGAGACTTTAATAGTATCAAATTTTAATATATTTATATTTATTAATAAAAAATACCCTTTGTCTGTGCTGCTACAATTGCACTGGTTACGCTAGTGCCAATTTTATTGAAGGAAGTCATTGTAAATTGGTATTTAGTACCGCATTGTAGGTTTTCAATCATGTATGATGTAATTCGACGATCAATTTGCAACTCATCCCATTCGGCGGACTCACGCCTATAGGTTAAAGTAAATCCTCTAATTGGAGCACCACCAATATCGTCGACTCTCCACTGAATGGACACCGAAGTTTTGTGTGCTGAATTAACGGACACAATGGGAGCAGAAGGCGGAACTAAAAGAATAATATATTTTATTGAAATATTAGCAACTATGTTAAATAATTTATTTTACCTTGTACAAAGAGCTGATAAACAATATGATCTGAACCCATTGGATTGCTTACAATACATGAATAATTGCCTTCGTGCGATCGTTGGATATTACGTAAGGTTAATGTATTATCAGAATTAACTTCGAGCGGAAATTGATTCTTGGATCGCGTATTGAGTATTTTCCATTCGGCACTTGACTTGGGATTTCCAACAAATATACATGCTAGCTTAATATCAGACCTCCAATTGACAGACAAAGTCTGACTGAATGATATTATTGCACCTGGTATTGTTGCGCTGGGTACTAGTTTAATTACTGGAGTACTTGGGCCCTGACCCACTCTTGTTGATGCTGCGACCCAAGCCTCGTATGTTTCTCGAAAATGTAGGTCCTTTGCTTCAAAATGCCTATTGTGTGCTGGCAAGACTTCTTTAAGAATTTTTAGCTCCTGGCCCTTTTCAAGAACTCGTATGTAAACATTGTACTTAGTTATTAATCCATTGGGTCGCCGAGGTGGTAGCCAGCTAATAATCACTGAAGATTCGGTGTTTACTGCTGATTTCACAAGCTCCGGCGCATCCGGAACCGCTTCCTCTGTAATGCATGATACAGATGAGCTGGGAACGCCTTCACCAGCTCGAGTAAATGCTAATACTTGAACACTATAATTTGTAAACGGCTGCAACCCATGGAGCACTGTACTAAGAGCCGATGTTATCTTTGTCTCCCTGACGCTGTATTCACTTTCTAAAAGTCCTGGTTCATAAATCAATTTATAGCCTTGAATAATTCCGTGACTTAGTTTCTTCGGTGGGGACTGCCAGGATAATTGAATATTTTGGGAAGTGAGTGCAACGCATGACACTGATCGAGGGGATGCGGAGGGAACATCCTCTAAAGTGTGACCTAACGCGACATCACTTTGGGGACCGTCGCCTTTAATATTAAATGCTGATATAGTAATTCCATACTGAGTATATTTCTCCAATCCAATTAAACGAAAGTCGTTTAAACCTTCTGTAGTCAAGCTTCCAACCTTGGTGTGATTTTTCCCATTATCTAGAGTACCCTGTTTTTGATATGAAATCGTATAACCGAGTAGATCGCCATTCCATGAATCACGTATAGGTGCTCGCCATGTAATCAATAACTATTTTATAGAAACAAATAAAATCTATTAACATTTTTCCATCACAATACTATCAAAATGTATGTAAAAAACACTAATACATATTGTAATGGTCGCAGCCCGACCATTTAAAAATTCGAAATTTTTAAATTGTGCGCGAATTAAAAATTTAATTCGGATGATTTTTATCTTTTTATACCCTGAACCCATTGAAAATGGGTATAATGTTTTTGTTGAAGTGTATGTAAAAGGCAGAAGGAGGCATGTGCCTGTTGCTTGGGTCTGTGTGTGTGTGTGTGTATGTGTTGCTTGATACATACATATAAAAGTAACGGAGAATGTGAGCGATTCTTAGAAATAGTAGTTCATCGCAGGGCTCAGGGTATACCCTAGTCGAGCAGTCTCGACTAGAGCACTCTTACTTGTTTATATTTTAGCTTAGTTAGGAAACTTCTGTTCTCTTACAGTTTAATCCTAAGACTGAGTTTATTACAATTGAATTTCGTAGACTTTACATGTAAAATTGACATTCTATATATTGATCGAACAGTTGAAGGAACAGGGTTGCCACTTATGTTTCGGCAAGCGGTTTTATTTCAAATGTTCTGGTAATCGGTTTGGTTTCACAACAAACGTTGGTTGCATAACTCCTCCCCCTTTTTGATGAGGGATTCTCCTAGATTCCTCATTTACATTCTTTATAAGTATATATTCTTATTAAGAGGAATACAAGAGCTGTATTCCTATTTTTTATACCCTGAACCACTAACCATATAACACATAGATATAACACGCAGAGCACTAAAATTCAGCGAATTCCCACAATGACAAGACAGCCCCAGGCGAATTCACCGAATTTGCTTTACTTTTTGCTGCGAGCAGCGGGTATTCTGTGACAAGAAAATCAGTGCTCTGCGAGCGCTCGAGCGTTCGGTAATGGTCCATTTGTATATAAAGCCCTTCTATGCAACCATTTTCTGATCTCTTCTCTCTCATATATTTTTATTATCTGCTCTCTTCTCTCTCGAATATATATATGTCACACCAAAATTGAAATTTGCTCGCTGAGGCTTCATTTCTTCTCTTGCGACAGTAGAGTATACCAAGTTTTTGAAAGTGTTTGTCATGCCCATGCAAAATGTTGACATTTTTATTATTATTTATGAAAAGGGTATGAAAGTGTGAGACTCATACGAAGAATATGTTTTCGCGACGAGCATGCACACACACTATCAGTACTTACCGTTAGAGCAGCTCACATGTACGAGCATTTGTGTTAAATTGTAGAATCCAACATTTGAAGTAGTTGGGACCCGTGGACTGCACACACACGCACATTTGAACATGTGTGCGTCTGATCCGAATTGTGGAATATCTTGCGATTCAGTAGCTTGTTAATTTTGTGTGGTTTGAATTGTAGAGTGACTGTCAAATGAGCATTTATGACCTACACTAATCATTTTGGTAATATTCCATACCCTTTTTATAAATAATAATAAAAATGTCAACATTTTGCATGGGCATGACAAACACTTTCAAAAACTTGGTATACTCTACTGTCGCAAGAGAAGAAATGAAGCCTCAGCGAGCAAATTTCAAATTGCTCGCAGCAAAAAGTAAAGCGAATTCGGTGAATTCGCCATGGGGCTGTCTTGTCACTGTGGGAATTCGCTGAATTTCAGTGCTCTGCGTGTTATATCTATGTGTTATATGGTTAGTGGTTATATGGTTAGTGTGTTTATCTAGAATGGGTATATCGAAGCCCTGGTCCTCCTCTTGAGAGTGTATTGTTTGGACAATTATGGACCCGTTGTCGTTTTCATCGGTCGATTCGATCTCCATTAAGTTTATTTCGTCTTCTCTGATCCTACTAAAAAATGTATATCTTCTTCTTCCTTTGACTAGTTATACCCTGAACCCATTGAAAATAGAAGATCAGGGTATAATGTTTTTGTTGAAATGTATGAAACAGGCAGAGGCGTGGCAGACCCCATAAAGTATATATATTCTTGATCAGGGAGAGAAGCCGAGTCGATTTAGCGCGCATATCGAGATGGTTTCAGAAATTCGATAACTATTATCGTTTATTGTTATCGATTAAAAACGAAAATCCTAATTCAGCTATAAAATTCTATCTAATTCATCTTTCTAGCTAGAGTCTTCAAATTTTGCATTTTGGCTTTACGCAATTTCGGTTTTTGTTAAATTTTGGGTGCCACGCCCCCTTCTCCTCAAATTTGTAACTCCCGTATATCAAATTCTAGAGACTTGTGCTTTGGCACATACATACATATGGATGACATGATCACGCCCAACAAGTTTTATCATTCATTCATTATTAAACATTTAATTTCCCATAACATTCGCTTGCAAAAATCAGCCAAAGAACAGCTGACGTAACGACTTGCGCTTGTGTATGCGTGCGCCTGTGTATGTGTGTGTGTATGTTTTGCTTGTAATGAACGTACATATGCATGTATACATACATAAATGAAATGAAGAATGTTTGGAATAGCGGATCTTCGCAGGGTTCAGGGTATACCCTAGTCGAGCGGTCTCGACTAGAGTTTTCTTACTTGTTTTATTTATAAACTTTGTATACCCTGAACCCATTGAAAATGGGAAATCAGGGTATAATGTTTTTGTTGAATGTATGTAACCGGCAGAAGGAGGCGTGGCAGACCCCATAAAGTATATATATTCTTGATCAGGGAGACAAGACGAGTTGATATAGCCATGTCCGTCTGTCCGTCTGTCTGTCCGTATGTATGAACGCGTCGTTCTCAGAACCTATAAGAGCTAGAGACTTGAAATTTTTTATGTAGGTCCGTAAATAGCACGAAAAGATCGAGTTTGTTAAAAAAATTCGATAACTATTTTAGTTTTAATGTTCTCGATTAAAAACATTATCGAATGTTCGTTATAAAATTATATCTCCCACGTCTTTATAGCTAGAGTCCCCAATTTTTTTTTGGAAGTTATATATTTATTTTATCTAATTTTGATTTTTGTTAAATTTTGGATACCGGCTTCAAATTTCCCCAAATATTTAAATTGAGGTTAGTTGCACTCAAAGCCAGTAAATGAATGGGTTTGCATTTTTAAAAATTGGAAAAAAAGGAAATAAAATATGATGAACATAAGCTGAAAATTTCATTCAAATCCATTAATTCGCGCAGAAGTTATTAAACAAAACATTTGGCCAATCGGCCAAACACGTGACCAGCAACGCAAAACAAATTGTTTTTCTATACATGTGCACACATACACACATACACATCTAGCATCTAGCAAATTCTCAAACCCGCAAGTTTTAGTGTACGTATTTCCAATAGATGGCGCTATAATTTGCAAATTATCAGCTGTTCAATAAATCGAAACAGGGATGGCACTATTCTATCGAACCAAAAATGGCGCTATTAGCAAAACAATTGAAAATGAATTGAATTTAGTTTTCTGTGCGTTTATACAAAATGCTAATTATGCAGTATTTTAAAAAACGCAGGTAGAGCGGGGTTTAGGGTATCTCCTAGTCGGGACCCCCGACTAGAGTTTTCTTACTTGTTTTTAGTTTGACTTTTTTTCGTATATAAATTAGTCAGCTTATTTTTAGTTCGCATTATCACTGAATCCCCTTTTAAAAAAAAGGATCCTACAGGCTGCGCCAATTACAGATTTCATTCATATGATTCGCGCACAGCAACAGCTGCGAAAGCCTATGTATGAGCTTAAGTGAGGCTTTCGTCGTCAGCTGAGGCCTTAAAGCTTTCGTCTCCAGCTGTGCCCTTAAAGGTTAACCTAGGGCGCAAGCTCGGCCAACTTTAAGAGGTTCCGAGCTTTCGAGTAATAGAGGAGATATAAAAGAAGTGGGAGAGCAAAAATTGCTCTTATTTTTCTTCCGGCAAAAAAAAATTCAGTGGGTCAGGCACAAAAATTTAGCCTCCGTCAGCCAAACTGAATTTATCAAAAATTATATAAATAAAATTAACAAGCTCGCGATTTTCTGTCGGCAACAAAAATATCAAATATACATATTTTACCGAAACACCGCCTCACCAATCTCGTCGTGGGAGGGCCAGCAGCGGCCGCAATTATATATATTTAATCAAAAGTGTAGTTAAAAAACAAGTAAGAACGTTGCTGTCGGACGCAACCGACAGCGAAATACTATTTCACGACCCAGCAGCACACAGGGGCATCTATCACATTATATTTTTTAAAATTTAACCTTAAATCCCCACTTTCGCCGCTCAAATTAGCTGCAGACTAAAACTTTTCATTGGAGGTGGCCAGACAGTTTCAATTAGGATCGAACCCTTACCTTAGCAAACACACGCACCTAAATCGAGAGAGATGGCATCTCTCAAAATGAGAGAGGTGGCAACTCTGAACATGTGATTTAAGTAGCGAGCGTAGAGGTGTGGGCTCGAACTCCGGTGCGGTCATGTTGATATTTTTGTTATATTCTCTTTATTTAGTTATTTTGTATTAATAAAATATTCTTTTCAAACATATATATATAATTTAACAAATCAAAAGACAAGGTCAAAGGTCACAAAGTAATTATTTGGCGCGTTATTGGCTCAGAAGTTGCAGATGTTTCAGTTTTGATTTGCCACGCCCCCAGTGGCCGTAGACAAATAATTTTTGGCATGTGCATAGAGTGGGCGTTCAGGAATATAACTGTAAAGTTTGGATGCTTACATTCGAAAAATGCGAAAATTACAGGGTATTTTTCTGTATGTCACGCAACTTTTGGGGCGTAACAATAATTTTTGGGGAATCGATAGAGGAGGCGCCAGTAACTTAACATTCAATTTTGAAGCTTCTAGCACTAAAACTGTGGGAGATATAAGCTGATATTAGTTGCCACGCCCCCTGAAGGCGTAGATATATCCGCCATAGCTTTTCGATTGTGGGATGTTAACCCGAGTATATATACCAAGTCTCAAGTCTCTAGCATCAATAGTGCTCAAAATATAACGAAACTAGTAAAATCACTATATCTTCAGATCCGATTTGCCACGCCCCTAGTAGGCGTGGCCGTAAAATTTTTTGGGCAATCCTTATAGAATCGTAACAGTAACCCACGTGCCAAATTTGGGCGTTCTAGCTTTAAAACTGTAGAAGGTACAGTTTGACCCGATTTGCCACGCCCCCAATGGGCGTAGATATATCCGCCATAGCTTTTTGATTTTGGGATGTCGACATGAGTGTTCAGTTAAAATCTCAACTCTCTAGCTCTTCTAGAAGTAGTGTTTCTGAGATACAGGAAAATGCATTTTCCGATTTGCCACGCCCCTAGTGGGCGTATCGGGAAAATCTTGACACTTTATCAGACGAGGGTATACACGAGTATATATTTCAAATTTCAAGACTCTAGCTTCAATAGCGTGGAAATGGTTTGCGTTCATACGGACAGACGGACAGACGGACGGACAGCATGACGGACATTGCACAAACCCAATATACTAGTTCACTACGTGAAATAGTATAAAAAAACAAAAAAAAGTACTTTAAAAACACTGAAAAACAAAAACAATAACAACATTTAAGCCAATATATAACAAATAAGAGTCCTCTAGTCGAGACTCCTCGACTAAGAGATCCCCTGAACCCTGCGAAGAACCGCGATTCCTAAGAACCGTCAAAATTCTCCGTTACTTTTATATGTATATAGCAAGCAACACATACACACACACCCACACGCAAAAGCACACAATCTGCTAACTGTGTATTTTGACTCAGCAACTGCGCTCAGTCTGCAAGGCGCCGATAATATAAAACATTAAATGTTTCAAAATTTTTTTTGTAGACGAACGATTTTGATCAAACTTGTTGGGCGTGATCACGTCATTCATATGTGTGTATGTACCAAAGCACAAGTCTCTAGTAATTGAAATGCGTGTTTTTCAAATTTTAGGCGAAGGGGGCGTGGCATTTAACAAAAACCGAAATTGTATAAGACTCACATAACACTAAAAGCAAAATTTGAAGACTCTAGCTATAAAGATGAATTCGAAGAATTTATATAACTGAGAATTGATTTCGTTTTTAATCGGTAACATTAAAACGGAAGCAGTTATCGATTTTTTTAACAAACTTGATCTGCGCGAACCCACTAAAGATGGGAAATCAGGGTATAATGTTTTTGTTGAAATGTATGTAACAGGGAGAAGGAGGCGTGGCAGACCACATAAAGTATATATATTCTTGATCAGAGAGAGAGAGAGAAGCCGAGTCGATGTATCCCTGTCCATCCGTCTGTCCTGTCTGTCCGTTTGTCCGTCCGTCCGTCTGTCCGTATGTATAAACGCGCAGATCTCAAAGCCTACAAGAGCTAGAGACTTCAAATTTTTTTTGTAGGCCCCTGTAGAGGGCGCGCATGTTTCAGAAACTCGATAACTGTTATCGTTTTATTGCTATCGATTAAAAACGAAAATCGAAATTCAGCTTTAAAATTCTATCTAATTCATCTTTCTAGCTAGAGTCTTCAAATTTTGCATTTAGTGTTGTTTGGGCCTTGTGCAATTTCGGGTTTCGTTAAAGGTGCCACGCCCCTTCCCTCGAATTTGCAAACCACGTATTTCAAATACTAGACATGTGCTTTGGCACATACATACCTATGGATGTGTGTATGTTGCTTGTATTGTACATACATATGCATATATAAAAGTAACAGAGAATACACGGAATATCGAGTATTGTATTTAGTTTCGTTCAGTGTAAGGGATCCTAAAAAATTTTTTGTAGGTTGGATGGAGTATGGCAAGCCCACCCCACCGCCGAAGAGCAAGCCCCAGAGGATTCCGTCCGCCATGCCATCGAAAAGAGACGATCGCAAGCCGATTTTTTTGGCGCCCTTCAAAATGCAGACCATTCATTAAACCATTATAATATATAAATCACTTGTTATTAATTTACTAGTTATATAAATATGAATTGAGAAGGCTATTGAATTTTGTCTATTTTATTATAATATTATTTTTTATTTACCTGTTGTGGTCCAAGGGGCTCAACGGTAATATCTTGCGGTGGGGCAGACGGAACTTCTGAATCTGTTTGTACGAATAATATATCGCTTGGGGCACTGGTGCCCAGATGATTTTCTGCAAACAATCTTATGTGATACACTTGTGCCGGTCGCAGGGATCCCAACTGGGCCGTGGTTCTATCACCAGGAAGAAGCTTTTGGTTGTTGTGCTCATGCCAAACATCTAAGCAAAGCAAAGCAAAACAAAAAAAAGTTTGAATGACCATTATTATAAATGATCGTCTGTTTTGTTTAAGTACTTATAACAATAACAATTTTAATTTAGAAATCTGATGCAACAGACAGCAGAACACTCTGTTAACAGTACAACAGTTCATTAACGCTAACCATTTCGCTGCTATTTATTTATTTAAAAGATAATTGACATAACTTTGATTATAGCTTCAAAGAACAGACAAATATTTCAAAAATATCACCAGTCCGACCGTCTATATCCCAATTCACGGCCTTGTATGTTCAGTGATACAATCGAACTATAGTCCGAAAGCCCTTTTTTTTTTTTTTGGCACAAATTCGAAATTTGTATGTTCACAGAACTAAAAATTTAATTTATATTATAATTATAAATACATTAGATAAGAAAAAAACCGATATCAACTAAAGTGAGCTTTTTAAATGCAAGCGCCAGTTGTCGATATACAACCGTAAATGTAATTAAACTTTACAATTGTGCTGTGGATGATTGATCAGAGATAAACAAATTTGTGAATATGGAACATCTTTGCAGAGGTATTTAGAATCAATGTTTAGCGATAGTTTCTTTTTATGGCGAATATATTGTTGTATACGTGCAACTTTTTTTTAGCAGAAATTTAACA
The DNA here is from genome assembly GCA_961210405.1 of Drosophila mercatorum. Lineage (NCBI taxonomy): Eukaryota > Metazoa > Arthropoda > Insecta > Diptera > Drosophilidae > Drosophila > Drosophila mercatorum. The sequence continues at coordinate 178,536 of CAUIUS010000002.1, read as the reverse complement.
ATCAGTCTCGTCGGTGTGCGCATAAGTTCTGTGTATAAGTGAACTGAAACGGATCTAATAAGTTTCCTTTCCTCGTTTTTGTTCCATTTCGAAAAAACTTGCATGTTGCAGGCGAATATGAGTTTCGCCGTTTAGTCTTGCTGGTGGTTTGGGACAACGACCACGCGATGATTCTGCTCTAAACAAGTGGAAATTAGAGAAAATAATAGAAATGATCTCAGTGTCTCAAAGATTGATCGTTTAAGTTGAAAATTTGAATTTTTCTTCAAGCACATTAAAAAGTATATGCGAAAGTGCAATCGTAACTTGCAAAGAGTTTAAGTTTCTCACTCAAGGTGGCTTTCGCAGCCACTTATTATTAATTTGTATGAACAGGTGACGGAACCAGCTTCATCTATAATGGACAGGCCTTACTGACCTATTCCGATGCTGGATTACAAACAAAAAGAAAATTACTATCTTACCGTTCAACAGACATACAATTTTCCACGCGCCATTTATTACATTCCGCATCACTTTCTATGAAGAAAGCCACAAAGGATGAACTAGTTACGGTACTGAAAGTTTTCAGGGAAGAAAAACCAAAAAACATAGCTGTGCCAAGAAAATCAATGATCTCCAAAAAGTTTATCCCTCTTACTCCTGAAGAAGCATTGACATTCATGTTGGGAATTGGTATAACAAAACAGCATTATATCAACATTCATAATATAAATAAATCACTATTTCATCTCAGTAATCGGTTGATATTGAAAAATTTAATTCATTTTGTAAAAAACACTTAAATTATACATAAACACGTATCCCAGGTATCAAATGTCACCAACGGTAAAAAAAATATTAATTCACGGTTGGCAAATAGTGAACGCGTCCTTAGATCTGTTTGAATGTTTGGGAGGAAGCACGGAACAAGCTCTATAAGAACTAAAGAAAATCGTAATCTATAAAAAAAAAAACTATTGAACAATATGTCTGATGTTTCTTATAGGGCCTTCTATTCTTCAGATTCACTTTTTTCAAGATTATATTTAAGTTACAGGTAGAAAAAACTAAGAGCAGTTTTAACCCTTCTGAAGATACCATCTCCGCCAAACCACCAACATATAATTTCAGAATTGAAAAATACAAATTTTTCTTCTTCTGTCGAGTCTATTTGATTTTGTTTTCGTCGACGAGGAAGAATAAAATCTAAATCAATTTAATATTTATGAAAGTGTTTTTTTTTTTAGTGGTTACTCGGGGAGCTGTGTGAAGTCGTGGGCCAAATCAAAAAAAAAAAAAAAATCTTCTTTAAAAAAAAGTTCTTTATTAATATAAAAAATAGATGTGCAATTTGAAGACGATAGCTTGAAAACTAGACTTTATGCGAAAAAATCGGTTTTTCTGATGGAAGTGCAATGAAAGTTAGATGTGTTATAGGGAACTTAAAAATAAAATTATAAAAGAAATTTTATTGTAAATATTTATAAACAATGAAATACACAAAAGCTATATAAAAATTATTAAAAGTGGAAGATTTGCCAGATCATCAAATTTATCACAATCATGTTTGGCATTTTGAGTGATTTCACGAAAAAAAATCTAAAAGCAAGTATTATATTAATGGAAGAGAGAGTTTAAAGGAAAAAACGTGATAAAATTAATTGTAGTTCGGACATAAAACGTGAAATGCACTGTGTAACGAATAATCCGATGCCAATGGTAAATGCAACGCACAAAAGTGTCTCGTTTTTCGAACAGGAAATTTAGTTCCATCAACAGGCAGTACGAATCAATATTACCAACAATCAATTTATGAAGAAAACAAGTAAGAAAACTCTAGTCGAGACCGCTCAACTAGGGGATACCCTGAACCCTGCGAAGAACCGCTATTCCGAGCATTCTCTGCTTCCTTTATTTACATCTGTATGTATATGTATGTACATTACAAGCAATACATACACACACACATAGGCGCACGCACACACAAGCGTAAGTCGGTGCGTCAGCTGTGCTTGGGCAGTTGTTTGTCTGCCAATGTTATGGGAAATTAAATCTTTAAAAACATTTTTTCTAGACAAACGATTTTGATCAAACTTGTTGGGCGTGATCATATAACTCATATGGGTGTATTTCCCTAAGCACAAGTCTCTAGTATTTGAAATACGTGATTTACAAATTCGAGTCGATGGGGGCGTGGCCCAAAAAATTTAACAAAACCGAAACTGCATAAGGCCCAAATAACACTAAATTCAAAATTTGAAAACTCTAGCTAGAAAGTTTTCGTTTTTAATCAATAATAATAAAATTATAATTGTTATCGATTTTCTGAAACAAACTCGATATGCGCCCTATAGGGGGACCTACAATTTGAAGTCCCTAGCTCTTATATGTTCTGAGATTGACGCGTTCATACATACGGACAGACAGACAAACGGACAGGGCTAAATCAACTCGGCTTGTCTGCCTGATCAAGAATATATATACTTTATGGGGTCTGCCACGCCTCCTTCTGTCTGTTACATACATTTCAAAAAAATCATTATACCCTGATTTATCATTTTTAATGAGTTCAGGGTGTAATTAATCCCAAGGACTCTCCTACTACTTTATTAATGAAGGAAGGTCGATAAGAAGGAGCTGGATATGATAAGATGGTAAACGGAGACTGGGGTCCTTCCTTCCTTAGTCAAAGAGAAGAAACTGTTTTGGGACCGATTCAATCCAATCTTGATACAATTTATGTTTTGGAGCCCATATATTCTAAAATAGGTCGAGCCAACAAAAAATATAAAGCATCATTGAACTGTTTTTGGCTTCATTAATGATGGTTGGGATATGAGCGGTATATAAAACGGAGTTTCGAATCACCAAGATATTTGACTGAAAAAATGTGTTGCAAGCAATTATTAGTAATTGAATAATTAGCAATATAAAGAGTAGAACGACAGAAGGTCATTGTCATACATTTAGAACAGTTTAAATGCAACCGATTGGCCAAGCACGAAAGTTGAAAGGAATTAAGATTTTCTGGTAGACAAAAAAAAAAAAAAAATAACTGGGAAGGTCGTTCATAAATAGATAAAATAAGTAAGAGTGCTCTAGTCGAGACTACTCGACTAGGAGATCCCCTGAACCCTGCGAAGAGCCGCGATTCCTAAGAACCGTTAACATTCTCCGTTACTTTTATATGTATGTAGCAAGCAATACATACACACACAGACGCACGCATAAAAACACACACAGACGCACGCATAAGCACACAATCTGCTTACTGTGAATTTTGACTAAGTAGCTGACGGCAGTCTACAAGGCGCCGATAATAACTTTTATAAGTTGTTTTGTAGATGAACGTTTTTAATCTAACTTGCAGGACGTGATCATGTCATTCACATGTATGTATGTGCCAAAGCACAAGTCTCTAGTACTTGAAATACGTGATTTATCAATTTAAGACGAAGGGGGCATCCGAAATTGTGTAAAGCTTAAATAACACTAAATGCACAATTTGAAGGCTTTAGCTATAAAGATGAATTAGATAGAATTGTATAACTAAATGAAGATATCGGGTTTTCATCGATAACATTAAAACGATGATTCCGCTACTGTCTAGTTAAACTGATCGTACTCTATTAATGGGACATACGTTTCTTTGTAACTTTGCTCAATTTGATATTATTCGCGTTGGGTATTACATATTCTTGGAGTTTTCTCGTCTTGGTTTAATGTCATAGGGGGCCTCTTGCTTAATTCAAACTAAGGAGGATTCATATAATTGACTATTTTTGTTTGAATGCTTCTGTCTACTTCCATTGGGACGGGAGGTTTTGTAGCAATCCGACGTGGTGCAGCTAGGGGTGGCGATATGGATTGAACGGCGTCTGTTGTAGTCTAATATTTGTCTGTTGGCCAGCGTAATTTTGTAGTCGTTTGTAATAACCGGGTCGTGCCTAGTTATAATATGGATGTGATTGTTCGAATGTGTTTCGTGGAGGGATGGGTTTCGGGACAAAAGTGGGTTGCCAATAGGCTGCGTTTTTTTATTGTAGTCTGGTTTTTTAGTTTTGCACACAAATGCAAAGCTTAATGTAGTTCTGTTGGTTTATGTCTTGATTGCCAGTGCGCTGTTTCTGTACAACTTTGTAATTACTACCTCTGTTTGTCTGTCTATATCTATGCAACTAACTGTATTAAGGATAAGTGACAAGTATTTATATATATTTTAATAGAAATCTTCTACAATTTGAATCATAGTTGTCAGCTGGTGAATACTAGCCCTAAAATTGAGGTGCTCAAGTGGCGTTTGTTTGCAAAGTGTAATGTGAGACATCACAATACTGCATCCCAATTTAGGGACATATTGTATGTACAAGTCAAGCACCAATCCGCATGGTACGATATTTTTTGGCTCTAATGTAAAATACCAAAGTTTTTGGTGACCCTTTTATACCGAGAATGCCTCTAGAATTCTGTCGACTTTTCTTTACAAGAGTTAAACTGATCTAGTTCTGTAACGTTACCTCCATACCTCGGGATTATAGTATAGAACACGGTCGTTATTATTAGTACTGATGTTCATACGGTCTAATACCGCTGTCAAACGCTGGGCAATCAGTTGACGATTTTATTCTTGCTCCAAATTTCTCCAACGTTTCCGTTGCCCTTAAATTCTATCTGTCTATTTGCAAAATCAGCAAAAGTCACGTTTGGGCAATTTAATTCCAAATTTTTAGTGTAAATGGTATTATAGTGAGTGATGTGTTAGTAAAAGCGATAGGCAATTGAAAAAATCTGTTTGCTAAAGTTAACCTTGTGTCACACATATTTGTAAAAGAATATATAAATAAAAATTTAACTTTGTTATTTTATATATGTAAGTAAGCAAATATATTTTTAAAATGTATGTAACAGACAGCTCAACGAGCTGTCCATGTCCGTCTGTCTGTCCATGTAAGAACGCGTCGATCTCATAACCTATAAGAGCTACAGATTTGAATTTTTAAATGTTTACGTAGATCACTGTATAGCTCGAAAAGATCGAGTTTGTTTTTTAAAAAACCGAAGTATTTCCGTTTTAATGTTATCGATTAAAACGTTATCAAAAAGCAGCTATTAAATTACATCTCCAACGTCTTTAGAGATATTTCCCCAATTTTTAACTTTGTTAAATTTTGGATACCAGCTCCAAATCTCCCCAAATATTTAAATAGAAGGTAGTTGCAAATAAAGCCTATATATGAATAAGTTTGCATTTTTTTTTAAATTGAACAAAAAATTTAATAAAGTATGTTGATCATTTGCTGAAAACTTCATTCAAATCCATTGAACCACACAGAAGTTATTAAACAAAACGTTTGGGCAATCGGCAAACACATGTGACCAGCAGCGCTAAGAATACTATTTTCCTATATGTACGTGTGCACACAGAAAATTCTAAGCACCGTAAGTTTTAGTGTGCATATTTCCAGTAGATGGCGCTATTATTTGCGAATTATCAGCTGCTCAATTGAATCGAAACATGGATGGCGCTATTGGCTAAACATATAAAAAAGAATTGAATTTAATATTGTGTGCGTTTACACTAAATGCTAACTTTACATTATTTTTAAAAACGCAGATAGCACGGGGTTCAGGGTATCTCCTAGTCGGAACGCCCCACTAGAGCTTTCTTACTTGTTTTAGTTGTACGTGTTATTTTTAAAAATTGGAAATTTTTAAAAGCCCCTGATTGATTCCTTGAATAGTTCGGCTATTATGTGACTTTGAAATTTCACTTGCACCTGCACGAAATAGGCCGTGAGCCACCGTATGTAAATATAAAAGAAACGGAGAATGTTTGGAATAGCGGTTCTTCACAAGGTTCAGGATATTAGGAAGCATTACAGCTAAGTATATTCTTGATCAGCTGGATGAGCTGAGGCGATATAGTCCGTCCGTTTGGACGCAGCGATCTCGTAAGCCACAAAAGCTAGAGATCTGATTTTTTACAGTATATTCGTGTTTAAAATACGCAGAAAGTTTCTTTTTCCAAATTTTGATAGCCCATCCGGTTAAAGCTAGAGATTCGTGTAATGAATACAAAGATTTTGTAGTTTTTGGACTTTGAAAGCCATTATCTTGCCATTATCAAAGAACCAATTCCAAATATCCCGCCATTTTTTTTTGGCTCTGATTTGAATCGATGGCAACATTCTCATAGAAAACCGTATAACGCCCAATATTTGGCCGTCATGTAATGTATTCGATATTAAGTAAATCGTTTATATATTCTTCATTGTTGTCCGAATTGTCAATGTGGGTGACGGTAAGTCTCCCCGCCACAATGTAATTATAATTAAAATACTAAATATTTCCACTGTTTCGAGGAAATTAGTTCCTAACATATAAAAATTGAATAGTTCCGAAATTAAATATATTATTCAATGATAGGTAAATACTAATAGCTACTTATGTGTAAAAATCGAAAAAATTTGTCTTATCACAAATTTAATAGAGATACTTACCTCCAGATTTTTTATATTGCAAAATATAATTTGTTATTGGTTGTGCATCGCGGCTATTACCTCCACCTCCTCCCAATATTATAGAATCCTGATCGTTTGGAGACCACGCCAATGTAACCGAGCGACTTCCAAGATCCCTGACATGCAAATTAACTGGAAAATTTGGAGGTTCCTGCACTTGAACAAGTATAACACTTCGATCACGTCCATATGCATTGTTGGCTATGCATATATATTCCCCTCTATCAGTTAAGACCGTTTGTAAAATAGTCAGCTCTGATGATAGTCCACGAGCTAGAGGCGAGTTCTTTATATGATAACGAATATCATAGGATGGATCGATACGACTTGCTTTCGATCTCCATGATATTTCTAAAGGCTGATCTCCACTTGCCTCGCATCTCAATGTAATTCGGTCGCCACGTCGTATCGATAACTGCTTTTTGGCAACTGTAACTGAGGGGCCAACTGTTTCACACCAATAAAAAAGAGAACAATAAGAAAACAAAATATTTAATGAAATAAGATAAAAAATAATAGTTTTGATCAATGTATCAAAGAATTACCGTGAACTGTTAACTTAATAAGGGTGCTTAGGCCCGCACCTATGCCATTGACTGCTTGACACAGATAGCTTCCCTCATGTTCCCGTGAAACCTTGGATATCATCAGAGTACCATTGGAATGAGCCATAATAATTGATGGTGAGTTTCTATTGCTTATAGTAAAGCTAAGATCACGGTAATCCCCTGAGTCGCCTTAAAGTACATACATATGCGAAGTTAAGCTTTTTTATTTCACATCACAAGATTTCTTTTAATACCTATGGACTGCTTCCACTGAATGGATGGTAAAGGAAATCCATCAGCTTCACACGATATCACTACTGAATTTCCTAAAATTGCATCTTGGTCAGTCGGTTTCAATGTCCAGCGAGGAGGAACTATTTTAAAATTTAAATGGTGACTTAGAATGTATTTATAATTTTTAGATTATCATGCATTAAAACAAAAACTTAATAAATATATATACTATATATATATACTATATAATATAATAAATAATATATATACTATATGTAAATACATACTATATGTTATAAATAAAAACAAGCGGCAAACGAATGTGAAAACGTTGTCAGTAAATGAGATTGTATTTAAACTGTATTAAAATGAGTGTTTTATAGGTCAAGTTTTAAGACTCAGCTGTATATTTATAAGAAATATCTACTTTGAGCAAAAGCAATTATTTTTGCTTACAAGTTTTAAAGACCAATTTATCTAAAAGTTTGTCTACCGGTAGAAATATTATATAGTTTTGTAAGAGCAGATTGAATTTCAGTATTACAAATTTCGCTCATGCATTGAAGAAACGTAATTAATCCATGCGAATTGTAAATATTACAAGTGAGTAAAAAAAGCCGAGTGCATTGTGCTCAGTGCAATGGTCACCTATATTTTTGTAGTATTCATAAATTCATCGGCTATTTTAGGAGAACTTGTTTTTATATTTGCTACTATAATATTAATCTCCTTATATAGAAATATTTTCTCTTCATACGGGACCAATAAGAAACCCAAGGCCAGTTATATATACATGTCGACACACACTTTCGTTTTAAGAGAGCGGATTTGGACTTCAAGACAAAATAAATTCTAAAGAGACAGTGGAATATCACAGTCGTTGAAATTATCGCACGGATCGAAAACAAAGTTTTTATTTTTCAACTTTTTTAAACAAAACAAGTAAGAAAGCTCTAGTCGAGACCGCTCGACTAGGGTATACCCTGAGCCCTACGAAAAAGCACTATTCCGTGTATTTTCTGTTACTTTTATATACATATGCATGTATATGTGTGTACAAGCAATACACACACATAGACGCTCACACACACAAGCGCAAGTCGGTGCGTCAGCTGTGCTTTGACTGCTATTTGCATTCCAATGATATGGGAAATTTAATGTTTAATAACTTTTTTTCAGACGAACGATTTTGATCAAACTTGTTGGACGCGATCATATATATATATATATTTATATATATATATAGAATATATATATATATATATATATATATATATATATATAGAAATACGTGATTTACAAATTTGAGGCGAAGGGGGTGTGGCACCCAAAATTTAACAAAAACCGAAACTCTAGCTAGAAAGATGAATTAGATAGAATTTTATAGCTGAATTTCGATTTTCGTTTTTAATCGATAGCAATAAAACGATAACAGTTATCGAGTTTCGGAAACAAACTCGATATGCGCGCCCCTGTATAACCTACAAAAATATTTGAAGTCTCCAGCTATTGTAGGTTCTGAGACCGACGCGTTCATACATACGGACAGACGGACAGGGCTAAATCGACTCGGCTTGTCTCCCTGATCAAGAATATATATACTTTATGGAGTCTGACAAGCCTCCTTCTGCCTGTTACATACATTTTAACAAAAACATTATACCCTGATTTCCCATGTTCAATGGGTTCAGGGTATAATTAAGGGAAATAATTAATGAGAGAAATAAAAATTTCGAGGGAAATAAAAATTAGATACTCAATATTTTTGATATTTTTTAATAGTATTCCCTAATTTTTATGTAGAGCACAAAAATTTAATCCAATCTAAAGTGCGGATTACCAGACCAAATCCTAAAAGTAGGTGAATTTTCCAGCTGGTGCATTGTCTACGATATTTACTGTGAACTTTATTTTCTTGTGCATTGTATATTTAATATTGTAGAATTAGATGGTTTATTAATGTTTCTAGAAAACAATAGTTACACTTGATTTACCCGAAACCGAAAGAACGGCAGTATATTCAACAGTGCCAGCGTGATTTGCCACACTGCAAGTGTAGTTACCATTGTGCCAAGAGGAGACGTTATGTATTGATAATATGCTTGAAAATGGGGTATAATGATTGATTGTTAACGACGGATCCGGGGGTAGGAAATATTCGCCTTGCTTTGTCGTCGTGGTTAACTGTTTGCCCATTAAAACGCCTGCATTACTCTGAATTGTCAGATTATTTCTGTACCAAGTTATATTAAAGGGTTGATCTCCTTGGCTACTGGAGCACATTATCTGTGTCCGCATACCTTCAGTAATTTCATCTTCAAAAGCAAAAGGAGATATGCGTGGTGGCACTATACATAAAATATCAATAAAGAATATATATTTAAAAAAAGAATCTTTTGTTTTTGATTGTACTATCAGCATATAGAGCTTAAGACAACCTCTGTCAAAAAGCGTAAATATTTTGGACTTAACTGAGCACCGACTTCCTCTATACAGCAAATAAACTTAAATTTTTTTTAACTTGAATTATACTAAAGATACATAGAGTCGATCGAATTAAAGATTTAATGAACAATTGAAGTAATTCACATAAATATTTAAGTATTGTTGTTGAGCAATAATTAGTATAAAAAAAATTGCATTGCTATTTAATGCATTTTTATTATATAAAACTCTCTAATATACATATGTGAGAAATTTATGCTTTATTTTTGTTAGAATAAAAATAACACAATACATATTTTTACAAACATTAGGAATTAATACAAATGCGTGCATATAAGTATAAATTTACTTTAATGCAGAAACTAAAAACACATAATGCTATTACATGTACCATTAACTTTAAGCTGTGCAGAGTGCGTTACAGTAGCGGCATCATTTTGAACACGACACGTATACGTGCCACTTTGGTCCCTCGTCACACTTGTGATGCTGAGGGCGCTGGTAAAATCATCATTTTGGCGAATTGTGACCTGGCCGCTACTTTCACCACTACTACGACCATTGTCATTCGATGCGATTTCACTTGTAAAGGTCGTCGGTGACATCGAAGATGAAAATTGCGACATTAAACCGGAGCCGGAACTCAATACAGAAACGCCACCGGTACCCTTAAGCCCACCGCTGACACTGTCAACGAACGCTGCCGGTGGCAGAGGTATTCCATCCTTTAGCCACGTAAATGTTAGCGGCAGGTCTCCGGTGCCAATAACGCACTGAATGCTTGTGCGGTCACCGACATTCAGATCGCGTGCGAATGAGAATGGTGTAATCTTGGGTGGAACTGGATGTTTGATACTTAATTAATAAATTTATAAAACGCTTTTCTGAAAACTAAATTAGGAATGGTGTTTAGTGTGATGGTGTTTAGTTGTTCATTTTGTAACAAACAAAAGTAATCTATTTATTCTTAAAAATTATCCACCAATAAGTTTGTCAAATCTGTCGAAATATTTAGTCCTCTAAAAATTTAAGGCCTCATATCACAAATTAATAGGGATACATTTGCAATAATTATAACAGCTGTTTCTAGACAACAAATTCTTATTTCAACAAGTAAGAAAACTCTAGTCGACACCGCTCGACTAGGGTATACCCTGAATCCTGCGAAGAACCGCTATTCCACGCATTCTTCATTTCTTTTATATACACATGCATATGTACGTTCATTACAAGCAAAACATACACACACACATACACAGGCGCAAGCACACACAAGCGCAAGTCGTTGCGTCAGCTGTTGTTTGGCATGGCATTGCTATGGGAAATTAAATGTTTAATAACTTTTTTTCTACACCAACGATTTTGATCAAACTTGTTGGGCGTTATCATGTCATCCATATGTATGTATGGGCCAAAGCACAAATCTCTAGTATTTGATATACGGGAGTTACAAATTTGAAGCAAAGGGGGCGTGGCACCCAAAATTTAACAAAAACCGAAATTGCGTAAGGCTTACATAACACTAACTGCAAAATTTGGAGACTCTAGCTATAAAGATTAATTATATAGAATTATATAACTGAGCATCGAGTTCGTTTTTAATCGATAACATTAAAATTAAGACAGTTATCGATTTTTTTTTAACAAACTCGAGCTTTTCGTGCTATACAGGAACCTACATAAAAAATTTCAAGTCTCTAGCTCTTATAGGTTCTGAGAACGACGCGTTCATACATACGGACAGACAGACGGACAAACGGACGGACGGACGGACAGATGGACAGGGCTAAATCGACTCGGCTTGTCTCCCTGATCAAGAATATATATACTTTATGGGGTCTGCCACGCCTCCTTCTGCCTGTTACATACATTTCAACAAAAACATTATACCCTGATTTCCCATTTTCAATGGGTTCAGGGTATAATAAAAAGGGAACTAGTATTAGTAATTGGTAGCAACTACCAGTTAAATGAGTTATCAGCAACAAACTATAAATATGAGAAGAAAGAAGTTAAACTTAATTTGTTACGATATCATACGAGGGGTTATGAATGTCGAAATTCAATGTCGAATTCGGTGCTCAATGAATTGTCAGATACTAATTTGAATTATTCAAGAATGACGAAAATACGTCATTCATTTTCAAATAATAACTCAATTAAGTTTCTCGCCAACTTATTGACAGACATCTGGCTAAGTCCGTATTTTTTTATGAAATAATTCTTAGATACAAGACAATCACTTAAGGAAAGTCAGTATCCGAAATTGTGAATCATACGTATTTTTTAGATTCTATTTGAGAAGCCAAACAATCAGTCGATCAGAAGCAACCTATTATTAGTACAAAAACTCCCTTTTTCTAATATACTTTAATTGACTTCCTGAAAAAATTATACAATAAATATATGGATTCCCTGCATTATTTGTATTTGGAAACAAATTTGGAAAAATTATGCAACAAAAACAATTTCAGAAATTTAAATAATACAATTTTAGTCCCAGATTCACACCAGCGGTAAAATATTTGTAGAAAAAATTGCAATTAGGCTTTGCTCTATTGGTGCTTCTTAGTAGTCTTTTTTTAATATTAAATTAGTCAAAATATAACACAATTCCTCTTATAGGAATATTCTCGAAATTATATTATCGACGAAAATTAGCTGTATCCCAAAAAGATCTTTATTAAGATATTTTTATAACATAATATATAACATAATGTAATAATGTTAGATACTCCTTTTCATGGTACATGTCTCATGCTGGAATTTGTTCATTTTGTAATCAAATATTTTAACATTACAGCGAACACCGTAGAATTGGAATTGCTGATAAGCAAGAAAGGCGCAATTATTAACAAAAATTAATGAATAAGGGCTAAAAGTAATTTCGATGACCTCATGTGAGCGTAAGTTTTACTTTTAAGATTAAAATTAAATCGAACGCTTAAAACGTGAAATTTTTTGGAAAAACGATGGAAGAAACCATGAAGTGGAGCCCCTAACGATGGGTTTGCAGCTCTATAATATAATTTATCGAAAAGTAAATTGAAAATATCACAAAGTGTCAAAACGACAAATATTTGGATTTCTCCTAATTGATTAATATTTAGATTTTCTAAAATAGTTCAAAGATAATAAAATATCAGAGCATCTGCTTGATATAAAAGTTTCAAAAAGACTACCAATAAGAACACCTGCAAAGAATCAATTAAAAACTCCAAATTGACGCTAGTCAGCGAATTTGCACACACCTTTAAAGATGTATTACAACATACAATTGTGGCGAACTCAACCTTAAAAGAATACCGCGCGTGCCAAAAGCAAGTACAGGGTATGTGCAAATGCAAGAGCGAGTGCAAGGAATACCTTATATGAGTGCGATTTTAAAGTGTAATGTACAAGTTCGAGCGATGCAGATATTACAGAATATTAAAAATTGAATATGGGCTTAAAACTATTTTAAGTTAGCGATATGATTTTACTTGCGCCAACAATTATACGAAAATTATATTATGTGCTTAAAGATATATGATTGCAATATTATTTATTGAATATTAACATAACCTTAATTAATTTCTACTTACAGTAAGTGCCTGTATAGGATTTACGTAAAAACCATTCATTAAATAACCGGTTTATATTTTTAAATCTTCTTTGTTATTCGCAAAATTTGACATCCTAAATAACTCAAATAAATAAACTTGCATCCACAGTGTATTTTTAAACACCTGATATCATACCCAAACACCTTTTTGGTATCATAATGTATTCATCTATAAACCGACACAGTAAATTTATGATATATTGCTCTTCAAGCTATCAAGCCATAACTTGAAGAGCAATATAACGAAGTAAAATGATCAACTTTATCAATAGTATCACACGGTATAAGAGAATATAATTTAAATTTCCAAGTCCATACAATACGTAATTTAATAGATCGAAATAGATTATATTTTACCACTTTTTGAACTTGAGCGTTTATTATGAATCGCAACTCATATATTGCTAGATATGATGCGTATCACTCGCAGATATACATTGCCATGCACTTGAATAGGGACAGCTATTTGAAATCGAATATACAAGTATTTGACTCAAATAAACTTATTAAACCGATATACCATATTTTTTTCTATTCAGTATTTCATCCTCTATCAATGTAACAAAACAGACACTTCTTTAAAATAACCATATTTTTATTAAAATAAATTTTCTGCGAGTTTTTCAAAAATTGCATACTTTTTACTTGAATAGGGACAAGAGATAATAAAAATTGATGTTTAACAAACGATATATACATTTTTATTAATTTTGAAGGCATTTAATTAATTCAATTATTTTAATAGTGGTTAATAGTGGATATTTCACTACCGGCTGTGTCGATTGCATCTTTTAATACCTGTATGTCTTCGAATTGCCAACCAGAATCGTAAATTATTTTTGTCATCGATCTCTATACGTTCTGAACAATGTTAAGATTCGGAGAATATGGAGGACACTCCATAAGAACCACGTTTTGCGGCAGGATTCATATTTTAATCACTCGAGCAGTATGAATTCGGGCATTATCCTGTTGGATAGTCCATGTAGATAATCTAAATATATTATTTAGCTCAGGAAAAGCTTCCTCTAGCAAGCCTTTGTAATGCGTTGCATTCATTTTTGTTGAAACTACTTGGAGCTAGCATACCATTACACCTTTCTCCCGGCTATGGCGCCGAGCATCCAAACAATTATATTCCTAAACACCCATTCTATGCATATGCCACAAATTATAAGTCTACAGCCACTAGGGGCGTGGCAAATAAAATCAGAAAAATCTGCAGCTTCTGAGCCAATAATTCGCCACATAATGATATTCTAACCTTTGACCTTGTCTTTTGATTTGCCAAATCTTATTTATGTATTGCAAAGAATATTTTATTAATACAAAATAACTAAGTAAAGCAAAAATAACACAAATATCAACATGACTGCACGGGGCTCGAGCCCACACCTCTACGCTCGCCAACGAACTTCTATCTCATTTTCAGAGTTGCCACCTCTCTCATTTAGAGAGATGCCATCTCTATCAGGTGCGTGTTTTTGCTAAGGTAAGGGTTCTAATGAAAATTTTTTATCGGCAGCTAATTTGAGCGGCGACAGTGGGGAGTTAAGGTTAATTTAAAAAATATATAATGTGAAAGATACCCTTATGGGGTGCTGGGACGTGACTGCAACGTTCTTACTTGTTTTATATTTAAAACGTTGATAAGTTGAAAACAAATTAATTTCATAACATAAAGTTGTATGCATAATGGTGAAATCACTTCTGTCCCTATTCAAGTGCACGTAAAAAAGTATGCAATTTTTGAAAAACTCGCAGAAAATTTATTTTAATAAAAATTTATTATTTTAAAGAAGTTTCTGTTTTGTTACATTGATAGAGGATGAAATACTAAATAGAAAAAAATATGGTATATCGGTTTAATAAGTTTATTTGAGTCAAATACTTGTTTATTCGATTTCAAATAGTTGTCCCTATTCAAGAGCATGGCAGTGTATGCTTATGTACATACAGTAAGTGTCATTGAAAATTGTACACCTTAAAAATTTCATAGCTTGCGAAAAAATTTAGTTCCATCGCCCAGAAAATTATAGAATAAGTATTATATAATAAAATAAATAGCATGTCTATAAACAAGTAAGCAAACTCTAGCCGAGACCGCTCGACTAGGGAATACCCTGAATCATGCGAAGAACAACAATACCGAACATTCTGTTTCTTCGATATATATTTATGTACATATCATGCACAACCACACGCTCTGTTAACTGCGAAGTTGACGTACCTATGTTGTGGGAAATTAAATGCTTAGTACATTTTTTCGTAGATAAACTTTCTTAAAAAAACTTTCACAGCTTATTTATGTCGTTCATATGTGTGTAATTGTCAATTTGAAACACGTGTTTTGGCATTTTGAGGCAAAAGGGGCTTGGAATCCAAAATTTTGAAAAATTTAAAATTGTATAAAGATAATGATGAAGACTCTAGCTATTATTTATTATTAAAATATAAAGATGAATTATATAGAATTTTGTAACTGAATATCAATTTCGTTTTTGATCGATAACACAACAACAAAAATATTTATTTTTTTTTTTAACAAACTTGACCTGCACGTGCTTTACAGAGACCTACATAAAACTTTCAAGTCTCTAACTCATATAAGTTCTGATATCGACGCGTTCACACGATAGACGGACATGGCTATATCAACTCGGCTCGTCGAAGTGATCAAGAATATATATACTTTATGGGATCTCCCACTCGTCCTTTTCCCTGTTTCATACATTGTAACAACCATTACATTGATTGATTGATTGCTCATTTCAATGAATTCAGGGTATAAAAAACTCATATCAGTACCTTAATTTTAGGCAAGTCTTGTAAATACCTTCATAGCTTTGAGTAGCTCGTAAATTTGAAATATTAGAATCCGTATTGAAAATTAAGAAGAAAGGAACGTGCTACATACATTCAAATGCAAAACTTATTTTGTTTATTCACGTGCATTTTATTTGTTTTTATGATATGAAATTTCCTTAAATTAATCAAATTCATGACTTAATTAAGGATATAAGCATGCATCTGTATAGAAATATTTTAAAGGGCTCCTTATTATAGCAGGTTCTTAAATAAATACAATTTTATTAATTACAGTCTTTATTATGCATAATGTTGGTCAACAGTAGCAATATTGCTAAGAACTTTACCATGTCTAACTTATTCTTAAATACAATTGAATTCTGAAAAATCTAAATGGGGGTTTAATACATATAAAGACAGCCGGACAATCGATTCTGCTAATCGTTTTGATCAAGAATTTATATAATTTATGAAGTCTCCCAAGGTCACTCTTCCTGCTACATATATGTTAACAAAACTAACAAATGCTTAGGTCCCTTTTCAATGGGTATAATAAATAAGAACTTTCAAATCGAGATTTCTCGACTAGGAGATTTCTTTAAGCCCTGCAAAGAACCACTTCTCCGAACATTCACCGTTTTTATGATACGAAGTGAAATAAGTATATTGGCTTGTTTAACATTCGACATGCTGCCCGTTCGTCTGTCCGCCTATCCGTATGACGCAAACTATTTCTACTACATGAAACGATACTAGATACTTGAAATTTTAGATAGTGTCACGATTTTCCCGATACTCCCTTTAGGGGCGTGGAAAATTTGAAAAATGCATTTTTCTATAAAGGTCTACCAAAAATTATTTGGCAACCCCCTCTGGGGGCGTGAAAGTCATATCGACTACGTACCAATTCTGCTATATTTTGAACACTGTATATGCTAGAAACTTGACACTTGGTATATATACTCAGGTTAACATCCCAAGATCGAAAAGTTATGGCGGATGTATTTACGTCCACAGGGGCATAAATCGTATGGGCTTATATCACACACAGTTCTGGAGCTGGAAGCTTTCGATTTCCCAAAAATTATTGTTAAAGCTCTTTTGGGGCGTGACTTCAAAAATCCCTGCAATTTTCGCATTTTCGGAATGTAAGTATCCAAATTTTACAGTTGCATTTCAGAAGACCCATTCTACGGACTGGCCATTATATGTCGACTCCCACTGGGGACGTGGCTAAAAAAAAAACGAAAAAAGCTGCAGCTTTTGTGCTATAAACTCACAACATAATGTCTTTGTTACCTTTGACCACCTCTATTGATTTGCCACATATTATATACATATGTATTTAAAAGAATATTTTAGTAAAACTTATAGAGTGTGATTATATCATTCAAGAATTTGCTAAAGCTGAAGGCTGCATTATTTGAAATAGGTTTTTTGCAAAATTCAATTGTATAAAACACACATGAAACTAAAAGCAAAATTTGAAGACTCTAGCTACAAATATGAGATAGCTAGAATTTTAAAGCTGAATATCAATTTTCGATTTTAATCGATAATATTAAAAAGAAAAAAGTTATCGAAAAACTTGATCTGTGCGTGCTATATCCAACCCCAAAAATTAATTAAAGTGTCTAGCGCTTATAGGTTCAAAGATACACGCGTTCAGACATACGATACATATATTAGTTACTCTAGACTTCATTTTAGGATCGAACAAAAATTATATATTCACACCTACCAGCGGCGTGGAAAATCGGAAAAATGTTTCTTCTGAAAGAAATTTTAAATGAATATAATGTATACATGAGCCTCTTGGATCAACCTTATTTGATCCGTGAATGAGTGTACTATGAAGTCGATAGTGTCAATCTGCAACTTGCTACTTGTTAAAGTTGTGTCTCTTAACGATCATAAGAGTTTAAATCTGCAATATATAATATATATTTATTTATAGATTTACATACCCAACACTTTTACATCTACGGATCGCTGCGAAGTATAGTTGTGCTTATTGCGTGCTATGCATGTGTATGTGCCCTGATCGGCGGATCGTTGTACGTTATCTATCACAAGAGTTCCATTTTGTATCCGCTGTCACATGTTAATTGGCAATCTAATACCATCTATAAGAAACTAACACTTTCTAAAATATGCTGAAGATTTTTTTTTAACAAATCATACCTTTCTCTATAAAGACATTTTCTATTGGATATCCGGCAATAGGGCATTTCAAAGAAAAAACTTTACCAGCGACTGCTGATATTTTTGGCATATGTCTTATATACGGCATGCCTGTAATGGATCAGCAATTAGAGTCTTCTTAGATATCAAAAGTGTAAAATACATATAGACAGATGTAATACTTATACACAATGTTGATAGTTGCTATAAATATTTATACTTACCATATATGTTTAGTCTTGCAGAATGCGAAACCTCACCAGCTCTAGAAATTGCCTTACATTCGTAATCTCCTCCGTCCTCTGATTTAACAGCTGATATATTGACATGGCTAATAACATCACCAAATGTTGTAACATATTGTCCAATCATAAGACGATCGTTCTGAAAAACATACAATCTCTTGTAGTGCAAAACAATTTTTATTTGTCTAATTTTATTTAAATCTCACACTTTTATTTGTTTTATTCATAAATGCATACACGTCAAATTTTATACATATACATGTACATATAAACATATCGAACAAACAAATTTTGGATTTCGGACATAGACATGAAGATAAGTTCATCCAAAATATTTAATAAATAAGTTTATGTTTCTATAGATTTCACATCGGATTATCAATGAATGTATGAATACTCTAAATTACATACTCGTTCACAAAGTACTTTAAGAAAGTAAGCTTTAGTCCGGCTTGCCCGACAAGAAGATAACCTGAATCACGATCGAGAGAGCACTCTTGTTATACTTATTCATGAAGTGAAATGAGAATAATGGCTTTGGATCCGCCGTCTATCCGTATAAATGCAAGCCGTTTCTAAACTTTTGAAGGTAGACTATGTTTGTATTCTCAGATAAAGTGCCCCACTAAGGGCGTGAAAAATTATAATGCATTTTCCAGTATCTCGGAATCACAAATTTTAGAACTGCTATAGAGATTTAGATTAAAAAGCTTTGGGTGAGTGTCACATAGGATCAAACTCTATCTTCTACAGTTTTAGACCTAGAGCCCAAATTTGGCACGCGAATTACGTTACGAATGAGGGCGTTGCAAACTGAAAAGATTGATATATAAGCATCAAAATTTTACTGTTGACATTCCACAGACTGTCTAAAAAAATATGCCTACGCCCACTGAGAGCGTGGTAAATCGGGAAAGAGTTCATTGGCAAATATGTATATATATAAAAATATTTATGTAAAAACTAATAAATAAATAAATAAAAGAAAACTAAAAGGAAACCGAACCGCACCGGTATCCAAAAGCCACATCTATGTACTCGTCAAAGGGCATCTGTACCACACCGCCATATAATTTTTGTACTGCATGGCACTGCTTAACGGTGCTTGGCACCCAGACCGCTCGACTAAGATCCCTGCGAAGAACCGCATTAGTCGTTTCTTGTATATGTTTGTATGTACATGTGTACATTACAAGCAACACACACACCCAGATG
The DNA here is from genome assembly GCA_961210405.1 of Drosophila mercatorum. NCBI lineage: Eukaryota > Metazoa > Arthropoda > Insecta > Diptera > Drosophilidae > Drosophila > Drosophila mercatorum. The sequence continues at coordinate 158,750 of CAUIUS010000002.1, read as the reverse complement.
TATGCACCCGCACAACTTTCTTAATCAAACTTTTAGAGTGTGATAACGTCATTCATATGTGTATATTTGCCCAAGGACAGGTCTTTAGTATTTAAAATAAATGTTTTGCAAATTTGAGGCGAAGGGGACATCCAAAATAAAAAAAAAATGGTTTCCCAGCGCGTCGCTCCACCTAACACCGCCAGTGCACTTCGAGGCAAATGGAAAACTTAATTAGCGCTTAATTAGTCACGTAGATTTCTATTGTATTTCTTATTTCTTAGAATGTAGTAAAATGTCCGCACTGCTTGTTGCTTCTGCCAATGACAATTCGCTAAACAAACGTTTGTTAAAAATTTCTGTTACTGTATGACATTTTCTGTATATTAATTATATATTTAAACCGCCCGACTACTATGTTCTTGTTGTATATGTAGAAATAGTTATCGATACTCTAAAACAAAACAATATCTGCAGTGCTATTAACGAGAATTGCAACTCCATCGCTCTAATAGGTTCTGAGATCGACGCGTCCATACATACGGACAGACGGACAGACAGACGGACAGGGCTAAATCGACTCGGCTTGTCTCCCTGATCAAGAATATACTTATGTACTTTATGGGGTCTGTCACTCCTCCATCTGCCAGTTACATACATTTTAACAATATAATGCCCTGATTATACCCAGGGTATTTGAAAATTAAACTTACTATAAAAAATATGTATGTTCAAATCAAGCAAAAATAAAATTTTAAATATTTACATTTGGAAGAGGAAATCCATCCAACTGCCAAATAATTTTAGGTGTCGGATTACCGCTTGCGCTGCACTTAAGTGAAACAGAAGGTCCAGGCTGCATAGTTTGCTCTATAAACTTATAAAGCAATTGAGGTGATACTTCTGTAAACGAGATTACGAAATTAGAGAATATATTCTAAAAAATATTCAACTGAGTTTTATGTATATTTATTTCATATTTTATTCTATTATTATTGGAAATCTTTAGCAAAATGATGTTAAAACAAGTAAGAAAACTCTAGTCGGGCGTCCCGACTAGGAGATACCCTAAACCCCGTGATATCTACGTTTTTAAAAATACTGCAAAATTAGCATTTAGTATAAACGCACACTGAATTAAATTCAATTCATTTTCAATTGTTTAGCCAATAGCGCCATCTATGTTTCGATAGCATAGCGCCATCCATGTTTCAATTCAATTGAACAGCTGATAATTCGCAAATCATAGCGTAATATGTACACTACAACTTGCGGGTCTTCAAATTTTCTAGATGCACGCAGTTTAATAAGTGTGTGTATGTGTACACATTTATAGGAAGACTGTTTGCTTTGCGTTGCATATCACGTGTTTGGCCAATTGGCCAAATGTTTTGTTTAATAACTTCTGCGCGAATTAATAAATTTGAATGAAATTTTCAGCTTATGTTCAACATATATTACTACATTTTACCCAATTTTTAAAAATGCAAACCCATTCATTTAATGGCTTTGAGGGCAACTAATCTCAATTTAAATATTTGGGGTAGTTTGGAGGCGGTATCCACACCTCTACGCTCGCCAACGAACTTAAATCACATTTTCAGAGTTGCCACCTATCTCATTTTGAGAGATGCCATCTCTCTCGATTTAGGTGCGTGTTTTTGCTAAGGTAAGGGTTCGATCCTAATTGAAACTGTCTGGCCACCTCCAGTGAAAAGTTTTAGTCTGCAGCTAATTTGAGCAGCGAATATGGGGATTTAAGGTTAAATTTTAAAAAATATAATGTGATAGATGCCCCTGTGTGCTGCTGGGACGTGAAATAGTATTTCGCTGTCGGTTGCGTCCGACAGCAACGTTCTTACTTGTTTTTTTTTTTTTTTTTAATTTTTTATACTTTTCACGAAGTAAAAAAGGTATATTGGTTTCGTGTTTCCGTCATGCAGTCCGTCAGTCCCTCCGTCTGTCTGTCCGTATGAACTCAAACCATTACCACGCTATTGAAGCTAAAGACTTGAAATTTGGAAAATATACTCGTGTATGCCCTCGTGAGATAAATTCTCCCGATACGTCCACTAGGGGCGTGCCAAATCGGAAAGTGCATTTTCCTGTACCTCATAAACACTTCTTCTAGACGGAATAGAGAGTTGAGATCTGCAATGAACACTCAAAAAGATATCGCGGATATATCTCCGCCCATTGAGGACGTGGCAAATCGGGTCAAACTGTATCTTCACCAGTTCTTAAGCAAGGACGCCAAAGTTTCTTATAAAGATCGCCCAAAAATTGTATGGCCACGCGTACTAAGGGCGTGGTAAATCGGAACTGAATATATAGTGATTTTACTAATTTTGTTATATTTTGGGCACTTGAGACTTGGTATAAATACTCGAGTTAACATCACACAATCGAAAAGTTATGGCGGATATATCTACGCCCACAGGGGGCGTGGCAACTAATATCAGCTTATATCTCCCAAAGTTTTAATTCTAGAAGCTTCAAAATTTGATGCTAAGTTACTAGGGGCCTCCTCTATCGATTTTCCAAAAATGATTGGTAAAACCCTTTTTAGGCGTGAGTTAAAAAAATACCCCGAAATTTTCGCGTTTTTTGTGAACAGGTTTATTCCTGAAAACTCACTCTATGCACATGCCAAAAATTAAATGTCTACGGCCACTGGGGGCGTAGAAAATCAAAACTGAACAAGTAAGAAACTCTAGTCGAGACCGCTCGACTAGGGGATACCCTAAAGATGACACCCAGCGAAGAACCGCTATTCTGTGTATTTTAAGTTTCTTTTATGTACATATGTATGTACATGTACATGTGTATGTACATTACAAGCAACACATATACACACAGGCGCACGTACACACCAGCGCAAGTTGCTGTTCAGCTGTGGTTTGGCTTCTATTTGTATGGCAATGTTATGGGAAATAAAACGGTTAATAACTTTTTTCTAGGCGGACGATTTTGATTTAACGTGCAGGGCGTGATCATGTCCTCCATATGTATGTCGTTGCCAAAGCACATGTATTTAGTACTTAAAGAGGGCGTGGCATCCAAACTTTAACAAAAACCGAAATTGCAGAAGGCTCAAATAATTTGAAGGCTCTATCTATAAAGATGAATTATATAGAATTATATTACTGAGTATCAATCGATTTTAAACTAAATTAAATTAAAACTAAGATAGTTATCGATTTTTTTTAACAAACTCGATCTTTTCGTGCTATACACGAACCTACATACAAATTTCAAGTCTCTAGCTTTTATAAGTTCTGAGATCGACGCGTTCATACATACGGACAGACGGACGGACAGACGGACATGGCTATATCAACTCGGCTTGTCATCCTGATCAAGAATATATATACTTTGTGGGGTTTGCCACGCCTCCTTCTGCCTGTTACATACATACGCCTTTCAACAAAAACATTATACCCTGATTTCCCATTTTTCAATGGGTTCAGGGTGTAAAAAACAGAGCCTGCTGCATTGCACACATAAATTTGAGACATCGAAAAGCACAGTAAGCTAAATATTTTAGGATAATGGGACGGAATATAAGAATCGACTATCTTGATCGAAATCGAAAGGATTTGAAATTCATTCGATTTATTGGTAAGGGACTTGAGCAGATATATAGACATGTCTTAAAAATTTGTTGTAGATATCCCATCTATGCATTGGTTATTAGTGACACCTTTGCAAAATACATACCTCCCAATCTTAGCTCGGCAGAACATTGGCTTGACTCTAGATCGTTCTTTATAATACATTGATACATTCCCTTATCTTCCTTTACGATGGATGTAATACGTATATGTTCCGTTGACAGAAGACGAACACGAGCCCCAGAGCGTAGTGTTTTGCCATCCTTAAACCACTGAACTTGTTGCTTTGGAAATCCAGACGTACTGCAAACCTTAAAAATTAACGGTAACATTTTTTTTAACATATACATGTGTTCCAAAATGTAGGTCACTTTACTCACTAAATCAGCCGTATATCCAAGATTCACAGTTTGTATTCGAGGCTGTACAATTGCATTCAACGGCGATGACACAGACAGTTTGACTTCTAAAGTTTCACTACCCTCAGAGTTAGTAACTGTACAGTAAAATATTCCATCATCTGCTTTTGTGATGGCTGATAAAATAAGAGTTCCGTCTTTGATTTTCGCGCGTCCAGTCGCAAGCATATGTTGCATAGACTGTTCACTGCTTGAGCGTTTAATATGCCACCTGAAAAATAATATATATTATATAACTATTTATATTAATATATGCATTGTATGGTTAGTACTAAGACCATGAAACTTATACAGTTTTTTTCGCATATTAAGAAGAGAACTCTAGTCGGGGGTGCCCGACTGGGAGCCTGAACTCTGCGATGAACCGTTATTCTGAACATTCTCTGTTTCTCTTATATGTATGTAAGCAGCATATACACACATAAAGACGCAAGCACAAGCACACTCCTAAGTGCGCAGTTGACGCAGCGACTGTGCTTGGGCTGCAGCCTATGCCTATGTTATGGAAAATTAAATGTTTAATAACAATTTTTGAAGGTGGACGTTCTTAATCAAACTTTCATATGAGTGTGTCTGCCAGAGCTCAAATCTCTAGTATTTGAAATACGTGTTTTGCAAATTTAAGGCGAAGGGGGCGTGCCAATCAAAATTTACATTCGTCTGCCACGCCTCCTTCTGCATGTTACATGCATTTTAACAAAACCATTGTACCCTGATTTCCCATTTTCAATAAATAGAGATCTAATAAAAGTTGAACTCTTAATCAATCAAGTAAGAATGCTCTAGTCGAGTCTGCTTGACAAGGAGATACCTTGACCCCTGCGAAGAACCACTAACATTCTCCGTTTCTGGCATATGTATTTTCATACATATGCATGTACATGTACACACACACAGACTCGGCATCGTTCTGCCGCGCCCCCTTCTGCCTGTTACATACATTTTCACAAAAACATTATACCCTCTTTTCCCATTTTCAATGGGTTCAGAATATACAAATATGAGCATGTGTTTTATATAAAGTACAAAAATGAAGAAAACGAAAAATCTAACCACTATTCAGCATGTACATATGTATGAACATATGTGCATATGTATGCATATATGCATGTAGACATATGTACATCTAAATATGTATAAATATAGATTTGGTCATGAACGGAAACGGCAATACAGCAAAGATTTAGGTACTCATGTACATATGTACATGTACCTACATACATATATGCATAAAGACTTCTCTGCATGCAAACATATGTACATGGACGTATTTTTATACCTACATATCTCCTCACGTGACTGCTACACATATGTACATACATACGCAGATGTAGGTGAATGAAAATCTATGATAGGCTATGTATGTATAGAGCAATATTCATGGGTATGTATACATACATATATATGATTACATACATATGCAGTCACATACCACAATCACAGAAAAACATCATGCATAAAAACTGAAGAGGAGAACATCGCAAATAAAACAAAGAAAATCCTTCCGTCGTTGACGACTCGTCGTGCTAAATGCTTGGTCCTATGTGTATATACATACACGTACATAGAGTCATGCATATGTATGTACGTATATACATATGTATGTTTTTACATGTAACATACACAGGCACATGAATGTATGTACATAGATACTGAGAAAAACTCCACATCATTTAAGTGAAGTTGCCGGAGTCGACAGACATGCTCCTAACGAGGAGCATGGGAGGGAGCTTTGAAGAAGAAAGAAAATGTTGCCTGAGCGACCCATACCAAAAAAAATTTGCAAAAGATGAATTGAAACAAATTCAGTTGATAGACTGGAGTGAATTGACATAAAGTATTTGATATGAAGGTAGCTAAGAGAGATTACGGTACAATAGTATAGACCAAGTTAAATAAGATTTTTCCATTTTTAATAATAAATAAATAAAGGGATACATCGATATATACGAATAAAACATATTTATAGAAGGAAATTTATGGAAGGAAATAAAGTAAAGTTCAGAGGAAAAAACGTGATATAATTTATTATAATTCGCGCTTAATACATGAAATGCACTGTGCAACGAGTAATCCGATGTGAGCAGGGGTAAATTCAACGAACGAAAGTGTCTTGAAGGAACCGGGAAATTAAGTTTCATTAACAAGAAGGACGAATCAATATTACCTACAATCAAATTATGTAGAAGGCAATCCCAAGGATTGTTCTACGATTTATTAATGAAGGAAGATCAATAAGAAGGAGACGACTATGGTAAGACGGTAGACGGAGATTAGAGTCCCAGTTTAGATTTCTTAGAGCAAACGAGAAAAACTGTTTTAAAACCAATTCAACACGATTCTAGTACACTTTATGCTGTGGAGACCATATAACAGTATTCTAAAATAGGTCGTACAAAAGGTTACGTGGTTACAAAAGGATCATTGAACTCTTTTGCCCAACGTTTAATGAAGCCAAGAACACTTTGGCTTCATTTATAATGGTTGAGATATGAGTATTGAAGAAAAGTTTTGAATCGAAAAGTTCACCAAGATCTTTGTCAGAAAAAATGCGTTGCAAAGAATCGATATTGATTGCATAATTAGCAATGTATGGAGTAGTACGACAGAAGGTCATTGTCATACATTTAGAACAGTTTAAATGCAACCTATTGGACAAGCACTAAAGTTGGAAGGAATTAAGATCATCTTGTAAGCATTGATGATTGATTGTGTTAGAATAAAAAGGCAAAGTTTTACATCATCAGCTAAATGCAAAATTTGAAGACTCTAACTATAAAGATGAATTAAATAGAATTTTATAACTAAATGAAGATATCGGTTTTTAATCGATAACATTAAAACGGTGATAGTTATCGAATATTTGAAACAAACTCAATCGAATAGTGATATACACGAACTTCCAAAAAAAATTGGAAGTCTCTAGCTCTTATATCTTCTGAGATCGACGCGTTCAATCATACGGACAGACGGGCATGGCTATATCAACTCGGCTTCTCTCCCTGCTCAAGAATATATATACTTTATGGATGGGGTCTGCCACGCGCCATCCATGTTTCGATTTATTGAACAGCTGATAATTAGCAAATCATAGCGCCATCTATTGGAAATATGTACACTAAAAGTTGCGGGTTTAAGAATTTGCTAGATGCACGCAGCTCAATGTGTATGTGTGCACATGTATAGGAAAACAATTTGTTTTGCGCTGCTGGTCACGTGTTTGGCCAATTGGCCAAATGTTTTGTTTAATAACTTCTGCGCGAAGTAATGGATTTGAATGAAATTTTCAGCCTATGTTCATCATATTTTATTAAATTTTTTCCAATTTTCAAAAATGCAAACCCATTCATTTACTGGCTTTGAGTGCAACTAACCTCAATTTAAATATTTGGGGAAATTCGGAGCCGGTATCCAAAATTTAACAAAAACCAAATTAGATAAAATAAATATAAAACTTTAAAAAAAAATTGGGGACTCTAGCTATAAAGACGTGGGAGATATAATTTTTTAGTTAACATTCGATAATGTTTTTAATCGAGAACATTAAAACTAAAATAGTTATCGATTTTTTTTAACAAACTCGATCTTTTCGTGCTATTCACGGATCTACATAAATACATACATACATTTCAAGTCTCTAGCTCTTATAGGTTCTGAGAACGACGCGTTCATACATACGGACAGACAGACGGACAGACGGACGGACAGACAGACAGGGCTAAATCGACTCGGCTTGTCATCCTGATCAAGAATATATATACTTTATGGGGTCTGCCACGCCTCCTTCTGACTGTTACATACATTTCAACAAAAACATTATACCTTGAATTCCCATTTTCAATGGGTTCAGGGTATAAAAACGGTAGGAATAAGGGAACTTGAGCTAGAAGATCCACGAAGTGTTCGGTATATTAAAGTCACCCAACACCAGAAAGAAATCATCTTTTACATGTCCATAAATTTCAGAAGAGGGGGGAATATATATATACATGTAATAAAAAGGGAGCGAGATTTAAGAGTTAGTTTAACAGCAACTATCATGAAATGCTGAAAAAATTAATGGTTTGAAGAGAATATTAGATTTAACACCTAATAAGACACCTCCACCTATACGAGACAGTCGATCATGTCTGTAAATAGTGAAATCATTCGAGAGAATCTCACTATTATAAACATTGGAGCTTAACCACGATTCAGTTAGGGCGATAATATCAAAAGAATTCAGTTGGCACGTTGATTTTAAAAGAAGAAATTTCACGAGGAGTCGCAAAATTAACTTCTATATAAAAACTTTAACTTTTGATTTACTGAAAATAAAAGCAGAAACAGCTTCAAATGTCGTGTCAGACTTTTTATTTATTTATTTATTTGCAATCTGTTTTTTATACCCTGAACCCATTGAAAATGGGAATTCAGGGTATAATGTTTTTGTTGAAAGGCGTATGTATGTAACAGGCAGAAGGAGGCGTGGCAAACCCCACAAAGTATATATATTCTTGATCAGGATGACAAGCCGAGTTGATATAGCCATGTCCGTCTGTCCGTCCGTCTGTCCGTCCGTCTGTCCGTCCGTCTGTCCGTATGTATGAACGCGTCGTTCTCAGAATATATAAGAGCTAGAGACTTGAAATTTTTTATGTAGGTCCCTGTATAGCACGAAAAGATCGAGTTTGTTAAAAAAATCGATAACTGTCTTAATTTTAATGTTATCGATTAAAAACGAAATCGATGCTCAGTTATATAATTCTATATAATTCATCTTTATAACTAGAGTCTCCAAATTTTGCATTTAGTGTTAAATGAGTCTTATACAATTTCGGTTTTTGTTAAATTTTGGGTGCCACGCCCCAAATTCGCCTCAAATTTGTAACTCCCGTATATCAAATACTATAGACTTGTGCTTTGGCATACACATACATATAGATGACATGATCACGCCCAACAAGTTTGATCAAAATCGTTGGTCTAGAAAAAAAGTTATTAAACATTTAATTTCCCATAACATTGCCATGCAAATATCAGCCAAAGAACAGGACGCAACGACTTGCGCTTGTGTGTGCGTGCGCCTGTGCGTGTGTGTGTATGTTTTTCTTGTAATGAACGTGCATATGCATGTGTATATTAAAGAAACAAAGAATGCTTGGAATAGCGGTTCTTCGCAGGGTTCAGTTTTCTTACTTGTTTTATAACAAAAACAAATTGTTTAAAATACAATGCTAACTAACCGGATGGTTTAAGCTCCAGTGAGCTTAATCCATATATTTACATATATACATATTTACAGAAAACCTATTTTAGTGTCAGATGAAAGCATAAGAACACTTGCTTTCGGGGAGAAACGACAGATAAAGTAGGTATGGTAAGTGTGGGAGAAATGGCCAGAGTATTGTTCGTAGTGTAGAAAGCGCTAATAAATTTGGAGACACAGGCATAGAAGGCGGTACCAACTGAGAAGCAGTCGCCATCTCAGATTGAGAGGATTCAAAATCATATTGACTTAATAATTTATCACCAGCTCCTAGTTCAGTAGACAGCTGTTTTGATATATTATTAAGTTTTAAAAATTATACAAACATCGAGTATACATTTTGGAAAAATTTATTAGTTTTTCCAAACAAATTGGACAAGACCACAGTAAGCAGCCACAACTAATTTTAGCAGTGAACATGGCCTTATCAAAGTCGCGCCCTGTAAGGCCAGCAGATTTAATGTGCATCATATTCTCACACAACCAGCAATTAATAAATTGCACTTGTGTAGAATCAGATGTTTGCCGTAAAGAGCAAGTTTTTTTTACAACAGGTCATATTGGCAATTGGGGCAAAGTAAGTAAACTCTAGCCGAGACCGCTCGACTAGGGGATATCCTGAACCCTGCGAAGAACCGTTATTGCAAGCATTCTCCGTTTCTTTTATATACATATGTATATCGGTGCGTCAGCTGTTCTTGCGCTTCTATTTGCATGTTAATGTTATGGGAAATTAAATGTTTAATAACTTTAATTCTAGTAGAACGATTTTGATCAAACTTGTTGGGCGTAATCCATATGTATGTATGTGCCAAAGCACAAGTCTCTAGTATTTGAAATATGAAACTTACACATTCGAAGTGAAGGGGCGTGGCAAAATTTAACAAAAACCGAAATTGCGTAAGGCTTAAAGGTTAGTTATAAAGATGAATTAGATAGAATTTTATAACTAAATGAAGATAATCGATAACATTAAAATGATGACAGTTATCGATTATTTGAAACAAAATCGATCCTTTCGTGCTATACATGAATCTACAAAAAAATTTGAAGTCTCTAGCTCTTATATCTTCTGAGATCGACGCGTTCAAACATACGGACAGACGGACGGACGGCCGGACAGACAGGGTTAAATCGACTTCTTTCCCTAATCAAGAATATATATACTTGATGGGGTCTGCCACGCCTCCTTCTGCCTTTTCACAAAAACATTACACCCTTTTTCCCATTTTCAATGGGTTCGGGGTATAAAAAGCGTAAGGCAAAGAGAGTATAAGTGCGTTGAAAGAGCGACTAACAACAAGATTAGATAAAAATAAAGAACAACCGCAAAGCAAAGAGAGGATTAATGTGTTGAGAGAATCAACTCACAACAACAAAACAGATGATATAGAGCACGAGCGAAAAAGCAAATGCCAAACACCCACACCAACAAACGTAAGGGGAATAAAAGAATCAGAAGAGCAATGAAGATAAAAAGCAGAATACAAGTAAAAATAAAATTACCGACGCTGCACAAATTACAAATCACAAGCACTTCTCAAAACCAAATACAAATCACCGCGGATTACACCACTGCACAAATAAAAAACAAGTAAGAACGTTGCTGTCGGACGCAACCGACAGCGAAATACTATTTCACGTCCCAGCAGCACACAGGGGCATCTATCACATTATATTTTTTAAAATTTAACCTTGAATCCCCACATTCGCTGCTCAAATTAGCTGCAGACTAAAACTTTCCATTGGAGGTGGCCGGACAGTTTCAATTAGGATCGAACCCTTACCTTAGCAAAAATACGCACCTAAATCGAGAGAGATGGCATCTCTCAAAATTAGAGAGGTGGCAACTCTGAAAATGTGATTTAAGTTCGTTGGCGAGCGTAGAGGCACTAACCATATAACACATAGATATAACACGCAGAGCACTGAAATTCAGCGAATTCCCACAGTGACAAGACAGCCCCATGGAGAATTCACAGAATTCGCTTTACTTTTTGCTGCGAGCAGCGGGTATTCTGACAAGAAAATCAGTGCTCTGCGAGCGCTCGTTCGGTAATGGTCCATTTGTATATAAAGCCCTTCTATGCAACCATGTATGCTTATTTTCTGAACTCTTCTCTCTCATATATTTTTATTATCTGCTCTCTTCTCTCTCGAATATATATATGTAAGAACTCACCAGCAGCAGCACACCAAAATTGAAATTTGCTCGCTGAGGCTTCATTTCTTCTCTTGCGACAGTAGAGTATACCAAACTTTTGAAAGTGTTTGTCATGCCCATGCAAAATGTTGACATTTTTATTGGTATTTATAAAAAGGGTATGGAAGTGTGAGGCTCATACGAAGAATATGTTTTCGCGACGAGCATGCACACACACTAGCAGTACTTACCGTTATTTGTATTAATAAAATATTCTTTTCAAACATATATATATAATTTAACAAGTCAAAAGACAAGGTCAAAGGTCACAAAGTCATTATTTGGCGCGTTATTGGCTCAGAAGTTGCAGTTTTGATTTGCCACGCCAGTGGCCGTAGACAAATAACAAATGTGCATAGAGTGGGCGTTCAGGAATATAACTTTAAAGTTTGGATGCTTACATTCGAAAAATGCGAAAATTACAGGGTATTTTTCTGTATGTCACGCCCCTTTTGGGGCGTAACAACGATTTTTGGGGAATCGGTAGAGGAGGCCCCCAGTAACTTAACATCCAATTTTGAAGCTTCTAGCACTAAAACTGTGGGAGATATAAGCTGATATTAGTTGCCACGCCCCCTGAAAGCGTAGATATATCCGCCATAACTTTTCGATTGTGGCATGTTAACCCGAGTATATATACCAAGTCTCAAGTCTCTAGCATTAATAGTGCTCAAAATATAAGGAAACTAGTAAAATCACTATATCTTCAGGTCCAATTTGCAACGTCCCTAGTAGGCGTGGCCATAACATTTTTTGGGCGATCCTTATTGAATCGTAACAGTAACCCACGTGCCAAATTTGGGCGTTCTAGCTTTGAAACTGTAGAAGATACAGTTTGGCCCGATTTGCCACGCCCCCAATGGGCGTAGATATATCCGCCATAGCTTTTTGATTTTGGGATGTCGACATGAGTGTTCAGTTAAAATCTCAACTCTCTAGCTCTTCTAGAAGTAGTGTTTCTGAGATACAGGAAAATGCATTTTCCGATTTGCCACGCCCCTAGTGGGCGTATCGGGAAAATCTTGACACTTTATCAGACGAGGGTATTCACGAATATATGAATATTTCAAATTTCAAGTCTCTAGCTTCAATAGCGTGGAAATGGTTTGCGTTCATACGGACAGTCGGACAGACGGACGGACAGCATGACGGACATTGCACAAACCCAATATACTATATCACTACGTGAAATAGTATAATAAAAGACAAAAGTCACGGAGAAAAAGAGCACGTCTAGAACTTTCAAACTGAGAGTGGCGAACTGAGTCTAGACCGGTGGGTCATCTAAATTGAATGAATTAACCCTTCTATCTCGGAATCTAAAGGAGCTAGACTTATACTATATATATTATAGTAAAGTGAACTGAGTTTATTGGTTATGTGCAATGTCCGTCTTTCCATATGAATGCAAGCCATTCCTACACTATTGAAGCTGTAGAACAAATTTGCAATACATAGTATGTACTTGTGTATACCCCGTCAGATAGTGTTAAGATTTTCCTGAGAGGTCCTAAAAATATAATAAGTAAAGTGTCGGTTTTTGTTGAAGTGGAGAGCTTCCTGCGAAGTATGTTTCTATGCTAGAGAGTACATATATTTAATAGATGGGTCGGTGTTCAGGATACCGCCCGAATATATATACTTTATAATGTCTGTCATATATATGTTACAAATATTTTAACAAAGCCATTATACCCTGATTTCCCATTTTCAATGGCTTCAAGTGAGGCTGCTCTAGACGAGACTGCTCGACATTTTGAAAAATTGTATTTCATATTTTTTTTAAACATGATACGCTTAACGCGTACATAGACGTTTGCTCGAACCCAGGTGGATGATTTCGTAGCTGTATGACAGTATGACAGACATTGCGCAAAGCCAATTTCAAATTTAATGAAATTTGGAACCGTAATCCGAAAAATATTAAATCAATTTAAGCATCCACAATAGATGTTTAAATATTGACTAAAAAAAGTTAATAAACATATCTTCCAAGCTCTAAAAATACTTCAACCGTAATTTGGAAAATTTTGTATAATTTAGGATGTCTTACCTGTACGTTGGTTTTGGATATGCATAGGCAACACATGCTAAAACTAATGGATCTCCAACTCTGGCTAATATAGCCATTTTTTTGTCATTCATTATTGGTGGAACAAGCTCTCGCATTTCTATCAAATGAGGATGAAAGAATGTATATTTCAATTAATATGTTCAAAACTCATAATAAATACGCAGCTACTGCGCTTCTAATGAGGGCTATATTAAGGTAATTTAATTGTTGAATAAGATTTGTAGTAGATTGACTTTTTTTAATCAGCTCATGATCGTGATAATATGTACTTGACACAGCACAAAATCCTAGTATTTGAAATATGTTTTTTTTTACCAATTTTGGGAAAAGAAATTTTTTTTTTATATTACAAAATTTTTATTTATTTATCGAATCTACAAAGTAAATTTTATATTTGTAACTGTTACAGTATACCAATTTATCGATTTTTATCGATAATATCAAAATTAAATTAACTTTCGAAAAAAATATAAATTCGGACGGCATATGTTATACAATATATTGAAAATTTTAAATCTCAAGCTTTTTTTTGCTTACGAAATCACTGCATTCATACGGAAGGACCGTAGGATGGACAGACAGATATATATGTCTACATCAACTCATCTTGTCGCCTGATCAAGAACCATATATAAATATATACATATACAATACATAATATATAATCACATTTTTATACATATACATATATATGGGGTCTCGCCTTGTCTACGCCACCTTCTGGCTGGTACATAAATTTTCAAAATAACACCCTGATTTCCTAATGGGAAGCATGATCAAATTAACAATTTCAGATAATAAATATATTCTCAGTGATTTATCAGTAATATATCAAAAATGATTTTTTTTATCTAAGTTACATAATATATGCATATACTACTCCTACTTCTTTTATGGATGATTTTACATTAGATAATATCATTTACCTGTTAATTGAATTTTGCCAGCATTGCTGCTGACTTTTGAGTCCTGTGTCAGTTTGTGATGTGTTCGACAGCGGTAAATCTTTTGGGAATCATTCCTTGTAATGTTATATAGCAAAAGTTCGCCCGTAGGTAACATATGATTTTTACCATCTTTATTAAAAAAATATAATATAATATAAATTTAATTTAAAGAAATAAGTAAAAGAATTGACTATTTAGATTTTCCATAGAATATACTTACCTCCTTCTAAAGATGGATATATATTAAAGTTTGGTTCTTGCAACCAGGAAGTTACTGTAACGTATTCCTTGACAAACGGCGGAATGTTACATTTAATCAGTACATTACTACCAATAAATCCACCAGGATTCTGGACCTCCGGTTCATAATGTTGATAGACCACTACAAAATAACAAAAAATATGATAAGCACATTAAATATTTTCAGTCATATCACTAACCATATAACACATACATAGATATAACACGCAGAGCACTGAAATTCAGCGAATTCGCACAGTGACAAGTTGTCACTGTGCGAATTCGCTGAATTTCAGTTGTCCCTGACAAGACAGCCCCATGGCAAATTCGCTTTACTTTTTGCCGCGAGCAGCGGGTACTCTGTGACATACATGTGAGCTGCTGTAACGAAAAGTACAGATAGTGTGTGTGCATGCTCGTCGCGAAAACATATTCTTCGTATGAGCCTCACACTTCCATACCCTTTTTATAAATAATAAAAATGTCAACATATTGCATGGGCATAACAAACACTTTCAAAAGTTTGGTATACTCTACTGTCGCAAGAGAAGAAATGAAGCCTCAGCGAGCAAATTTCAATTTTGGTGTGCTGCTGCTGGTGAGTTCTTACATATATATATTCGAGAGAGAAGAGAGCAGATAATAAAAATATATGAGAGAGAAGAGTTCAGAAAATAAGCATACATGGTTGCATAGAAGGGCTTTATATACAAATGGACCATTACCGAAGGAGCGCTCGCAGAGCACTGATTTTCTTGTCACAGAGTACCCGCTACTCGCAGCAAAAAGTAAAGCGAATTTGGTGAATTCGCCTGGGGCTGTCTTGTCACTGTGGGAATTCGCTGAATTTCAGTGCTCTGCGTCTTATATCTATGTGTTATATGGTTAGTGGTTTCATACAGGCCTACCTGCCCAAAATGAGTTACAGTAAATTAAGTGATAAATGCGCTATAGAGTCTCTGACAAGAAAGCAGCAAATAAATTGAATAAACAAAAAAAAAAAAAGAAAACTGAAATTCCTGGTATACAAATAATGAGAATGGAAGCACAAACCTGCTTTTACTACCACATCCCTGGATATAACAGTACCAACACTGTTGGATGCTGAGCAACGATATACCGCCCAGTGAACATCTTGGCGAAATTCATCTGCAGCAAATGGTGGAAAATGTAGTGAGCCATTTGTGAAAATATGTTGAATCTAAAATATAAAAAATACAAATTACGAATACCTTTAAACAGAACAGAATTTGTCCCCATAAGGACATCTGGCGCATTATATTGTAAATTACATATTTGAATTTATCGATATTTTAATAATTAAACAATTAGAGTTAGTATTTTTAGTATTAAAGATCTGCTCTAAAAATATGGATGATCGAGGAATATATATATATAACCATATATATATCTATATATACAGGGCTAAATCGACTCGGCTTCTCTCCCTGATCAAGAATATATATACTTTATGGGGTCTGCCACGCCTCATTCTGCCTGTTACATACATTCACATTTCAACAAAAACATTATACCCTGAATTCCCATTTTCAATGGGTTCAGGGTATATATATATATATATATATATATATATATATATATGTATGTAACAGGCAGAATGAGGCGTGGCAGACCCCATAAAGTATATATATTCTTGATCAGGGAGAGAAGCCGAGTCGATTTAGCCCTGTCCGTCTGTCTGTCTGTCTGTCCGTCTGTATAGGGCGCGCATATCGAGTTTCTTTCAGAAATTCGATAACTGTTATCGTTTTATTGTTATCGATTAAAAACGAAAATCTAAATTCAGCTATAAAATTCTATCTAATTCATCTTTCTAGCTAGAGTCTTCAAATTTTGCATTTAGTGTTACGTAAGCCTTACGCAAGTTCTGTTTTTAATAAATTTTTGTTGCCACGCCCCCTTTGCCTCAAATTTGTAACTCCCGTATATCAAATACTAGAGTGCTTTGGCACATACACACATAAGGATGACGTGATCACGGCCAACAAGTTTGATCAAAATTGTTGCTCTAGAAAAAAGTTATTAAACATTTAATTTCCCATATCATTGGCATGCAAATAGCAGCAAAAGAACAGCTGACGCACCGACTTGCGTTTGTGTGTGCGTGTGCGTGTGTGTGTATGTTTTGCTTGTAATGAACGTACATATACATATGTATATAAAAGAAACTGAGAATGCACGGAACAACGGTTCATCGCAGGGCTCAGGGTATACCCTAGTCGAGCGGTCTCGACTACAGTTTTCTTACTTGTTTTGTATACCGTTGAAGCTATTGACTAAATTTACAAAAAACATATTCCAATCACTTTAGACTTGTGCTTTGCAAAATACACACGCTCTGAAATTTATTATGAAGAAAGTCCATCTACAAAGGACGCTGCATAAACTGCGCAGTTAGCAGAGCGCATGCTTATACATGCATACATATGTAAAATAACCATGATAGGAATATCGGCTCTTTTGGCTCAGGATATCTCCTAGTCGAGCAGTCTCGACTAGCGCACAATTGTTATTGCTAAATTTGTTCCCTGTGCTACACAGGTGGGCCTGAGCACTAAGGAATGCGTTGTTTTGGGTGCATAGAAAAAGTCCACTGATGTGCTACAAATTGAGAGAACGTCGCACAGAATAAAAAAAGTTGATGAACATATAGCAATGACCTATGCGGGTCTCACTGCCGATGCTCGTATATTAGTTAGTCGTACGCAGATGGAGGCTCAAAGCCATCGCTTAAACTTTGATAGTCCCTCAAGTGTAGAGCATATCGCAAGGTGTAATTAAAATAAAATTTACCAGCTCTATAGCTTCTGTTTCTTTACATATTTGGCAAAATTAAAGCAAAACTACACGCAAAGTTTTAGGCGGCGCCCATTTGGCGTCACATGTCTGGTTGGGGGCTTCGATTGTGATGGAAAGTCGCATCTATTTCAGACGGATTCTTCTGGAATCTACTACGAATGGTTGGCCAATACAACAGGTCGCATGGGAGAAACGGTGAATGCGTATCTTGAAAAGAATTTAACTGCAATTTCTGCCAACTCAGACACAATTTCAGCCATGAAGCACGTTGTAAGAGCCTTGCAAATGGCCACATCATCGGAAGTCAGTTTCATTGACATGGTTGTGCTCAAGAAAGAGGAGCCAATTGAATTTGTCAGTATAGATAAGTTAAAGTGTCTTATAGACTAGAAGACATTTCGGGTTGATTGAAATCTAATGGAATATTTTTCTGTTACATGGTTATATCACAGATTAATCAATAGATTGTTGGCACCAACATAAATAAAACGATTTTCAGATGAGCAATGTCTCTTATAATCTAATGATAGAATTAAATGTTTATATTCCATCCCATATATTATTCAATTTTAAGTTTCTACAATTTCAGCAGAGAGTACTCACAGTTACTTTTGAATAAGGGTTGTTAATGAAAGTATACATTCAAAATTTCATGTCTTTAGCACTTTATTACAGATAGGGAATTTCCGGATTTGCCACGCCTGGGATACTTAAACTTAGCTCCTATTACTTACAAATATGTAAGAATGTAATTAATTTCACAATCAAAAATAATAATAATAATAATAATAATAATAATAATAATAATAATAATAATAGAATCAACTATAATAATATAATATAGATGTTTGGATCAAACCTTTGATATTGATGTGATTGGATTGTTTTCCTTATCGAGCCACTGGACTAGTGGCACGGGATTTCCATGAGCAGTGCAATGGGCTGTATTTCCAACAGTGTTCAAAAACTCAATTCTACTAGGCGGTTCTAGTGAAAAGCTCGGCCCTTGCGTATCAAAGTAGTGAGATACTTCTGAAATTAAATTTATATATATATAAATTGGATTAGTATTAAATTTCTACTAATTCAAAATAGTTCCTTCGAAATTTCTTGCGAATTAATCAAAGCATAAACCAAATATTTGTTAGCATCTTAAATTCCATCTGTTTTATTCCATAACTGACTTTCGACAGTTTAATCTTCGAGGAATAAGAATATTAGTAGATATTTTTATCTCCTTAATGAATTTAAATAAATTTTTGTTTGTTTTTTTAATTAAATTCTATGTCAAATATTATTGACCTGTTCTTCTATTTGCATCCTTTGTTTCTTACTCCAAATTCTACAGGACAATAATAAAAGTATTGTTACTAGGTCTTCAATGCCTATCTTTGTCATATGTAAAGCAAAAATACAATGAAATGTCGGAAACAAACTACAATGCATTAAAATCACGGTATGATACGAGAATATGTATTATACATGTTATACATAAATGCATACATATTATACATGCATAACCGATTATCTGATTCACTTTAGTTGATCCGATCGATATGCTCATAGCCGGGAAAACTAAAAAATAACACAACTGAACTGGTAATCTTCATACAATATATTTTTTGTTTTTCATACATTTATGAATAAATGTTATATATATATATATATATATATATATATATATATATATATAACTCTTTTAATAAAACTCTCCAATGCTGTGTGCTGCAAATATCCCAAACCCTTACCTGTGCTGTTCATATACATACTTTTTCTAAGGACACATGCCATCCACCAACCCTTACGAAGAGAAAAACATCATTAAGGCCAGTCCATTCACAGCTCTCCGGATTGCATCGTAATAAAAGCAATCTATTAAATTTCATCTTGCCTAAACAACACCTTAGTATTCATTTTATTGTATGACAAATTCTGATAACATCTTTCAAAAGCCGAAAGAATAAGTGATATACCAGTAAATAATTAGAATATAAACTCTTTATATATTATATATATTGACTCTAGTACGTAGGTTTATACATAGTATTGGTATGAGTTGGCGAAGGTAAAGTATGTGGAGCAATTACTTAGCAACAAGTGACAAGTAGTTATTTGTACTCTGATCCCATTGAAAATGAGAAACAAGAAAGAAAACTCTAGTCGAGACCGCTCGACTAGGGTATACCCTGAACCCTGCGATGAACCGTTATTTCAAGCATTCTTCGTTTTTTTTCTTGATATACGGGAGTTACAAATTTGAGGCGAAGGGGGCGTGGCACCCAAAATTTAACAAAAACTGAAATTGCGTACTGCTTACATAACACTAAACGCAAAATTTGAAGACTCTAGCTAGAAAGATGAATTAATAGCTGAATTTATATTTTCGTTTTTAATCGATAACAATAAAACGATAATAATTATCGAATTTCTAAAACAAACTCGACATGCGCGCCCTATACAGGGACCTACAAAAACTCTCAAGCTATTGTAAGTTCTGAGATCGACGCGTTCATATATACGGACAGACGGAAAGACAGACGGACAGACAGACAGAAATTTGATGACTCTAGCTATAAGGATGAATAATGTGGAATTTTATAATTGAATAAAAATTTCCGCTTTTAATTAATGGCATTAAAAACAGTTATTGATTTTCTGAAATCTCTAGCTCTTATAGGCTCCGAGATCGACGCGTTCACACATACGGACATGCGGACAGGGGTAAATAAACTCAGTTTGTAGTCCTGATCAAAAATATATACTTTGAAGGGTCTGCCACGCCCCTTTCTGCCAGTTACATACATTTTCACAAAAACAATATACACTTTTTATACCCTGAACCCATTGAAAATGGGAATTCAGGGTATAATGTTTTTGTTGAAATGTATGTAACAGGCAGAAGGAGGCGTGTCAGACCCCATAAAGTATATATATTCTTGATCAGGGTGACAAGCCGAGTTTATATAGCCATGACCGTCTGTCCGTCCGTCCGTCCGTCCGTCCGTCTGTCCGTATGTATGAACGCGTCGTTCTCAGAAACTACAAGAGCTAGACACTTGAAATTTTTTATGTAGGTTCGTGTATATCACGATTCGATCGAGTTTGTTTCAAATAATCGATAACTATCATCGTTTTAATGTTATCGATTAAAACCCGATATCTTATACTCCTCCGTATATCAAATACTAGAGACTTGTGCTTTGGCACATACATACATATGGATGACATGATCACGCCCAACAAGTTTGATCAAAATCGTTTGTCTAGAAAAAAGTTATTAAGCATTTAATTTCCCATAGCATTGCCATGCAAAGCAGCCAAACAACAGCTGACGCACCGACTTGCGCCTGTGTATGTGTGTGTATGTTTTGCTTGTTATGAACGTACATATGCATGTTTATATAAAAGAAACGAAAAATGCTTGGAATAGCGGTTCTTCGCAGGGTTCAGGGTATCTCCTAGTCGAGCTGACTCGACTAGAGTTTCTTGTTAAATTATAATATTGTTATAGATTTTCAATATTTTGAACAACCAGCATACCTGTCGCAGTTGAAGAAACCCATAAAATCGATATAAATATAAAAGCATAGGAAGATTTCCGTCTTGATCCGACTTTCCAATTCATTTTGAAATCTCTTTCCAGTTGCTGAAAAAGTAAGTAAAAATAAAAGTAAAAATTTGTTATATTACTGTTGAAGCTTCTAAAATTAAAGATTAAAACAATGATAATTTCCTATTATTATAGTATTAAAATACATATAAATATATACATACATACATATACCTTTTAAGAAATATTATTTTGCTATTATTGTTATCTACGCAAATGCCGTACACTGAGGTAATATGTAAGAAAGCTCATGAATAAATGTGCTATTTCGGGGACTTTCCTAATCAATTTTTAATTAACCCATTGATAATCAGGATCATATCACAAAAGGTGGACACATAATAAGAACACATATTTGGGGTCTTTCAAATTTCCCACAAAATTCGCAAGAAACGTATATCAAACCTTGGTGGCTTGTGTTTGATCAAATACGGATACATGAAGCTCATTACTACGCTCACAAGATTCATTTCTAGAAAAGTTATTAAGCAATGCATTTCCCATAGTATAGTTATGAAGTGTCGCGCCTCCTGCTAGTTATGTACATATGTATATACTTTTCCACTAAGCCAAAATGGTGTACAAAATACGAAATACTACTATAGTCAGGAGTACCCTTTTACAATAATATTTTACATGTTGTGCAGCATCTAGTTGAAGCATTCTGAGTTATATAAAATTATTGAGTAATGATTATTTGTAACTCTTTTACGAGATAGAGTCTCTCATCGGTTTCGTTAAGATCAACTGCAGTTGGATATGTCGTTCCTCGCCCAGAATTTGTATACTGTATACATATATTATTATGTACATTTTACCATAATGTACCTTGTTGATTCGTTTTAAATTGGCTCAGTACGTTAAAATGTAAACTAAACTTTTTTGATACTTTTTGAGCACTATACACATTACAAAGATATAGTTGTTGCTTGAAAATGAAAGCGCGATAAAAAGCAAACTTGTATATGTATGTATGAGCATTGTGTTGATAAGTAACAATAGGCAATAATAAATAGCTGTAAGGCTCTTGAGCTCTCTTCAATGTGTTTAAGAGCGAAATATTTGAACTAAAACCGTTATAATCATCAGATATGCGTCACATGTGGCCATTTGATTATGATAATAATAATTCTTATCAATAGTGGATGCAATGATCCATTATCATAAAAAATAATAGTTTATGAAACTTAAGCTGTTCGCATTGATTAGTAAAATAATGTTCATTATCAATAAATCGAACTGCCGGTAAGTTGATTGCTGTCAGGCTTTTGCACTTGAAATTTATGTATTCTGGTTTCCTTAACACACATACAAGAATTGGCATGAAAAATGTGATACATACGTGTACATGAATGTGTATGCAGAAAGGCAAATGTATATAGCTTTGACGGGAGGCTTTTCAATCTATAAACACAACATTTTTTTCAAACTCAGTTTATGTGTCTTTTCGCGATAGAATTCTGACATGTGTCAATGAAGTACCGACTCCTTGGACACTCTCTCAGTGACTGGCACAAAAGAATGCAGCTTTTACAAAGAATTCCCGGAGCAGATGCTTCTGGTACATTGTATGCGCATCATCTGCGCAGATGCCGTTTGTCATCGAGCTTTCGT
Source organism: Drosophila mercatorum (assembly GCA_961210405.1). NCBI lineage: Eukaryota > Metazoa > Arthropoda > Insecta > Diptera > Drosophilidae > Drosophila > Drosophila mercatorum. Next base: position 135,982 of record CAUIUS010000002.1, on the reverse strand, counting down.
ATAACAATATCAAATCAAAAGCTATTAGTTCAAATCGCGAAATGTGCTAATTGGAATATTATAAGACAATGATAAGACAACAAACATGTTTTGATTGATAAATAATAATGAAATATTGTACACTATATGTATATATATAAATATATATATATATATATATATATATATATATATATATATATATATATATATATATATATATATATATATATATATATATATATATATATATATATATATATATATATATATATATATATATATACTCCTCCGAAATAGATGAGTCTATTTTCATGACATTTTGTGAAACTATTGGCAAGGTCTCAGAAAAGTCAATAAATTATTTTAGGGCTGTCCACCCCTAAAATTTGTTGCGCATACCCTAAAAGCATATAGAGAATACTTAGTATGTCAAAATGCAGCTTCGTTACTACTTGTTATACCCTGAATCCATTGAAAATGGGAAATCAGGGTATAATGTTTTTGTTGAAGTGTATGTAACAGGCAGAAGGAGGCGTGGCAGACCCCATAAAGTATATATATTCTTGATCAGGGAGACAAGCCGAGTCGATTTAGCCGTCTGTCGGTATGTTTTAACGCGTCGATCTCAGAACTTACAATAGCTAGAGACTTCAAATATAGTTTTGTTATTAAACATTTAATTTCCCATAACATTCGCTTGCAAATAGCAGCCAATGAACAGCTGACGCACCGACTTGCATTTGTGTGTGCGTTCGCCTGTGTATGTGTGTGTATGTTTTCTTTGTAACAGAGCTTGCAAATAACAGTTGAGCGTAATTTGCCTAGTTTAAATAAATAAATGCGGGTTTTTATGTAGAATTTTTTTTTATTTTATTAATTTAATACAAAACTTATATTACTTATCGTTAAGCTTAATAACTAATAGCGAATTTAAATTTTCGCCACTTATTGAACTTCTTCGTTCACTCAATATGAAGTGGAGCGCTGAAAATTCGCGTTCCACAGACACTTGGGTTGCCGGTGTTGCCAGAACTACCTGTGCAAGTGCTGTTAAATAAGGTTGTTTAAGTTTAATATCGTTGAAAAAATTTAAAATGCTGGAATTTAAGGGCAAGCGAATATACATCATGTCAAAATTCTCAATGTCATTATAAATTTTATTAAGTGGAGAAACAGGGTCTTCCCTGATTTCTGTCACTGTTTGAACTTCATCCAAATAGGCCGAAAACAGAGAACCCTCTCCAGATGAGGATACGTTAAAAGCATTTGAAGATGATAAAAGCATCAAAGAGTTCTTCTTTTTCATGACTTACAAGTGCTGAAACATTTTGTGTTGAATGAACCGTTAATAATAAAGTGATAATAAATTTAATATTTATCCTTGACTTTAGTATAGACAAGTATTAGTTTCTGACGAACACAATTTTAAAAGGTAATTAAAATTTTTCAGAGCTAAGAGTACCAACCACAAATAGAACAAGACAATAATTTTGGTCAAACTACAGTATATATCTTACTTGCTTCAATTCGATTAAACGATATGCTATTTTCTTTAAATTTTGTTTAGCCAACACTTTTTGATTATGCGACAGCATACAGTTTACCCGTGGATCCATATAAATTGCAGCCAACAATACTTCATTCTCTAACAATTTCTTTTCCCTTATTTTAATCTGAGCTAACAGTTTTTTTTTTTGTGAAATTGTGACTATTCTCACATTTCAATTTGAGTTCCATCCACAGTATGTAAAACTCACTATACACCAAATTCGTATCTTGAAGCTGTAAAGTAGCCTGATAAGTTCCTGTGAATGCCTCAATATATGTTTCCATCCAATCCCAATCAGCTTCTATAAAAATTTGTGTCTGTGTAGTTAGGAACTCCTTCAGGTCAAGCAATTTGGTCACCATTATGTAGGTTGAATTCCACCGTGTAACAACATCCAGCGATGGAATTTTTTTTTGTTCCTTAATTTTGTTTACGTTAAAAACGCACAATTGCAGAGTGTGCGATGCGCATCTCACAAGGTAAATATTATTAAGTTCAATGGAATCCAGTTTTTCCATAACACTTTCAACATTCGCATCATCGTCAAAAAGGGATTCCTCCGTGGATTCGTTTAAAATCTGGACAGCTTTGACCATGTTCTTTCCATTGTCAGATGTTATGCTGAGTGTATAAATGTGATATTCTTTTAAAATATGCATATTAAAACTTTTCGTTTGTTCAATTCTTACCTGAAGACTTGATCTAGTGTGATTCCATAATCATGTAGGATCTCTAGAATTTTGTCCTTAATGTACATCCCAGTGTGTGCATCCGCTAGCTGAATCATGCCTAAATTTCTTACGACGATTTCAGTTTTTGATAGGCTTGAATTGATGAGCTGCAAATTTACACCTAGAATTTCTTTATCCATTCTAGTGGCAACATCAATTTAGAGCGACACTAGCTTGCCTTTCACTATCGCCCTTATGCTGTCCTTAATTGATAGCTCTTTAGCACACACAAAATTCATAATGTTTCGCGACGTAACGGGGCTCATTCCAAGTGAACTATAAATTGGATTCATAATTTCGGTAAAACCATCACTATCCAGGAACAGAAAAGGTTTCCCTCCCGTAGTGACAATTTTAACTAATGAACAAATTATGGCGTTTTCACTTGTGTGAAACGATATTTTCCTGTTTTTTCCAATAGCATTGCCAACGGAGTCCTCTGTATCGCTCCACTCATTAAATACTTCCATATGATTTGCTCTCAAATGTCTTTTTAAATTTGTGACATGAATGCCTGCTAATTTCGACCCACACACATTACATGTTGACTTATTAGACTCTGCATTAAATTCGAAGAATTTATGCACTCTTTTATTAAGATCTCTTCCCATTTTTCACAAATTCAAACGCGCTGTTTGAGTGTCACTATACACACAAAAACTTTTTGCGTCGCACATGAATTTGTATCAGTCACTCAAAGACCTTTTTCTTAATTTCACTCAAGCGTTCCGCGGTCTGACCGCAACAAATGGGAAACGAAAAAAACGGTTGTAGTCCGACCGTGAGAGAACTGGGCGAAGACCGGGGTTTTTCCGTCGCTCGCGAACATTTTCGTCTAATACTCAGTGAAAACTGTTATTCGAAGACCGCGCAATATGGTCAACTGTTATTTGCGAGCTCTGCTCTGAGAATGCACGGGATAACGGTTTTTCGCAGGGTTCAGGGTATACCCTAGTCGAGCGGTCTCGACAAGAGTTTTCATACTTGTTTAATTTTTCAACTTATTCTGAATTAATACTCAATTGTCAGACTATACCATTATAATACTTTTATTTAAGTCTGTTTTGTTAAGTGAACAATGCCAACAAAACGCAAAGTGGCTAATTTTAACTATTATACAAGCAAGAGATTTAAAAGATCCCTAAGAACCGAAGAACAAATTCAGCATCAAAATACTTATACACGAGTGAGTATGGCGCAATTGCGCTAAGAGCAATTACAATAAAGTAATAAGCGCCGACAATCACGCCGTTTTACAAAGGATCAACAGCTCCAACAGGGACATGGACAAGGAATGCTCGGGAAAAAAATGAGAGGTAAAGTTTATCATAAAATGGGTTCATCGGTGCCAAACGAACCACGCATAAAATATTTACAGTTATACTTTATGGGTGGCGGGGATTCGGAAGCATGCTCTCGAGTAGGTAAACCATCCAGTTTATGTTAGCTAAAGATGGGCTTAAAAAATACTGTTCATTCGAAAGCATTAAGCATTATGTTACAATAAATTAATTTTTTCTAAGCTACAAATAATAATAAAAATAATTTAGATGACAATAAGACGTTTGTCCGGTAATCTAGGCAATATATGTTTATATTTTTTTTCTCTACTAGAAATACTATAAAATGCATAATGTAGGTATAGTAAAGGATATAAAATAATTTCTATATACAAGAGTGTTCTAGTCAAAACTGCTCGACTAAAAGATTTCCTGAACCCTGTGAAGAACAGATATTCCGAACATTTTTACATTTTTATATCTCATACATAAGCAACATATGCACACACAGACACACTCACAGGCAAGCACAAGCACGGGCTCTACTAACTGCGCAGTTGACGCAGAGACTCATTAAAATGGGAATTTGGGGTGTAATGTTTTTGGTTATAATATATATAATATATATAATATACATATATTCTTGGTCAGGATGACAAGCCGAGACGATCTGTCTGATCGTCCATCCGTCTGCCCGATTGTCCGTCTGTCGATCTCAGAATCTATAAGAGGTACTCTTAAATATTTTATGTTGCTTAAAAAAATCTATAACTATTTACGATTCAGTGTTATCGATTAAAAACTGACATTGTTATTAGTTCTAAGACTCTATCAAATACATCTTTGTTGTTAGTCTTAATATTTTGTTTTTATTTTCATGTGTTTTATATGTAATTTCGATTTTTGTTTAATTTTTGATGACACGCCCATTTTCAAAAAACATATTTCAAACACATGTGAATGACATTATCACACTATGAAAGTTTGATCAACCTACAAAAAAATGTATTAGCTGGTTTATTATTAAAAATCCATAAAACAATGTGCATTTTTACAATAGGTTTTTATTTAAATTATTTTTTGCAGAAATGAAAATTATATTCGAAATTAAATACAAGATAATTATCAGTTAATATACAACAATAAAAATAAAAAATAAAATACTATTTTATAGTTTAGTACGTTTACTACTTAGATTTCCCCTTGGGCTCTCAGTAGACCTCTTTCTCGAAAGATTGACTGACTTTTCCCTGTAAATAAAATATGATAGATATTGACTAACAAGAATACAAAAGTTTCTTACTCTGGCGTATGTACATCTGTTGGATTATCATTAGTGGAAAATCTTCCGTCTCCTGAGCTTTGGTCTTGTTCAGCCAAATTTGTCGGTATATTAGGAATAGTTTTTAATATATTTTGCGTTGTATTTATGCTCTTGCTTTTATGGAATGATTCGGGCAAAATTTTTTTAGTCAGAGTGGACAATGACTTAGAATTATTCGACATTGATTCACCGCTTTTTTTATTATCGGTTGCTGTTGTGTGGTCCGCGGTAACATCCTTAACTGCTGTCAATGAAGCTTTTGATGGTGATATATTCTGATGTGAAGTATTCTTGGACTTGTAAATATTTGCATTTTGCCTATTATCGCCATTTAAGTTGGAAGCACTTTTTTGAATCGCATGCCTGCTAGATTTTGATTTTTCTGTTAATGAATTAACAGCAGTAAGAGATATACTGGGAGATATTTCATAAAGCTGCTTTGTAATACTACTTGTACCTGGAGGACTTGTTGTTGGTATTATTTGCATTTCAGAATTTCTCTTTAAGAAATCTTTTGAAATGGATGCCCCAGCGCCACTGGGATATACTGACGTAAAATTTGACGGTGTCGAATGTATTGCTGTAGCGGCTGTCACCGATTCAGTGTTTAGCGCTGATTTAATATGATCAACTGAACTTGTGGTACGCGTTTGTTGTTTTTTTAAATTTACAGAATTCTTTGAGAGTGATGTACTGACTGGTACACTTACTGGCAATGATGATGTAAGATCTACTGAGCTTAGAATATTGTGATCAACTGGTTGCTTCGATCTAGTTGAACTTTCTTTTATATTTATACTATCAATATCGTCAAGCATCTTATTTGGATAAAGCAAATTGGGGAAAGTATTAAAACCTCCTTTTAAATTTGAATGTAAGTCTTCAGCTTTTGCAGATGAACTGTATCCCTGGGGTACGTAATTTAATAGATTCGATAACGGGTTTTCCAGCAATTGCTTGTAAGGACCTAAGATTGGAAGAACATTGTTTGAGTTGGAATTTGCTGATGAGTTTTCCAGTGACGTAATTTCTGAAGGAATCGGATGGTGAAATTGTGAATGATTCATTGAACTACTATGACCTTTTTGTGTATCAAATAAACTTAAGTCACTTCCCTGTAATTTAGAATTTGTAAGGTTTTGCATATGTGACAGAATCGATGGATTCGATGGTAAACGATTAAGACCTGGCGTACTAAGAACGTTAAATGGCGATGGACCAAAAGTATTTTCATTTAAACAAGAGTTCATATCTGGATACCGCAAAGATGTATACTTTTGATACAAATTTAGAGTATCTATATAAGTTTGATTTAATCCATAACTGTATGGTGGTATTAATGACGCAGATTGCAGACTGTAACTTAGTAGAGTTTGCATCTGAAAGAGATAAAAAGTTGTTAATAATAATAATTGAATAATACTTTCAAAAAATAGTTCTATTGTATATGACCCTTTATAACTTCGGTTCAGTACTAATATATGACTGTAAAGCAATGCAAACAAAAATATAAACCAATGACTAATTTGTGTGATTTTTATACCCTGAACCCATTGAAAATGGAAGATCAGGGTATAATGTTTTTGTTGAAATGTATGTAACAGGCAGAGGCGTGGCAGACCCCATAAAGTATATATATTCTTGATCAGGGAGAGAAGCCGAGTCGATTTAGCCCTGTCCGTCTGTATCTGTCCGTATGTATGAACGCGTCGACCTCAGAACTTACAATTGCTAGAGACTTCAAATTTTTTTGGTAGGTCCCTGTATAGGGCGCGCATATCGAGATGGTTTCAGAAATTCGATAACTATTATCGTTTATTGTTATCGATTAAAAACGAAAATCCTAATTCAGCTATAAAATTCTATCTAATTCATCTTTCTAGCTAGAGTCTTCAAATTTTGCATTTTGGCTTTACGCAATTTCGGTTTTTGTTAAATTTTGGGTGCCACGCCCCCTTCTCCTCAAATTTGTAACTCCCGTATATCAAATTCTAGAGACTTGTGCTTTGGCACATACATACATATGGATGACATGATCACGCCCAACAAGTTTTATCAAAATCATTCGTCTAGAAAAAAAGTTATTAAACATTTAATTTCCCATAACATTCGCTTGCAAAAATCAGCCAAAGAACAGCTGACGCACCGACTTGCGTTTGTGCGTGCGTTCGCCTGTGTATGTGTGTGTGTATGTTTTGCTTGTAATGAACGTACATATACATATGTATAAAATAAACTGAGAATGCACGAAATAACGGTTTTTCGCAGGGTTCAGGGTATACCCTAGTCGAACGGTCTCGACAAGAGTTTTCTTACTTGTTTATTCCTAAAGAATGAAAAAATATATTTCTTACGCATATTAGTTAAAGTTTAACTTTGCAAAATTAATATAGTCTTCCTTAGAAAGTATAAATATATTTGAATACCCAGAGAACCCTTTAAAAACGATAAATTAAGTTTGATTTTGAAAATATGTATGTAATAGGCAGAAGGAGATATGGCGAACCCCATAAAGTACATATATTCTTGATCAGCTTGGTTGAACGCAGTAGTCTCGTAAACCAACCATATCTAGAAATCTGAAACTTAGCATGCATACCATACGCAATACTAGTTCTTATAGCCGGAATCCATTGAATATGGGAAATCAAGGTACAATTTTTTTTATTAAAATGTATATAAGAGACAGAAGGAGACGTGGCAGACTTATAAGGTATATATATATTCCAGATCAGCTCGACGAGACGTCTGTATGAACGCGTCGATCTTGGAACCAATAATAGCTAGAGACTTGAAATTTTTATGTAGGTCCCTGTATACCACGAAAAGTTCGAGTTTGTTAAAAAAAATCGATAACTATTTAAATTTTAGTGTTATGGAATAAAACCTAAATCGATACTTAGTTATATAATTCTATCTAAGTAATCTTTATAGCTAGAGTCTTTAAATTTGATTTTAATTTTTTTTTGTTTCAAATACTAGAGACCTGTGCTTTGGCACATACACACATATGAATGATCACGCCCTGCAAGTTTTATAAAAAAAAAAGTTCGATAGAAGTTATTAACATTGGCATACATATAGCCGCCCAAGTGCAATTGATGCATCGATTTGTGTCATATACATATGTATATCAAAGAAACGGAGAATGTTCGAAATACCGGTTCTTCGCAGGGTTCAGAGTATCCCCTTGTCGTTCGGTCTCGACTAGAGTTTTCTTACTTGTTTACTCCAAATTTCGATAATTAATTAATAATTAAATTATCTTCGTTTATGTGTACGGCTAAATCTAGAGATTTTCAATTTACTGTGTGGATCAGTGCAATGAATACACAGATTTTGTAATTTTTGGATTTTGGATACCACGCCTCCTTCGCCCAAAAAAACGTATTTCAAATACTGGAAACATATGCTTTGGCAAATACAATCGTGTGAATAATGACATAATGACATCACATTGTAAAAATTTGACTAAGAAAGTCCAGCCAAAAATTTAAAAATGTTATATAGTTATGCGTGCGTATGTGTGAGTATGTGCTACTTACAATATATGCAAAATTTAATTTTAGGGACTATTATTTGACCAATGTAACTTAGTCCAAACTTATCAAATATTTTGATATATAGACTCGATTTTGAATATGTTTTGATTTCTAATGAGTACGCGAAACTACAGATTTATTAAATGTTATTTTAATATTTAAATTCTTAGTAAATTCCTTTTTAAACAGTGTCGAATTATTGACTTGAAATAAAAAAAAAGTCCGTGTGAGAAAGTTCGTAATACATTGATGGCACTTAAAAAAAATGTGCACGACAATCAATTATATTAATCAAGAATAATACTTACATCAAGACTCGGAACAGCCCCTAAATATGATGCCAGTTTTGCGGGAGGAATATAATTTTGAATCCTGTAATCAATTTTATGTATATTACGGGAATATTAACAATATAAACTTACTTCTCGGCATTCAATCCTTCCTGTTGAGCTAATTAACAAGAAAAACTTTTGCAATGAAGCTATTAGGCAAGTATTATTAATTGTTTGTCACATACCCAAGTTCATTTGCAATTCTCTTTCATATGTATCCCAAGCATCAGCTTTTTCCTGTTCACTTAGTTCTTGCTCTACTTTATTCTCTAAAAGACTGTCGTGTTCGTGATATTTATAAACCAACTCTGATTGCCGTAAAAGATGTGCTAATATTGTATCTTTTGGTAATACAGGCATTGTCCTTTCGCATTGTTTGGGGACACTTAACCTAAATATTAAAATATGATTACAAATTGAAATATTTTATGTAACACTTAATTGACATTAGAAACCCTTACGTATACAGTTCAGCCAATTCTGCCATGTTGTAATGTCTATCAATTTGCTGTTCATCAACAACTCGAAAGCTCATTGCTTGCTTTGTGACAGATCGCGAGTAGACCTTTTCTTCCATTGTTCCCTGTGTAATATTATTCTTGAGTCTGAATATAAACTTACATAGTTTCAAACATACCATTGCTAGTAAACGGTATATATAACAGTTTTTTTTTTGGCCCAGTCGAAATATGCGAAAAATATTTTGCTGATCGTTAGAAGGATTCCATGAAGTGTCCAATATTATAACTCTATTTGCACCAATTAGATTTATGCCTTGGCCTCCAGCTTTGGCAGATATGAGGAAAACTCGTGCTCGTCTGTTAGCTTCACTGTTAAAACGTTTTATCATTTCATGTCTAATATTTTTCGGTGTTTTTCCATCTAGCCTATAATAATCTTGGCCATTGATCCAAGTATTTGAAACTTTATAGCTTGTTGGAAGATCTACAAAAATGCAGGCTAAATTTTAAGTTGAGCTACATGACTACGTATTAAAATTTATGCTATTTAATTTAACGTTTTTTTAATAGCTTTTAATATTTCAATATTTAAACTAACTTAAAATCAAATATTTCAATAAAAAAAACTGTTCTCAATAATAGACAGCATCGGAGAATACCATGAAAGTTCAGAAAATCATTTCATATTATAATAAAAAAAAATAGTTCATAATAATAATAATAAAAATAAAAGTTTGATATTGGGGATTTCCAAAATATTCATCTTATTACTTTCGATTATACATACTTTTACACCACACTTTTTCTCTGTCTACGATTTTCAAAAAGATTGTAAAGATTTTTTAATAATGAAACGCAAGTAAGCTATTGTCATATCAATAAATAAGAACGTTCAGTACGGCATTACCGAGTGCGTCCAAAACATCTCACGAACGCAAACCACGCTATTAAAGCTTGGTAAAAATTTGGAATATATACTATTGAAGCTTGATAAAAATTTGGAATATATACTCGGATATGCCCTCGTCAAGACACGCCCACTTGGAGCGAGGCAAATCTGAAAGTGCATTTTTGTAGAAGTTCTAGAAATTTTAGATTTGGAATGTGTACTCGTGATGATACCACAAAATCAAGAAGTTTTGGCAGATATATCTACGCCAGCAAGGGCAAACCGTAAGAGTATATATATCACACAGTTTTAGTGCGAAAAGCTTAAAAATTGGATGTTGAGTTAATAGTAACCTCATCTATTGATTCCCGCAAATAATTTTAAAGTCCCATTGAAGAGAGCGTGGCCAAACGGGGAAAACTACAGCTTAAGAGTTGAAAACTCAGAATTTAATGATTGGGACCTTTGACCTCTTCTATTAATATTATGTATCTATATATTATATATATATATATATATATATATATATATATAAACAGTTTACAAAATGAAAAAAGTCATACAAGTTCAACTTTAACATCATATTTGATTAGGAAATAGACTTTTTTTTCCTCACAGTATATTTTCCTTATATTCTTTAATAAAATATATAGTAAAAATAGCAACAAAGACATTAATTATTCAAAGCAAAAAAATACACCAAATATTATCTGTCTATTAATTGTTTGCAAAATGCATACATTGATATTATGAGATCGATATTTCTTTAAGATCAAAATGGAATTGAGTAATATTTGGTATTCCCTCCATTAGCTTCCATTACACGTCTGAGGCGTCGAGACATCGACAATATTAGGGCATTTATTGTGGTATTTTACGCCACTCCTCGTTTATTCCAACGAATTAAATCATTTTCCGAAGTTGGACACCGTTTGGCCACATTTTTCTTCAGTGATGCCCACAAATTCTTAATAAGATTGAGATCCAGGCTCTGGGGTGATGTGTCAATAACTTTCTCGTAGTTATAAAGCAGCCAAGGGTGACACAGCAGTGATTTGTGCTTTGGATCGTTGATCTGATGCAGCTTGTATTTCAGTTTTTCTGGTGTTTGCCGGATCAACGAAGCCAAAGTTGTGCGTACATTCTGTCAATTCGTTTTTTTAAAATGTCCAAATAAAACTCCTTGGTCACCTTTGGAAGAAATACAGGCCCCCACTATGACTGAAAGCTTGCCAAACTTAAGAGTAGGTACTATGGCCTGAAGGGCTGTTTTTGGTTTCCGCCAAACACTTCCAGGGCCATCATTTTAATACATTATCTTCGTCGCGTTGCAAAAATTACATTATTTCAATAGTCCAGAGGATTGTCAACATTAAGTCTTGCGAAGGTCAATCGTTTCTCAATATTTATAGCAGACAACAACGGCTTCTTCCTAGCCACCTGTGATGAGTATTTGTGGAAATTGAGTATTTTTTTCAAGTATCAGCACACTGAAGGTTTATTTTAATGTCAATAACCAACTCTCTTAGGCTGGTTTGTGGCTTGTTATCCACGGTCTTCAGTATTTGTGAACAAACCGTCGAGAGAGCATTGCTGGTCTGCCTTTAGAGCTGTTAATTTCCAGTCTATTTTCTGTTTCCGGCTGATTAATAATATTGTAAACTTCAACTTCCAACTTCTTTTTTATACCCTGAGCCCATTGAAAATGTGAAATAAGGGTATAATGTTTTTGTTGAAATGTATGTAACAGGCAGAAGGAGGCGTGGCAGACCCCATAAAGTATATATATTCTTGATCAGGGAGAGTCGATTTAGCCCTGTCCGTCTGTGTCTGTCCGTCTGTTCAAATTTTTTTGTAAGTCCCTGTATAGGGCGCGCATATCGAGTTTGTTTCAGAAATTCGATAACTGTTATCGTTTTATTGTATTATTATTTATTTATTTATTATATTGTTATCGATTAAAAACGAAAATCTAAATTCAGCTATAAAATTCTATCTAATTTATCTTTCCAGCTAGAGTCTTCAAATTTTGCATTTAGTGTTATGTAAGCCTTACGCAATTTCGGGTTTTCTTAAATTTTGGGTGCCACGCCTCCTTCGCCTCAAATTTGTAACTCCCGTTTATCAAATACTAGAGACTTGTGATTTGGCACATACATACATATGGATGACATGATCACGCCCAACAAATTTAATCAAAATCGTTGGTCTAGAAAAAAAGTTATTAAACATTAATTTTCCCATAGCATTGCCATGCAAATAGCAGCCAAAGAACCGCTGACGCAACAACTTGCGCTTGTGTGTGCTTGCGCCTGTGTATGTGTGTGTGTATGTTTTGCTTGTAATGAACGTACATATGCATGTGTATATAAAAGAAATGAAGAATGCTTGGAACAGCGGTTCTTCGCAGGGTTCAGGGTATACCCTAGTCGAGCGGTCTCGACTAGAGTTTTCTTACTTGTTATACCCTGAACCCATTGAAAATGGGAATTCAGGGTATAATGTTTTTGTTGAAATGTATATAACAGGGAGAAGGAGGCATGGCAGACCCCATTATGTATATATATTCTTGATCAGGGAGACAAGCCGAGTCGATTTAGCCCTGTCCGTCTATCTGTCTGTCCGTCTGTCTTTCCGTCTGTCCGTATGTAGGGCGCGCATATCGAGTTTGTTTCAGAAATTCGATAATTATTATCGTTTTATTGTTATCGATTAAAAACGAAAATATAAATTCAGCTATTAATTCATCTTTCTAGCTAGAGTCTTCAAATTTTGCGTTTAGTGTTATGTAAGCAGTACGCAATTTCAGTTTTTGTTAAATTTTGGGTGCCACGCCCCCTTCGCCTCAAATTTGTAACTCCCGTATATCAAGAAAAAAAACGAAGAATGCTTGAAATAACGGTTCATCGCAGGGTTCAGGGTATACCCTAGTCGAGCGGTCTCGACTAGAGTTTTCTTTCTTGTTTCTCATTTTCAATGGGATCAGAGTACAAATAACTACTTGTCACTTGTTGCTAAGTAATTGCTCCACATACTTTACCTTCGCCAACTCATACCAATACTATGTATAAACCTACGTACTAGAGTCAATATATATAATATATAAAGAGTTTATATTCTAATTATTTACTGGTATATCACTTATTCTTTCGGCTTTTGAAAGATGTTATCAGAATTTGTAATACAATAAAATGAATACTAAGGTGTTGTTTAGGCAAGATGAAATTTAATAGATTGCTTTTATTACGATGCAATCCGGAGAGCTGTGAATGGACTGGCCTTAATGATATTTTTCTCTTCGTAAGGGTTGGTGGATGGCATGTGTCCTTAGAAAAAGTATGTATATGAACAGCACAGGTAAGGGTTTGGGATATTTGCAGCACACAGCATTGGAGAATTTTATTAAAAAGAGTTATATATATATATATATATATATACATATATATATATATATATATATATATATATATATATATATATATATATATATATATATATATATATATATATATATATAAATTTTATTATTATATATATTATATATTATTATTATATTACTTACGAATGTGTTGTAATATTTCAGAATCCGACTCCGTTATTTTTTTAAAAAAATATTCAACGACATTGAGTACTGCAACAAAAGCCGAGAAGATTAAGCTGAAAAATATCAATAAGCGTTTAGTAAAATAATTTAGCACATAAAATAATCGCTCACAGTTTACTGAAACCGTAGATTAATCTAAACTATTTTTCCATTTTGAATTTTGTAACTAGAAATCAAATTTTTAAATATACCTAGAAAATATAATAAAATGATTAAGTTTAATGATACTTGGAAATAAAGAAAACAGGATTGAAGATTGTGAATTCTATCATTAAAAGCAAACAAAAAAGTCAATATCTAAAATTTGCCTTGACTAGTCGGTCGGAGTTCAATGTATCTAGTAGGCACCTCCGATTAGAGTTTTCTTACGTGATATTATTTTGAAATCTTACCATTTCTCGCCTTTTTCTTCGCACATACGAAGAATCGAAAACATTGTTCGAAGCTTATTACTTGGCATAATGGTCTCCAGATCTTTTTTTGAAAGATATTTTCGCCACCAATCATTAGTCACAGAAATCACACCAGTTTGACTATCATAAATATCATCTGGTTGATCGTCATCTGAGTGCGGGCATCTGTGTTTTTTGTTATCCTTTCTATTTTTTTGCTAAAAATTTATTATGAAATTATTGTATATTATTGACGTCGATGTGTACTTACAACGTTAGCATTCTTCCACGCGTCTTCGAGAACTTTGGGATGTGTCCATATCTTTAATTATTTATAATAAAGTAAGTAGCTAATATTCATTTAACAAAAATTCTAGGATTACCTTTCTTAAAACAGTATAATCAGTGATGAGACTTTTTCCTCGACTATCTCCACGGCTGGCTATAGCTTCCAAAATAAATTCATATAAGGTGTTCTGGAATCAAAAGATTTTTAATATGTGGCTAGACAAAATGAACAAACCAGTTATTTTTAAATTAAACTAAACGAAAATAAAATTAAATCTTATTATTAAAATTAGTATACTCTTTTACTTTTCTTTGAAATTTATCGCTTACTTACTTGAACCGCAGTCATTGGAATAAAAAGGACATATTCAAATTTTTGCGGTAAAAATGTTTTTAGCAATTCAGCTTCCTTTCTCTGTAATGAAAAAAGGAAAAACTTAATTTGCATTATATTTGTCAGGAAAATGAAAGTCTAACATATTTTCTATTTAAAGACGTATTAATAATTTTCTTTTTTCAAACAAATATTTTGTTTTAATTTTACAGGTCCCCAAAAGGTTACGGTTTGCAAATTTCCCGAATAACTCAGAAAGGGTAGAATTGTTGAAACAATAAAATTACTTAAATACCTGCACAAATTTTGATAGTTTTTTATGCAAGACATACGATCTTTGCTTCATAACTGTGATATCCTTTTTGCCTGAGTCCTTATGTTGTCCATTCTTTATTGGATTAGCATATAAATTTGCAAATTCCTTTTCTGTACCGAGGTATAGTGGCTTGATAAAATTGACCATACTGTAATCTACCATTAAAAAAACGTAGTTTAATAACTTTATGATATTATCAAACATAGCGAAAATATATACAAACATTCTTTTAGATTATTTTGAATTGGAGTTCCAGTTAAAATAATTCGTTTTGGTGTTATTATTTTTGCAACAGCTAGACTTATAGCTGACTTGCTATTTTTTATAATATGACCCTCATCACAAACAACAAGATCAGCACCTAAAATTATTTGTATTGGTTTTTTATCTTATTAAAATATTAATTAAATTACCAGGTTGCAGTAAATATTTGTTTACTTTTTCACGAATGGCCTCTAATTTGGTGGAACTTAAGTTTCCTCGCTTTTTATATGAGTGATAAAACACAAGAGTCCGAAAAGCCTCATATCCTACTAACAAGCAGCCAGCTCTGTTAGCCGATGATAACGACCATTCTTCTAATACTCTTAATTTATCTGAAATATCACTAAAGTCAAAAAGACAATTAAAAATACGTACATTAAACTTATATTAATAATAATAATTTATAAATAATATAATAAATTATGAAATAAAGTATAGATGTATGATTCAAAAGTCAAATTTATTCTGATATGTTAAGGAAACGCACCAAAAACGAATTTAATTATGTTCATAACATTTCACATTTCACAAGTAAATGCTTATTTGCTTCTTGATATGTCATTCTGTATTTTCCGTTAGAAAACTGTATTGATCTTTTTAATTATAGGAAACACCATTGACAAACAATTTAACAAAATCAAGAATCTTAAATGAAAAAACACGTAATATCAAGATAGACTTTATAAAAACTATTTCTATATTCTATATATATATATATATATATATATATATATATATATATATATATATATATATATATATATATATATATATATATATATATATATACATATTTTTTTTTTAAATTATTACTTACGATGAGTCTGGAAAAACGAAAACTTTTATGTGAGTATTGCTTTTCAGTGGCCCCAACCAGCGTTGCAGTTCATCAGCCCAATTCATAACCGTACTCTTTGGACAAAGAACTAAAACTTTTGTTGTATTTAGTTCTTTGTATGAAATAACGGTGTGTAGAAGAGCTATTAACTAATATATATGCATTTAGAATACGTTCATTTATGTTCACAATAATACTTTAAATGACTTTTCACCTGCAAAGTTTTCCCCAGGCCCATACAATGAGCCAAAATGCATCCCGAACCAGAGTTCTGTTTTGAGTGATCAATTCCTCCGTAGCATGAATCATACATAAATTTAACTCCATCGATTTGATGCGGCTTCAATTGTTTTAAGATGTCGTCATCGACCTTTATAAATGTTTTTGTGTTTTCCATATAATCAAGTATTAGATCACCCTTTTTAGCATTTATGGATGTATTTTTTAGTCTCTTTGATAACATGACATGTTTCTTTTCCAGCCTCCTTATTCTTTCGCTTTCTGATTTTTGAGCGGCTCTTGTTTCATTAGCCAGCTGATCCATGCGCAGCATTGGCTTAATAAATCTCGTTTTTTCGTCAACTGGCTCTGGCTCAGCATCAGAATAATCACTTTCAGAACTAAGAACGATTTCCTCGTTTTGATTACGTTTTTCCGCTTCAGACAATAATTTCTCCAATGATTTCTTGGATTTATTTTTGTTAATAAAGTTTTCATTGTAAACTCCAAAGCAATTAGATTCTTTTTTCTCAGATTCCAATTTACTCTCCTTAAATTTATTGTCCCTATTTAAAATATCGGTTTCGCATTTAAAAGATTGCAGAAATTTGTCAACCACATCTCCTTCATTCTCATCTTCCGTTGAAGATTCTTTCGAAAGATTGTATTCGCTTTGATCCGAAAGACCAGAATCACTATTAGATTCATTTAATAATTGCTGTTTTATTTGCTCGTTAAATCGTAAAAGGTATTGATTCTCCGTTATAGTCTCATCTTGATTCTAAAAAAAAGTGTTTAATATGAAGATGTACTTTTAAGAATTTAAGTTCTACAAATAATAACATATTGCCCATGTTATGTTTCAACTACATACAAACTCACTTCTTTGAAACTATTTTCGGTATCGTATATCTCCAAATCATCATCCAATTCAGTAGGCGCATTTGCAGCTGTAGTACCAACAAATTTTTGATAGATTTTATCATTTGATTTGACCACCCTGTTTTGTGTATGTCGCTTTTTTAATCCATTTAAATTGGTGAGCCTGTTATTTAAAAAATACTGTTATTGAACATTAAAATTAAAAAAAATAATAAAATATAGTTAGGATAAAGGAGCTTAAGCCAAGACTTTCTGTATCTGTCTGTATCTCCTATACCTTGGGACATTGATTCTCAACTAAATTATTCAACTTATTGTTTTTTTGTAATGTAATAGAATTTTTGAGAGCATATTTAGATAAAAAAAAATTTATACAAACCTCTCTATTTCTTTATCCGTATTATTTTCTGATAAACATGAATTTGAATTCTCATTATCAAATTCACAAGAACTTTGCCAAAAATTATTATTATTAAAATCTAAATTAATATATTTACTAAGATCAATACCGTCGCTGAATTCAAATTCTCTATTAAATCTGTAAGTTGCATTAGTAGTTTTAGCTAATAAGTGTCGATCTTCTGCCCTCCCGTGTTTCTTAAGATCATCCAAAATTTCACTCTCACTCCCTGTAGTAGAGGTAGCTGATGTATCCAAGAGATACTTTTTAGCGTTATGATTATTTCTACGCCTTTTCTTAAGCGATCCTTTCGAAAATGTTTGAATACATTGATCAGATGTATTAATAATATTTGCCACTATTTTAAGTTTTTTAATTTTTTCAAATATGTAATCTTTGAACTCTTCTTCCGTTTTAGAGGACAATTCTTTGCATTCATCATAGAAATTCTTTACAAAATCAATTGTATCCCTTAAAACATTATTTAATACACGTTTATTTTCAGTCACGTGTTCATAAAGGCTTTCAAAATATTCATCATTGCCCTCAATTTCCAAGGGTTCCGAACAGTTTTCTGAAAGAGTCATGTTACTCCGAGTTAGACATTCATTTGGTTTTGTATCAGCATCTTTATCGGTATTCGCCAACTGAAACTGTTTAATTTTATCAATTGTATAATCTATGAAGCTTGTAAAATTTTCTGGGACTTTTTCAAGAATCGATCCATTGGTTAAAATGTAACTCAAGAGTACAGCCTTAACAGTATCCAACTTAGGTTGGGTTACCAATCCTTGAGATGTATAGTTATGATCATTTAAGGCATCCGAAAATTCCACATCACGCTGTGGATATTTTTCAGACTCTTTCTGAAGAGCATACATTTCACCAACGCTGTGAAGACTTGGGCCACATTCCGCACTAATTTCCTGAACTGTCTCGACCTCTACTTGACAAATTTGTTCCATTGGCAAATCCATGAATGTCGTCTCTGAAATTTGTTCATCCTCAAAAGTAATTTCGCTTTTGATATGTTGCTGGTTCATAGACATATTATTGCCACCACCCAATTTAGATTGCAATAAATTCACGTCCGGTTTAAAATCCATTGTTAATCCTAAACAACGTAAGAGTTTGAAAGTGCATAAGTGTCGATTTTCTTGAGAAAGTAATAGTTAATAAGCAGTAATAGTATAACTATACCATATATCCCAAAGAAATAATAATACACAAATATTAGAATTCTCTTTAATCTTAATTAACCTTTTAGTAAACAAATGTAGACTTTATTTGATATGTTGACCACTTTTGATAATAGGGATGTGTCATTTATTAATTTCGATAGGTTGGTATTTTCGTAAATTCTTGATCTATATTCGATTAACTTAAAACGATTAGCACGAGGAAAAACTGGAACTTACAGAACGAAAGAAATTGAATGAAAGAAAACTAAATACTATCGTCAATTAAAAAACATTGCTTATTGAACAATAATTGTTAACAAATTAATTAAATGAGTAATATGAAGGTAATAATATTTAACAACAGACTATTAGTTAGCTCAACAAAATCAATCACAATACGCTTAATATAAACGCTAATTGCAATAGTAACTTTAGAAATCACGGCTTTTATAAAAGTTTTAAAACTAGCATAAGGAATGCCTCAAATGCATGATAATAAAATAATTTTTTTAGTGTTGAAATATCGATAGGTTAATAAGATTTTACCATCACTGTGCACATCGATATGAGAAAATAAATGTTAAGATATTCATTACTTTAGTGAAGGCTAAGTTAATTTACATCTGTCCTAACAATGAAGACAAAGCACTTGAAAAACTATGAAGAAAACTTTGAAAAGAAGTTTTGTTTCTTGAGATTTCCGCCAAAGGCAATACCAAGACATGTTCTTGCCCGTGCACTTACAATAGTTAACGATTCAAATGATAAATTTTGGCTAAAAAAAAATTCGTCATGTGCCCCACCAGTTAATTATGAACTTAACAATTATTCTGATGCGTACAAAAAGCTAAATTTAGCTCGAAAGTGTATGTTAGCACGAGACTGGCATAATTTGGCAAAGCTATTAACATCCAACATAGTCGGCGATAATTTAATACAAAAAGTTCATATCCCATTTTTGCAGAAGTAAGTACACTACTGTCGAATATGTCTACGGTGAAATATAAAAAATAAGGATCAGCTCCAACACGTTCATTGCATCGATAATAGTTGCATTGCAAAAGACAAAACCCAAATGGACATACACAGTCACTGTACCCCTGATACATTTTCACACAACACGCTGCACATAACCAACAATATCCTGAAGGATGCACAAGTTTTACTAATAATACATATGTATATAACTGAAATAAAATTTTAATATTATTTAAATTGTATTGTGTAGTTAAGTTATTTTATATGCCCAAATTTTTTATTTCGTACAATATTTGGCACGCTGTAGTGTGTTTAGTGAAAATGACTAGTTGCACAGTGTATAATATATGTACATACAGTATGTCGAAAAATTATTGGCACACTTAGAAAATCAAAGTTTGATGTGCTATAACTTTTCTTCCACTTAAGGTTTCTTTTCTTAGCAAATTTATTAACAACCAAATTTAAAAAAATGGGGTTTTTTTGCTTTACTTCATCAGCATTATCACAAAATGTAAAAACAAGTAAGAGTGCTCTAGTCGAGACTACTCGACTAAGAGATCCCCTGAACCCTGCGAAGAGCCACGATTCCTAAGAACCGCTAACATTGTCCGTTACTTTTATATGTATGTATCAAGCAATACATACACACACACAGACGCACGCACAAGAACATATACAACCGCACTCATATTTCATGTCTTCTTTCATTCCTTTTTTCCCAATGCGAGTGAGTAAATCACTTAGTTTGACTATTATTTTACTCTTGAATAAGCACAGTACTCTATCCCCATACAATACCTAAAATCATCACTTTTTAGCCAATCATTATGACACTTGTTAACATTCTGTTTTCATCTTATATTTATGAATATTACCAGTTGGGGCACTTATAAAATATAATATATTTTGCCTAAAACTAGCTAGAGGTAACATTGTTTAATATTGATAAAAATATTGATAGTGAATGTTGACATATACCAGATACCATATACCAAAATCGTTTTTAGTCGATAACATTTAAACGCGGATATCTATCGATTATTTGAAGAAAAAAAAACAATCTTCACGTGACATACACTTTCTCACATATTTCTGGTATACCGAAAAATTTTTGTATTTCAAATTTGAGCATTAATAGCGCTTAGTATAAACAAAATATCGATTTTTTTGTTTTTGTATTTGTTTCCTTAATCGCGAATAGTTATATTATGCTTAAGTTTTTATTTTTAATAAATGAAATTAATTTATACCTTAAGTTTAATAATTAAAAAAACAAAAAAAAAATAAATTCGATGTCTTGTTTATACTGAGCGCTATTAGTGCTCAAATTTGAAATACAAAAATTTCTTTGGGTGTACGCAGAGATATGTGAGCTAGTGTACGTTTCTATAAGCAAAATTCAATCGTCTTTAACTCTTATGAGTCGTAAGATCGACTTTATATATAAAAGCCTATTACATACATCAGGGCTGATGATTTCGATACACGTTGATATTGTAATACCAATGTATTTCAGGTGCAACATTGTGTCAAATATAGTATTGTCTAAAAGTCAACTATATATATATATAATTACAAATTTTTAATTTATTTTCAGTATGTTAGCATCTTTTTAACATTGGAAGATCCCGAACTATTGCAAAAACTACAACAGACAATTTCACCATCTGCATAGCAACTTTAAAAAAATTAAAAAAAACTTAAGAACATACTAAATATATGATCATAATTGTTTAAACTTATAATAAGTAATTATATAAATAGATAATTATATTATTAACATTTAAAAGACTTTATTCCTTGTAGACAAAATAATCCGTTTAAGCCAGGAAAATATTCGAATTAACAATGAGCATTGAGTGCGAAGCCGATAAGACTGAGTGAGTTAGTGAGTGATCGTAAGGCTGACGTCAGAGTAGCATCGAAGAGATATAATAATCGATGCCATCTGCAAAGATATGGCATGACAGTGTGAAAGCTTCTAGCAAAGAGAGATACATTGCGAGCAGTGCTGCCAGAATCTCCTAAGCAAAAATTGCTAGATTTAGGAAAAAAGTGGCTAAAATTGCTAAAATTTTTTTAAAAATTGCCAAAAAATTGCTAAACCATTAAATGTTGATTTTCAACAAATATGCATATGTATTTAGGGAGAAATAAAAATAACAAGTAAGAAAATTTTAGTCGGACGGAGATCCCCTGAGCCCCGTGTCATCTGTGTTTTTAAATACTGCAAAGTTATCATATAGTACAAATTCACGCAAAATTGAATTCAATTCAATTTAATATTTTGAGTCACTAACGCCATCCATGTTTTTATTTAATAAATCAAATCAAACATAGCGCCATTTAACTCTAAAACTTGCGGTTCTTAGAAATCTGAAAAATTGCTAGATTTGTGGCTAATAGCATTTGAAAAATAAAAATTGCAAATTTTTTAATAGTTGCCAGATCTAGCCACTAAATGGCCAAGCTGGCAGCACTGATTGCGAGTGATCTGATTTTAGTCTCAGGTGCACACTCATAGTCGCAATGGATTCGGACGAAAAATTATTTGCTTCAGCAGCAGTAATTTATGTTGTAATGAAAAACCAGTAAGAAAACAAGTAAGAATGTTGCAGTCGGACGCAAACGACAGCGAAATACTTTTTCACGTCCTAGCAGCCCAAAGGAGCATCTTTCACATTATATTTTTAAATTAATCTTAAATCCGAAAGGAGCATCTTTCACATTATATTTTTAAATTAATCTTAAATCCCCACTGTCGCCGCTCAAATTAGCTGCCGATTAAAAGTTTTCATTGGAGATGGCCAGACAGTTTTAATTTGTATAGAAGCTTAGAACCCTTACCTTAGCAAAAAACACGCACCTAAATTGAGAGAGATGGCATCTCTCAAAATGAGACAGGTGGCAACTCTGAAAATGAGAAGTTCGTTGGCGATATTTGATATTTTTGCTTTATTTAGTTATTTTCTGTTAATAAAATATATATATATATAAAATTTGGCAATCAAAAGACAAGGTCAAATGTCACAGTCATTATGAGGCGCGTTATTGGCTCAGGAGCTGCAAATTTTTCAGTTTTGATTTGCCACGCCCCCAGTGGCCGTAGACATATAATTTTTGGCATGTGCATAGAGTGGACGTTCAGGAATACAACATCGATATGAGAAAATAAATGTTAAGATATTCATTACTTTAGTGAAGGCTAAGTTAATTTACATCTGTCCTAACAATGAAGACAAAGCACTTGAAAAACTATGAAGAAAACTTTGAAAAGAAGTTTTGTTTCTTGAGATTTCCGCCAAAGGCAATACCAAGACATGTTCTTGCCCGTGCACTTACAATAGTTAACGATTCAAATGATAAATTTTGGCTAAAAAAAAATTCGTCATGTGCCCCACCAGTTAATTATGAACTTAACAATTATTCTGATGCGTACAAAAAGCTAAATTTAGCTCGAAAGTGTATGTTAGCACGAGACTGGCATAATTTGGCAAAGCTATTAACATCCAACATAGTCGGCGATAATTTAATACAAAAAGTTCATATCCCATTTTTGCAGAAGTAAGTACACTACTGTCGAATATGTCTACGGTGAAATATAAAAAATAAGGATCAGCTCCAACACGTTCATTGCATCGATAATAGTTGCATTGCAAAAGACAAAACCCAAATGGACATACACAGTCACTGTACCCTGATACATTTTCACACAACACGCTGCACATAACCAACAATATCCTGAAGGATGCACAAGTTTTACTAATAATACATATGTATATAACTGAAATAAAATTTTAATATTATTTAAATTGTATTGTGTAGTTAAGTTATTTTATATGCCCAAATTTTTTATTTCGTACAATATTTGGCACGCTGTAGTGTGTTTAGTGAAAATGACTAGTTGCACAGTGTATAATATATGTACATACAGTATGTCAAAAAAATATTGGCACACTTAGAAAATCAAAGTTTGATGTGCTATAACTTTTCTTCCACTTAAGGTTTCTTTTCTTAGCAAATTTATTAACAACCAAATTTAAAAAAATGGGGTTTTTTTGCTTTACTTCATCAGCATTATCACAAAATGTAAAAACAAGTAAGAGTGCTCTAGTCGAGACTACTCCACTAAGAGATCCCCTGAACCCTGCGAAGAGCCACGATTCCTAAGAACCGCTAACATTGTCCGTTACTTTTATATGTATGTATCAAGCAATACATACACACACACAGACGCACGCACAAGAACATATACAACCGCACTCATATTTCATGTCTTCTTTCATTCCTTTTTTCCCAATGCGAGTGAGTAAATCACTTAGTTTGACTATTATTTTACTCTTGAATAAGCACAGTACTCTATCCCCATACAATACCTAAAATCATCACTTTTTAGCCAATCATTATGACACTTGTTAACATTCTGTTTTCATCTTATATTTATGAATATTACCAGTTGGGGCACTTATAAAATATAATATATTTTGCCTAAAACTAGCTAGAGGTAACATTGTTTAATATTGATAAAAATATTGATAGTGAATGTTGACATATACCAGATACCATATACCAAAATCGTTTTTAGTCGATAACATTTAAACGCGGATATCTATCGATTATTTGAAGAAAAAAAACAATCTTCACGTGACATACACTTTCTCACATATTTCTGGGTATACCCGAACAAATTTTTGTATTTCAAATTTGAGCATTAATAGCGCTTAGTATAAACAAAATATCGATTTTTTTGTTTTTGTATTTGTTTCCTTAATCGCGAATAGTTATATTATGCTTAAGTTTTTATTTTTAATAAATGAAATTAATTTATACCTTAAGTTTAATAATTAAAAAACAAAAAAAATAAATTCGATGTCTTGTTTATACTGAGCGCTATTAGTGCTCAAATTTGAAATACAAAAATTTCTTTGGGTGTACGCAGAGATATGTGAGCTAGTGTACGTTTCTATAAGCAAAATTCAATCGTCTTTAACTCTTATGAGTCGTAAGATCGACTTTATATATAAAAGCCTATTACATACATCAGGGCTGATGATTTCGATACACGTTGATATTGTAATACCAATGTATTGTGTCAAATATAGTATTGTCTAAAAGTCAACTATATATATATATAATTACAAATTTTTAATTTATTTTCAGTATGTTAGCATCTTTTTAACATTGGAAGATCCCGAACTATTGCAAAAACTACAACAGACAATTTCACCATCTGCATAGCAACTTTAAAAAATTTAAAAAACTTAAGAACATACTAAATATATGATCATAATTGTTTAAACTTATAATAAGTAATTATATAAATAGATAATTATATTATTAACATTTAAAAGACTTTATTCCTTGTAGACAAAATAATCCGTTTAAGCCAGGAAAATATTCGAATTAACAATGAGCATTGAGTGCGAAGCCGATAAGACTGAGTGAGTTAGTGAGTGATCGTAAGGCTGACGTCAGAGTAGCATCGAAGAGATATAATAATCGATGCCATCTGCAAAGATATGGCATGACAGTGTGAAAGCTTCTAGCAAAGAGAGATACATTGCGAGCAGTGCTGCCAGAATCTCATAAGCAAAAATTGCTAGATTTAGGAAAAAAGTGGCTAAAAATTGCTAAAATTTTTTAAAAATTGCCAAAAAATTGCTAAACCATTAAATGTTGATTTTCAACAAATATGCATATGTATTTAGGGAGAAATAAAAATAACAAGTAAGAAAATTTTAGTCGGACGGAGATCCCCTGAGCCCCGTGTCATCTGTGTTTTTAAATACTGCAAAGTTATCATATAGTACAAATTCACGCAAAATTGAATTCAATTCAATTTAATATTTTGAGCCACTAACGCCATCCATGTTTTTATTTAATAAATCAAATCAAACATAGCGCCATTTAACTCTAAAACTTGCGGTTCTTAGAAATCTGAAAAATTGCTAGATTTGTGGCTAATAGCATTTGAAAAATAAAAATTGCAAATTTTTTTAATAGTTGCCAGATCTAGCCACTAAATGGCCAAGCTGGCAGCACTGATTGCGAGTGATCTGATTTTAGTCTCAGGTGCACACTCATAGTCGCAATGGATTCGGACGAAAAATTATTTGCTTCAGCAGCAGTAATTTATGTTGTAATGAAAAACCAGTAAGAAAACAAGTAAGAATGTTGCAGTCGGACGCAAACGACAGCGAAATACTTTTTCACGTCCTAGCAGCCCAAAGGAGCATCTTTCACATTATATTTTTAAATTAATCTTAAATCCGAAAGGAGCATCTTTCACATTATATTTTTAAATTAATCTTAAATCCCCACTGTCGCCGCTCAAATTAGCTGCCGATTAAAAGTTTTCATTGGAGATGGCCAGACAGTTTTAATTTGTATAGAAGCTTAGAACCCTTACCTTAGCAAAAACACGCACCTAAATTGAGAGAGATGGCATCTCTCAAAATGAGACAGGTGGCAACTCTGAAAATGAGAAGTTCGTTGGCGATATTTGATATTTTTGCTTTATTTAGTTATTTTCTGTTAATAAAATATATATATATAAAATTTGGCAATCAAAAGACAAGGTCAAATGTCACAGTCATTATGAGGCGCGTTATTGGCTCAGGAGCTGCAAATTTTTCAGTTTTGATTTGCCACGCCCCCAGTGGCCGTAGACATATAATTTTTGGCATGTGCATAGAGTGGACGTTCAGGAATACAACATCGATATGAGAAAATAAATGTTAAGATATTCATTACTTTAGTGAAGGCTAAGTTAATTTACATCTGTCCTAACAATGAAGACAAAGCACTTGAAAAACTATGAAGAAAACTTTGAAAAGAAGTTTTGTTTCTTGAGATTTCCGCCAAAGGCAATACCAAGACATGTTCTTGCATGTGCACTTACAATAGTTAACGATTCAAATGATAAATTTTGGCTAAAAAAATTCGTCATGTGCCCCACCAGTTAATTATGAACTTAACAATTATTCTGATGCGTACAAAAAGCTAAATTTAGCTCGAAAGTGTATGTTAGCACGAGACTGGCATAATTTGGCAAAGCTATTAACATCCAACATAGTCGGCGATAATTTAATACAAAAAGTTCATATCCCATTTTTGCAGAAGTAAGTACACTACTGTCGAATATGTCTACGGTGAAATATAAAAAATAAGGATCAGCTCCAACACGTTCATTGCATCGATAATAGTTGCATTGCAAAAGACAAAACCCAAATGGACATACACAGTCACTGTACCCCTGATACATTTTCACACAACACGCTGCACATAACCAACAATATCCTGAAGGATGCACAAGTTTTACTAATAATACATATGTATATAACTGAAATAAAATTTTAATATTATTTAAATTGTATTGTGTAGTTAAGTTATTTTATATGCCCAAATTTTTTATTTCGTACAATATTTGGCACGCTGTAGTGTGTTTAGTGAAAATGACTAGTTGCACAGTGTATAATATATGTACATACAGTATGTCAAAAAAATATTGGCACACTTAGAAAATCAAAGTTTGATGTGCTATAACTTTTCTTCCACTTAAGGTTTCTTTTCTTAGCAAATTTATTAACAACCAAATTTAAAAAAATGGGGTTTTTTGCTTTACTTCATCAGCATTATCACAAAATGTAAAAACAAGTAAGAGTGCTCTAGTCGAGACTACTCCACTAAGAGATCCCCTGAACCCTGCGAAGAGCCACGATTCCTAAGAACCGCTAACATTGTCCGTTACTTTTATATGTATGTATCAAGCAATACATACACACACACAGACGCACGCACAAGAACATATACAACCGCACTCATATTTCATGTCTTCTTTCATTCCTTTTTTCCCAATGCGAGTGAGTAAATCACTTAGTTTGACTATTATTTTACTCTTGAATAAGCACAGTACTCTATCCCCATACAATACCTAAAATCATCACTTTTTAGCCAATCATTATGACACTTGTTAACATTCTGTTTTCATCTTATATTTATGAATATTACCAGTTGGGGCACTTATAAAATATAATATATTTTGCCTAAAACTAGCTAGAGGTAACATTGTTTAATATTGATAAAAATATTGATAGTGAATGTTGACATATACCAGATACCATATACCAAAATCGTTTTTAGTCGATAACATTTAAACGCGGATATCTATCGATTATTTGAAGAAAAAAAAAACAATCTTCACGTGACATACACTTTCTCACATATTTCTGGGTATACCCGAACAAATTTTTGTATTTCAAATTTGAGCATTAATAGCGCTTAGTATAAACAAAATATCGATTTTTTTGTTTTTGTATTTGTTTCCTTAATCGCGAATAGTTATATTATGCTTAAGTTTTTATTTTTAATAAATGAAATTAATTTATACCTTAAGTTTAATAATTAAAAAAACAAAAAAAAAATAAATTCGATGTCTTGTTTATACTGAGCGCTATTAGTGCTCAAATTTGAAATACAAAAATTTCTTTGGGTGTACGCAGAGATATGTGAGCTAGTGTACGTTTCTATAAGCAAAATTCAATCGTCTTTAACTCTTATGAGTCGTAAGATCGACTTTATATATAAAAGCCTATTACATACATCAGGGCTGATGATTTCGATACACGTTGATATTGTAATACCAATGTATTGTGTCAAATATAGTATTGTCTAAAAGTCAACTATATATATATATAATTACAAATTTTTAATTTATTTTCAGTATGTTAGCATCTTTTTAACATTGGAAGATCCCGAACTATTGCAAAAACTACAACAGACAATTTCACCATCTGCATAGCAACTTTAAAAAAATTTAAAAAAACTTAAGAACATACTAAATATATGATCATAATTGTTTAAACTTATAATAAGTAATTATATAAATAGATAATTATATTATTAACATTTAAAAGACTTTATTCCTTGTAGACAAAATAATCCGTTTAAGCCAGGAAAATATTCGAATTAACAATGAGCATTGAGTGCGAAGCCGATAAGACTGAGTGAGTTAGTGAGTGATCGTAAGGCTGACGTCAGAGTAGCATCGAAGAGATATAATAATCGATGCCATCTGCAAAGATATGGCATGACAGTGTGAAAGCTTCTAGCAAAGAGAGATACATTGCGAGCAGTGCTGCCAGAATCTCATAAGCAAAAATTGCTAGATTTAGGAAAAAAGTGGCTAAAAATTGCTAAAATTTTTTAAAAATTGCCAAAAAATTGCTAAACCATTAAATGTTGATTTTCAACAAATATGCATATGTATTTAGGGAGAAATAAAAATAACAAGTAAGAAAATTTTAGTCGGACGGAGATCCCCTGAGCCCCGTGTCATCTGTGTTTTTAAATACTGCAAAGTTATCATATAGTACAAATTCACGCAAAATTGAATTCAATTCAATTTAATATTTTGAGCCACTAACGCCATCCATGTTTTTATTTAATAAATCAAATCAAACATAGCGCCATTTAACTCTAAAACTTGCGGTTCTTAGAAATCTGAAAAATTGCTAGATTTGTGGCTAATAGCATTTGAAAAATAAAAATTGAAAATTTTTTTTAATAGTTGCCAGATCTAGCCACTAAATGGCCAAGCTGGCAGCACTGATTGCGAGTGATCTGATTTTAGTCTCAGGTGCACACTCATAGTCGCAATGGATTCGGACGAAAAATTATTTGCTTCAGCAGCAGTAATTTATGTTGTAATGAAAAACCAGTAAGAAAACAAGTAAGAATGTTGCAGTCGGACGCAAACGACAGCGAAATACTTTTTCACGTCCTAGCAGCCCAAAGGAGCATCTTTCACATTATATTTTTAAATTAATCTTAAATCCGAAAGGAGCATCTTTCACATTATATTTTTAAATTAATCTTAAATCCCCACTGTCGCCGCTCAAATTAGCTGCCGATTAAAAGTTTTCATTGGAGATGGCCAGACAGTTTTAATTTGTATAGAAGCTTAGAACCCTTACCTTAGCAAAAACACGCACCTAAATTGAGAGAGATGGCATCTCTCAAAATGAGACAGGTGGCAACTCTGAAAATGAGAAGTTCGTTGGCGATATTTGATATTTTTGCTTTATTTAGTTATTTTCTGTTAATAAAATATATATATATAAAATTTGGCAATCAAAAGACAAGGTCAAATGTCACAGTCATTATGAGGCGCGTTATTGGCTCAGGAGCTGCAAATTTTTCAGTTTTGATTTGCCACGCCCCCAGTGGCCGTAGACATATAATTTTTGGCATGTGCATAGAGTGGACGTTCAGGAATACAACATCGATATGAGAAAATAAATGTTAAGATATTCATTACTTTAGTGAAGGCTAAGTTAATTTACATCTGTCCTAACAATGAAGACAAAGCACTTGAAAAACTATGAAGAAAACTTTGAAAAGAAGTTTTGTTTCTTGAGATTTCCGCCAAAGGCAATACCAAGACATGTTCTTGCATGTGCACTTACAATAGTTAACGATTCAAATGATAAATTTTGGCTAAAAAAATTCGTCATGTGCCCCACCAGTTAATTATGAACTTAACAATTATTCTGATGCGTACAAAAAGCTAAATTTAGCTCGAAAGTGTATGTTAGCACGAGACTGGCATAATTTGGCAAAGCTATTAACATCCAACATAGTCGGCGATAATTTAATACAAAAAGTTCATATCCCATTTTTGCAGAAGTAAGTACACTACTGTCGAATATGTCTACGGTGAAATATAAAAAATAAGGATCAGCTCCAACACGTTCATTGCATCGATAATAGTTGCATTGCAAAAGACAAAACCCAAATGGACATACACAGTCACTGTACCCCTGATACATTTTCACACAACACGCTGCACATAACCAACAATATCCTGAAGGATGCACAAGTTTTACTAATAATACATATGTATATAACTGAAATAAAATTTTAATATTATTTAAATTGTATTGTGTAGTTAAGTTATTTTATATGCCCAAATTTTTTATTTCGTACAATATTTGGCACGCTGTAGTGTGTTTAGTGAAAATGACTATGTACATACAGTATGTCAAAAAATATTGGCACACTTAGAAAATCAAAGTTTGATGTGCTATAACTTTTCTTCCACTTAAGCTTTCTTTTCTTAGCAAATTTATTAACAACCAAATTTAAAAAAATGGGGTTTTTTTGCTTTACTTCATCAGCATTATCACAAAATGTAAAAACAAGTAAGAGTGCTCTAGTCGAGATTACTCGACTAAGAGATCCCCTGAACCCTGCGAAGAGCCACGATTCCTAAGAACCGCTAACATTGTCCGTTACTTTTATATGTACATATGTATCAAGCAACACATACACACACACAGACGCACGCACAAGAACATACACAACCGCACTCATATTTCATGTCTTCTTTCATTCCTTTTTTCCCAATGCGAGTGAGTAAATCACTTAGTTTGACTATTATTTTACTCTTGAATAAGCACAGTACTCTATCCTCATACAATACCTAAAATCATCACTTTTTAGCCAAGCATTATGACACTTGTTAACATTCTGTTGGCATCTTATACTTATGAATATTACCAGTTGGGGCACTTATAAAATATAATATATTTTGCCTAAAACTAGCTAGAGGTAACATTGTTTAATATTGATAAAAATATTGATAGTGAATGTTGACATATACCAGATACCATATACCAAAATCGTTTTTAGTCGATAACATTTAAACGCGGATATCTATCGATTATTTGAAGAAAAAAAACAATCTTCACGTGACATACACTTTCTCACATATTTCTGGGTATACCCGAACAAATTTTTGTATTTCAAATTTGAGCATTAATAGCGCTTAGTATAAACAAAATATCGATTTTTTGTTTTTGTATTTGTTTCCTTAATCGCGAATAGTTATATTATGCTTAAGTTTTTATTTTTAATAAATGAAATTAATTTATACCTTAAGTTTAATAATTAAAAAAAAAAAAGAAATTCGATGTCTTGTTTATACTGAGCGCTATTAGTGCTCAAATTTGAAATACAAAAATTTCTTTGGGTGTACGCAGAGATATGTGAGTTAGTGTACGTTTCTATAAGCAAAATTCAATCGTCTTTAGCTCTTATGAGTCGTAAGATCGACTTTATATATAAAAGCCTATTACATACATCAGGGCTGATGATTTCGATACACGTTGATATTGTAATACCAATGTATTTCAAGTGCAACATTGTGTCAAATATAGTATTGTCTAAAAGTCAACTATATATATATATAATTACAAATTTTTAATTTATTTTCAGTATGTTAGCATCTTTTTAACATTGGAAGATCCCGAACTATTGCAAAAACTACAACAGACAATTTCACCATCTGCATAGCAACTTTAAAAAAATTTAAAAAAAACTTAAGAACATACTAAATATATGATCATAATTGTTTAAACTTATAATAAGTAATTAAATAAATAGATAATTATATTATTAACATTTAAAAGACTTTATTCCTTGTAGACAAAATAATCCGTTTAAGCCAGGAAAATATTCGAATTAACAATGAGCATTGAGTGCGAAGCCGATAAGACTGAGTGAGTTAGTGAGTGATCGTAAGGCTGACGTCAGAGTAGCATCGAAGAGATATAATAATCGATGCCATCTGCAAAGATATGGCATGACAGTGTGAAAGCTTCTAGCAAAGAGAGATACATTGCGAGCAGTGCTGCCAGAATCTCCTAAGCAAAAATTGCTAGATTTAGGAAAAAAGTGGCTAAAATTGCTAAAATTTTTTTAAAAATTGCCAAAAAAATTGCTAAACCATTAAATGTTGATTTTCAACAAATATGCATATGTATTTAGGGAGAAATAAAAATAACAAGTAAGAAAATTTTAGTCGGACGGAGATCCTCTGAGCCCCGTGTCATCTGTGTTTTTAAATACTGCAAAGTTATCATATAGTACAAATTCACGCAAAATTGAATTCAATTCAATTTAATATTTTGAGCCACTAACGCCATCCATGTTTTTATTTAATAAATCAAATCAAACATAGCGCCATTTAACTCTAAAACTTGCGGTTCTTAGAAATCTGAAAAATTGCTAGATTTGTGGCTAAAAGCATTTGAAAAATAAAAATTGCAAATTTTTTTAATAGTTGCCAGATCTAGCCACTAAATGGCCAAGCTGGCAGCACTGATTGCGAGTGATCTGATTTTAGTCTCAAGTGCACACTCATAGTCGCAATGGATTCGGACGAAAAATTATTTGCTTCAGCAGCAGTAATTTATGTTGTAATGAAAAACCAGTAAGAAAACAAGTAAGAATGTTGCAGTCGGACGCAAACGACAGCGAAATACTTTTTCACGTCCTAGCAGCCCAAAGGAGCATCTTTCACATTATACTTTTAAATTAATCTTAAATCCGAAAGGAGCATCTTTCACATTATATTTTTAAATTAATCTTAAATCCCCACTGACGCCGCTCAAATTAGCTGCCGATTAAAAGTTTTCATTGGAGATGGCCAGACAGTTTTAATTTGTATAGAAGCTTAGAACCCTTACCTTAGCAAAAAACACGCACCTAAATTGAGAGAGATGGCATCTCTCAAAATGAGACAGGTGGCAACTCTGAAAATGAGAAGTTCGTTGGCGATATTTGATATTTTTGCTTTATTTAGTTATTTTCTGTTAATAAAATATATATATATATATAAAATTTGGCAATCAAAAGACAAGGTCAAATGTCACAGTCATTATGAGGCGCGTTATTGGCTCAGGAGCTGCAAATTTTTCAGTTTTGATTTGCCACGCCCCCAGTGGCCGTAGACATATAATTTTTGGCATGTGCATAGAGTGGACGTTCAGGAATACAACATCGATATGAGAAAATAAATGTTAAGATATTCATTACTTTAGTGAAGGCTAAGTTAATTTACATCTGTCCTAACAATGAAGACAAAGCACTTGAAAAACTATGAAGAAAACTTTGAAAAGAAGTTTTGTTTCTTGAGATTTCCGCCAAAGGCAATACCAAGACATGTTCTTGCATGTGCACTTACAATAGTTAACGATTCAAATGATAAATTTTGGCTAAAAAAAAATTCGTCATGTGCCCCACCAGTTAATTATGAACTTAACAATTATTCTGATGCGTACAAAAAGCTAAATTTAGCTCGAAAGTGTATGTTAGCACGAGACTGGCATAATTTGGCAAAGCTATTAACATCCAACATAGTCAGCGATAATTTAATACAAAAAAGTTCATATCCCATTTTTGCAGAAGTAAGTACACTACTGTCGAATATGTCTACGGTGAAATATAAAAAATAAGGATCAGCTCCAACACGTTCATTGCATCGATAATAGTTGCATTGCAAAAGACAAAACCCAAATGGACATACACAGTCACTGTACCCCTGATACATTTTCACACAACACGCTGCACATAACCAACAATATCCTGAAGGATGCACAAGTTTTACTAATAATACATATGTATATAACTGAAATAAAATTTTAATATTATTTAAATTGTATTGTGTAGTTAAGTTATTTTATATGCCCAAATTTTTTATTTCGTACAATATTTGGCACGCTGTAGTGTGTTCAGTGAAAATGACTAGTTGCACAGTGTATAATATATGTACATACAGTGTGTCAAAAAAATATTGGCACACTTAGAAAATCAAAGTTTGATGTGCTATAACTTTTCTTCCACTTAAGCTTTCTTTTCTTAACAAATTTATTAACAACCAAATTTAAAAAAAATAGGGTTTTTTTGCTTTACTTCATCAGCATTATCACAAAATGTAAAAACAAGTAAGAGTGCTCTAGTCGAGACTACTCGACTAAGAGATCCCCTGAACCCTGCGAAGAGCCACGATTCCTAAGAACCGCTAACATTGTCCGTTACTTTTATATGTATGTATCAAGCAATACATACACACACACAGACGCACGCACAAGAACATATACAACCGCACTCATATTTCATGTCTTCTTTCATTCCTTTTTTCCCAATGCGAGTGAGTAAATCACTTAGTTTGACTATTATTTTACTCTTGAATAAGCACAGTACTCTATCCCCATACAATACCTAAAATCATCACTTTTTAGCCAATCATTATGACACTTGTTAACATTCTGTTTTCATCTTATATTTATGAATATTACCAGTTGGGGCACTTATAAAATATAATATTTTTTGCCTAAAACTAGCTAGAGGTAACATTGTTTAATATTGATAAAAATATTGATAGTGAATGTTGACATATACCAGATACCATATACCAAAATCGTTTTTAGTCGATAACATTTAAACGCGGATATCTATCGATTATTTGAAGAAAAAAACAATCTTCACGTGACATACACTTTCTCACATATTTCTGGTATACCGAACAAATTTTTGTATTTCAAATTTGAGCATTAATAGCGCTTAGTATAAACAAAATATCGATTTTTTTGTTTTTGTATTTGTTTCCTTAATCGCGAATAGTTATATTATGCTTAAGTTTTTATTTTTAATAAATGAAATTAATTTATACCTTAAGTTTAATAATTAAAAAACAAAAAAAAAAACAGAAATTCGATGTCTTGTTTATACTGAGCGCTATTAGTGCTCAAATTTGAAATACAAAAATTTCTTTGGGTGTACGCAGAGATATGTGAGTTAGTGTACGTTTCTATAAGCAAAATTCAATCGTCTTTAGCTCTTATGAGTCGTAAGATCGACTTTATATATAAAAGCCTATTACATACATCAGGGCTGATGATTTCGATACACGTTGATATTGTAATACCAATGTATTTCAAGTGCAACATTGTGTCAAATATAGTATTGTCTAAAAGTCAACTATATATATATATATATATATATATATATATATATATATATATATATATATATATATATATAATTACAAATTTTTAATTTATTTTCAGTATGTTAGCATCTTTTTAACATTGGAAGATCCCGAACTATTGCAAAAACTACAACAGACAATTTCACCATCTGCATAGCAACTTTAAAAAAATTAAAAAAAACTTAAGAACATACTAAATATATGATCATAATTGTTTAAACTTATAATAAGTAATTATATAAATAGATAATTATATTATTAACATTTAAAAGACTTTATTCCTTGTAGACAAAATAATCCGTTTAAGCCAGGAAAATATTCGAATTAACAATGAGCATTGAGTGCGAAGCCGATAAGACTGAGTGAGTTAGTGAGTGATCGTAAGGCTGACGTCAGAGTAGCATCGAAGAGATATAATAATCGATGCCATCTGCAAAGATATGGCATGACAGTGTGAAAGCTTCTAGCAAAGAGAGATACATTGCGAGCAGTGCTGCCAGAATCTCCTAAGCAAAAATTGCTAGATTTAGGAAAAAAGTGGCTAAAAATTGCTAAAATTTTTTTAAAAATTGCCAAAAAAAAATTGCTAAACCATTAAATGTTGATTTTCAACAAATATGCATATGTATTTAGGGAGAAATAAAAATAACAAGTAAGAAAATTTTAGTCGGACGGAGATCCCCTGAGCCCCGTGTCATCTGTGTTTTTAAATACTGCAAAGTTATCATATAGTACAAATTCACGCAAAATTGAATTCAATTCAATTTAATATTTTGAGCCACTAACGCCATCCATGTTTTTATTTAATAAATCAAATCAAACATAGCGCCATTTAACTCTAAAACTTGCGGTTCTTAGAAATCTGAAAAATTGCTAGATTTGTGGCTAAAAGCATTTGAAAAATAAAAATTGCAAATTTTTTTAATAGTTGCCAGATCTAGCCACTAAATGGCCAAGCTGGCAGCACTGATTGCGAGTGATCTGATTTTAGTCTCAGGTGCACGCTCATAGTCGCAATGGATTCGGACGAAAAATTATTTGCTTCAGCAGCAGTAATTTATGTTGTAATGAAAAACCAGTAAGAAAACAAGTAAGAATGTTGCAGTCGGACGCAAACGACAGCGAAATACTTTTTCACGTCCTAGCAGCCCAAAGGAGCATCTTTCACATTATATTTTTAAATTAATCTTAAATCCGAAAGGAGCATCTTTCACATTATATTTTTAAATTAATCTTAAATCCCCACTGTCGCCGCTCAAATTAGCTGCCGATTAAAAGTTTTCATTGGAGATGGCCAGACAGTTTTGTATAGAAGCTTAGAACCCTTACCTTAGCAAAAAACACGCACCTAAATTGAGAGAGATTGCATCTCTCAAAATGAGACAGGTGGCAACTCTGAAAATGAGAAGTTCGTTGGCGATATTTGATATTTTTGCTTTATTTAGTTATTTTCTGTTAATAAAATATTCTTTTTAATATATATATATAAAATTTGGCAATCAAAAGACAAGGTCAAATGTCACAGTCATTATGTGGCGCGTTATTGGCTCAGGAGCTGCAAATTTTTCAGTTTTGATTTGCCACGCCCCCAGTGGCCGTAGACATATAATTTGGCATGTACATAGAGTGGACGTTCAGGAATACAACTCTAAAGTTTGGATGCTTAAACTCCAAAAATGCAAAAATTACAGGGTTTTTTTGTACGTCATGCCCCTTTGGGGGCGTAACAATAATTTTTGGGGAATCGATAGATTCCCTCCAGTCATTTAGTATCCAATTTTGAGCACTAAAATTTCTAGCACTAAAACTATGGTAAATATAAGCTCATATTAGATGCCACGACCCCTGTGGCCGTAGATATATCCGCCATAGCTTTTTGATTTTGGAATGTCGACGTGAGTGTTGAGTTTAAATCTCAACTCTCTAGCCCTTCTAGAAATAGTGTTTCTGGGATACAGGAAAATTCATTTTCCGATTTAACACGCCCCTAGTAGGCGTATCGGGAAACTCTTGACACTTTATCTGACGAGGGTATTCATGAGTATATATTTCAAATTTCAAGTCTCTAGCTTCAATAGCGTGGAAATGGTTTGCGTTCATACGGACAGACGGAAAAACGGATTTTGCACAAAACCAATATACTATTTCACTTCGTGAAAAAGTATATAACTAGTCGGGCGTCCCGACTGGGTGATACCCTAAACCCCGTGCTATCTGCGCTTTTCAAAATTCTGTGAGTTTGCATTTAATATAAATTAAATTAAATTTTAAATTT
Source organism: Drosophila mercatorum (assembly GCA_961210405.1). Taxonomy (NCBI): domain Eukaryota; kingdom Metazoa; phylum Arthropoda; class Insecta; order Diptera; family Drosophilidae; genus Drosophila; species Drosophila mercatorum. Next base: position 98,086 of record CAUIUS010000002.1, on the reverse strand, counting down.
TGAGGCAATAGCGCCATCCATGTTTCGATTCGATAGAGCAGCTTATAATTCGCAAACCATCTAGTGGAAATATGTAGACTAAAATTAGCGTTTTTTAGATTCAGTTTTGCAGATCACTGTATATGTGTTTGTATATGTGCACACGTATAGGAAAACTGAATGTTTAGCGCTGCTGGTCACATGTGTTTGTCGATTGGCAAAACGATTTGTTTCATAACTTCTGCGCCAATTAATATACTTTAATTAAATTTTCAGCAAATGATCTACATTTTATTAAGCTTTCTCCAATTTAAACAAATCCAAACTCATTCATATGTTGACCTTATTTGCAACTGTCTTCAATTTATATATTTGGGGAAACTTAAACTTTTGGGAATGATTTAGTAAATAATAAATACCCTGTAATTTTAGAGTTTTCAATGTTACATTACTGTGTACCCCTTCTACATACCCCAAAATTTATACGACTACGCCCACTGGGCGTGGAAAATCGGGATATGTCGCAAAAATTGAATAACTTTGTAACCTTTTACCTGCTCTATTCATTTTCCAAACATATAGTAAAATATACATTCAAACACCCACACTAAATATTTATAACAAACACTCCTTTCCCACGTATTAATATTAACAATTTTTATTCGATGATAATATTACGTACATATATACGTGCATATGTACGTTTATTACAAGCAAAACATACACACACACATACACAGGCGCAAGCACACACAAGCGCAAGTCGGTGCGTCAGCTGTTCTTTGGCTGCTATTTGCATGTTAATGTTATGGGAAATTAAATGTTAAATAACTTTTTTTTTAGACCAACGATTTTGTTGGGCGTGATCATGACATCCATATGTATGTGTGTGCCAAAGCCAAAGGAGTTACAAATTTGAGGCGAAGGGGGCGTGGCACCCAAAATTTTACAAAAACCGAAATTGCGTAAGGCTTACATAACACTAAATGCAAAATTTGAAGACTCTAGCTAGAAAGATGAATTAGATAGAATTTTATAGCTGAATTTAGATTTTCGTTTTTAATCGATAACAATAAAACGATAACAGTTATCGAATTTCTGAAACAAACTCGATATGCGCGCACTATACAGGGACATACAAAAAAAAATTGAAGTCTCTAGCTACTGTAAGTTCTGAGATCGATGCGTTCATATATACGGACAGACAGGCAGACAGGGCTAAATCGACTCGGCTTGTCTCCCTGATCAAGAATATATATACTTTATGGGGTCTGCCACGCCTCCCTGTAACATACATTTCAACAAAAACATTATACCCTGACTTCCCATTTTCAATGGGTTCAGGGTATAACAAGTAAGAAAGTCTAGTCGGGGGTCCCGACTAGGAGATACCCTAAACCCCGCGCTATCTGCGTTTTTTAAAATACTGCATAATTAGCATTTCGTATAAACGCACACAAAACTAAATTCAATTCATTTTTTTTAGCCAATAGCGCCATCTATGGTTCGATAGAATAGCGCCATCCATGTTTCGATTTACTGAACAGCTGATAATTAGCAAATCATAGTGCCATCTAATGGAAATATGTACACTAAAACTTGCGGGTCTTAAAATTTTCTAGATGCACGCAGCTCAATGTGTATGTGTGCACATGTATAGGAAGACAATTTGCTTTGCGTTGCTGGTCACGTGTTTGGCCGATTGGCCAAATGCTTTGTTTAATAACTTCTGCGCATATAAATGAATTTGAATGAAATTTTCAGCTTATGTTCAACATATTTTATTACATGTTTTCCAATTTTTAATAATATAAACCCATTCATTTACTGGCTTTGAGTGCAACTAATCTCAATTTAAATATTTGGGGAAATTTGGAGCCGATATCCAAATTTAACAAAAATCAAAATTTCATAAAATAAATATAAAACGTACTTTAGCTATAAAGACGTGGGAGATATAATTTTATAACTAATAATGTTTTTAATCGATAACATTAAAATTAAAATAGTTATCGACTTTTTTTTAACAAACTCGATCTTTTCGTGCTATACAGGAACCTACATAAAAAATTTCAAGTCTCTAGCTCTTAAAGGTTCTGAGAACGACGGGTTCATTCATACGGACAGACGGATGGACGGACAGACGGACTTGGCTATATCAACTCGTCTTGTCTCCTTGATCAAGAATATATATACATTATAGGGTCTGCCACGCCTCCTTCCGCCTGTTACATACGTTTCAACAAAAAAATTATACCCTGATTTCCCATTTGGGGAACCAATGGGTTCGGGGTATAAAAAGTAATCAAGCTTCCGAAGAATATAACATAAACAAATCGACAGAATTGAAAGTCCGTCCATTGGGGTTGATACTGCCGACGTGGCACAAACCAGAGCTGATAGCAACTCTCCTTAGAGAGAGAGAGAGAGAGAGAGAGAAATCTTTATGTTTATTTAAGAGCCGAGACTCTTAAGCTCTAAACAGTAAAGTCCACTTTATGAAAGCTGCAACCGAGGTTTGCCAAGCGTTCGAGTATTTAGTCATGGTTTCACAAGTAGGGTAGAGTTCGTTTTAATTAAATAAAATTATATATTTTTATCAACTCGATTCCCGATCTACGTTATTGACGCATTGGTTGGATAACAGAAAAAGTCCTCTCGAAAAAATATCCGTTCTTTTTTTTTAATTCTCTAAAGAGAGTTCTTGAACAACCAAGACACTCCGGGTTTGTACACGCGATAGCCGCGAAAGAATTGTGATTAGTGTTTCTAAAATTGTTCTTCGATGCGAACCTCAACTTGACCTATTAAAGTTATTTTATTGACAACAACAGTAAAATTGAAGTTCACGTTAGACTGTCTGTGAACTCTAATACACTGTGAATAACAACAACTAATTTGAATTGTGAACAACAAATTTTGTAAAAATCACAAACTGTTTTAAAATTACACTCTGTGAATAAAAACAAGTTAGAAAACTTTAGTCGGGCGTCCCGACTAGGAACCCCGTGCGATCTTACATCTAGTATAAACGCACACAAAATTAAATTAAATTAAATTTTAGCGTCATCTATGTTTCGGGTCGATGGGACAGCTGATAGCGCTATCTAGTCGAAATATGCACACTAAAGCTTGCGGCTCTTAGAACTTGCTAGATGCGCGCAGTTCAATGTGTGTGTATATGTGTGCATACGTATAGGATTGCCGATTGGCCAAACGTTTTGTTTAAATACTTCTGTGCGACTTAAAAGATTTTAATGAAATGCTAGGCATATGGTCAACATATTTTATTAATTTTTTTTTCAATTTAAAAAAATGCAAACTCATTCATATCTTATCGTTATTTCTAACTACCATCAATTTAAATAGTTGGGGAAATTTTGTGCCGATATCCAAAATTTAACAAAAATCTAAATTGCATAAAATAAACATAAAACTAACGCTGCAGTTGGACGCAACCGACTGCGAAATACTATTACATTATATTTTCCCACTGTCACCGCTCAAATTAGCTGCCGATTAAAAATATGCATCAGAGGTGGCCCTGTCAGTTTCAATTAGGATCGAAGTTTAGAACCTCACATTAGCAAAAACACGCAGCAGCAAAAATAAGAGAGGTGGCATCTCTAAAAACGAGAGAGGTGGTATCTCTGAAAATGAGATAGATGCTCGTTGGGTGTGGGTAGAGGTGTGGGTTCGAACGGTCATGTCGATATTTCTTTTATTTTTTATACCCTGAACCCATTGGAAATGCGAATTCAGGGTATAATGTTTTTGTTGAAATGTATGTAACAGGGAGAAGGAGGCGTGGCAGACCCCATAAAGTATATACGTTCTTGATCAGGGAGACAAGCCGAGTCGATTTAGCTCTGTCCGTCTGTCTGTCCGTATGTATGAACGCGTCGATCTCAGAACCTATAAGAGCTAGAGACTTGAAATTTTTTATGTAGGTCCGTGAATACCACGAAAAGATCGAGTTTGTTAAAAAAAGTCGATAACTATTTTAGTTTTAATGTTATCGATTAAAAACATTATCGAACGTTAGTTATAAAATTATATCTCCCACGTCTTTATAGCTAGAGTCCCCAAATTTTTTTTCAAAGTTTTATATTTATTTTATCTAATTTTGATTTTTGTTAAATTTTGGATACCGGCTCAAAATTTAAATTAATATTTATTAAATTAATATTTAAATTGAGGTTAGTTGCACCCAAAGCCAGTAAATGAATGGGTTTGCATTTTTAAAAATTGGAAAAAATGTAATAACATATGATGAACATAAGCTGATAATTTCATTCAAATCCATTAATTCACGCAGAAGTTATTAAACAAAGCATTTGGCCAATCGGCCAAACACGTGACCAGCAGCGCAATGCAAATTGTTTTCCTATACATGTGCACACATACACAGTGAGCTGCGTGCATCTAGCAAATTCTAAAACCCGCAAGTTTTAGTGTACATATTTCCAATAGATGGCGCTATGATTAGCTAATTATCAGCTGTTCAATAAATCGAAACATGGAAACATGGCGCTTTCTATCGAACCATAGATGGCGCTGTTGGCTAAATAATTGAAAATGAATTGAATTTAGTTTTCTGTGCGTTTATACAAAATGCTAATTATGCAGAATTTAAAAAAACGCAGATAGCGCGGGGTTTAGGGAATCTCCTAGTCGGGACCCCCGACTAGAGTTTTCTAACTTGTTATACCCTGAAATGGGAAAAAGAGTATAAAGTTTTTGTGAAAATCAGAGCTCGTGAATAACAGTTGAGCATTTTGCGTGGATTTCGAATAAGAGTTTTCACTGAGTATTTGACGATAATGCTTGCGAGCTAGCGAAAAAACGGGTCTTCGCTCAGTTCGCTCGCGCTCGGACTACACCCGTTTTTTCGTTTCTCATTTGTTTCGGTCAGACCGCGAGCGAACGATTGAGTGAAATAAAGAAAAATGTCTTTGAACGATTCATGCATATTCATGCGATGCAAACGTACCATGTGTATGGTATTACTCAAAGAACGCAAAATATTCTTGCGTTGCATGTTTGTATCTTACATTTACTAAATATTTTAATTTTTTAATAATATCAAACTTAAACTGTCACAGGTAGTTCTAACTACATTAGCCACTTATTTTTAGCCCTACATTTCATATTAAATGAATGATGAAATTCAATGAGCGCAAAAAATTTAAATGTGTTATTAGTTATTTAACTTAACTATTGGTAGTATAAGTTTAGTACTAATTAAATAAATTAAACAAATATTCTTAATATAAAAAAAAAAAACAATTTAATGTAAGAGTGCCAAAAGACCTTTTGCATTGACTTTTTCAGTCATTTGTTCACTTATTGAAGCTCAGCACGCGAGAAAAAAACAACCCTCATGCGAAGACCGATTCAGACAAGAAAAAATCGATCTTGCTCTTCAGCGAGAACGGTATATATTCTGTTTTTCACTCCTGCTCTGACTTTGAGCGTGAAGAAAAAACGCTCAACTCTTATTTGCAAGCTCTGGTGAAAATGTATGTAACAGGCAGAAGGAGGAGTGGCAGACCGAGTCGATTTAGTCGATTTAACCCTGTCCGTTTGTCCGTATGTTTAAACATATAAGAGCTAGAAACTTCAACTTTTTGTCGGAGGACCGAGTTTGTTTCAAATAATCGATAACTGTTTAGTTATAAAATTTTATCTAATGCATCTTTATACATATCTAATTCCTCCTTTTATCTTGAGTCTTTAAGTTTGGCATTTAGGTTTATTTGAGCTTTGCTCAATTTTGATTTATGTTAAATTTCGGATGTTCCCTCAAATTGATAAAACACGTATTTCAAGTACTAGAGACTTGTGCTTTGGCACATACATACGTATGAATATCATGTCCAACAAGTTTGATCAAAATCGTTTGTCTATAAAAAAATTTATTAAACATTTAATATATCATATTATCGGCGCTTCGCAGACTAAGCGAAGCTGTTGGGTCAAAATGTACAGTTAGCAATTTTTTTTTCTTTTTTTTTGTTTTCATTTATTCTCTCTTAAAATACATGTTCGTTAAACTCTGCGAAGCTCCAACATAATTAAAGCAGCGAAGGAACTGATTTGGTTCCAAGCTGCCTCAGACTCCAGCATGATCGCGACTAAGTTGTCCCGTCCAATGGAGCAGCCTACTGTTGCTTTTAGGGCACTTCTTTCATAGAAGAAGCGTCCACACTCGAAGATCGCGTGGTTAGCGTCTTCCATTACTCCTTGTCCACACCAGTTACACTCATCTGAGTCGTCGTAGCCAAACCGTAATCTGTGAATGATAGAAATTAATCTCGCCATGCTTAAGATTGACCCATGGTACCAGCTCCGAAATGAGCGAGTGCATCCACCGTCCTTTCGTCGAGTAATCCCATCTTTGCCATCGAGAAATGCTGTTCGCCCTGGATGCATTACATGCGCCGCGTACAGGTTCGCTTGTACTGCGCTACACGACTTCGACGACCAGATCCTCCAGTGGAAGCATTCCGGCTATGACAAGCGTCGCATCGTCTGAGACTGTTCGGAATGAACAGCTGACTCGGATTGCGCTTAATCGATAGGTGGCTCGAATACCTCTACTGTAGTTGGGAGTGTCCATTGCTCTTGACCAGATTGGCGCTGCTTATAGGATGATGGACCTCACGACGCTCATAAGAAGAAGGCGTCGTTGTTGCTTTGGTCTCCGTGTGTGCAGCATTATTCGGGAGAGTGCTCTACACGAATCGACTGCTTTTTTATGCACGTATTCCAAGTGCTCACGGAAAGTCAATCTTGTGTCGATCATGACCCCAAGATACTTTAACGCCCTCTTTGACGCAATGCTGATGTTGCCAATCTTTATATGGGCCGTTTCCACCTTCTTGCGACTGCTGATACTTGCGCTGCACATATCCTCTGTATCTTTCAGCTCCTTTCCTATGGCGACGACGGCTACATCATCAGTAAAGTCAATGGTGTGCGCACCTACTGGTAGTTCCAGGCGCAGTACGCCGTCGTACATAGTATTCCATAGGAGAGGCCCCAGCACTGATCCTTGGGGGACCCCAGCTGGCACTATGTGAGTTTGGACTCCCTCATTCGTATTGTACATAAGTATCCTTCCTCTGAAGTAGCTCTTTATTATCTCTTTTATATATTTAGGTATATTATATTGTGCCAGAAGATCTAGTATCATATCCCAGCTAGCTGTGCTGAACGCATTCTTCACCTTTCAAGTCTCATTTGCATTTGCAGCTAACAGCAATGTGCCCGTAGTTCAGACATTTGAAGCACCTCGTATACGGCAGACGACCCATCCAACACGAGGTTTGGCGAGCTCAACCAGAGCTTTGGCCTTAGCAACTGGAAGGACGACAGTGGCTCTTTGCTGTCCCCCGAAGGCTGGGCGTAGCAACATGCCGACGTCTATAGAGAGCGAGCTGTCTTTCAGCGCATTCTTTATTATCTCGACTAGCTCCTCTATGCTCGCTAGCTCTTCCAGATCGCAGATCACGATTTGCGCGGACTCGGTAAGCGTTTTAACCAACGCGCGTTCGCTCAAGGCCTTACCAACAGCCTCCTGGAGCACCTCAGCGCTATGCTCGGGCTTCTTGCTCAACTGCAGCAATAGATCTTCCCTTGCCGTCTTCTTGATCCCCTGTACATCCCCACTAAGATGCTTAAGGCTCGGGTCAGTTCTGACAACTTTTAGCATGTCAGCATAGCTACAACCCTCTATTCCAGAAACTGTAATAGCGCCCGTCCTTTAACCTCCGTCCAGTTCGCTACTTTGGCCTGTTGCCCTGCCTGATTCGACCCTGCAGAGACTGCCTGTGGAGCCCTTTTCTTCTTCGCTCCCACTTCACTGTGCCCGTTGGGTCTGGATCTTTTTGGGGAAGTCCTCTGACGCAACGTCCCTCGAGCGTTTGGGCGTGTTGTTGCCTGAAGGGGCAGTCGCAATGGCGACAGTTTTCTGCGGTGTTGTCTGCACCTCGCAGTTTTTGACCCTGCTGTTGCAAAGTAACTCCGCTGCCTTGTGTAGCTTAACCATTCTGACTAGCTTCTCTCTCATTCGGACAGTTATGTGCCGCTGGCCACTAACTGGCCTCTAATGCTGCTCCTATCTGATCGATAGTGCCCTTCAAAGTGGTTTGTGCCTCGCACTCAACCGAATGAGACTTCTGTACTGAAGCCTTCTGCTGTGGCACTGTCTGTTGTTGCGGCTGTAATCACTGCAATGCAGAGCGGCTCGCAAAGGCTTGCAGCTCTTTCTCCATTCTTCCCACCATCATGCACCTACTACCAAGGCGAGAATTTTGTAGTGGACAACAACTAATTCTTTGTCTGGAAGCTTCAGTTAAGCTTAAAGACTTCCACTTGAAAACTCAGCTCAGATACTCAACGACCCCAAAAGTATGCACTACTTTCAGTAGCTCCAACTGTACTCTAGCGGTTAGGTTGCTGTGTTTGCTAAGACTCAGCGGCACACCAAATTTTGGTCAGCATCTGATTGTCCCCTGCAATTTCCAGCACTACTAACAGCTGTTCGAGTGAGTGCACCTGATGCTATTTGTTTGCCTAGTCGTGTCTAAACTTTTTAAAATTTTTCGCGCAAAAAATGGGAAAAATCGAAGCTGACGCTACCAATACCACAACCTCTACTAATACCAGTATTGGGAAAATCTTGACAGTTTATACCCGGGTATATTCCAAATTTCAAGTCTCGAGCTTTAGCAGCGTGGAAATGGTTTGCGTTCCTACGGACAGACGGCTTTTGCACAATACCAATATACTATTTCACTTCGTGAAAAATGATAAAAATAGCAATAAAAACAAAAATGATTCAAAACAAAAATAGACACAAAATATGATAGTTGAAAGAAGACGGAAATAAACTAACGGTACATCAAAAACAAAAAACGACTCGTCGCGTCTTTTGTCGCAAGTCTTACGTGAATTCATTTGTTTTGATAATTTCTTGGAATCACAACTACTTTACATATAATTTGAATGCTTGGTAATCGCACCGATGACAATTTGATACAATTAGTGTATTTTATTTGTATTCAAGAAAAACAAGTAAGAGTGCTCTAGTCGAGACTGCTCGACTGAGAGATCCCCTAAACCCTGCATTTAACCGAGATTCCTAAGAACCGCTAAAATTCTCCGTTACTTTTATTTGTATGTAGCAAGCAACACATACACACACAGGCGCACACAATCTGCTAACTGTGCAATTTGACTCAGCTACTCAGCTCAGTCTGCAAGGCTGAGTCATTATATATAATATATAATAAAGTAGTGGCAGATATGCCTTAACAACAAATTTATCCACCGTCATGATTAAGTACTTTGATGGATATCTTCAAGAAAAGCTGAAAGCAAGGATTTGATTAGAGGAATAGAGAGTTCAGAGGAAAAACGTGATATAATTTATAATAATTCGCACATAATACATAAAATGCACTGTGCAACGAGTAATCCGATGTGAGCAGTGGTAAATGCAACGGACGAAAGTGCCTAGTTGTTCTTGAAGGAACAGAGAAATTAAGTTTCATTAACAAGAAGGACGAATCAATATTACCAACAATCAAATTATGTAGAAATGCAATCCTAAAGATTGTTCTACGATTTATTAATGAAGGAAGATCTATAAGAAGGAGATCAATATGATAAGACGGTAGACGGAGATTAGAGTCCCAGTTTAGATTTCTTAGGGCAAACGAGAAAAACTGTTTTAAAACCAATTCAATACGATTCTAGTATACTTTATGCTGTGGAGACCATACAACAGTATTCTAAAATAGGTCGTACCAGCGAAATATAAAGGAGTTTGGTTACAAAAGGATCATTGCCCAACGTTTAATGAAGCCAAGAACACTTTGGCTTCATTTATAATGGTTGAGATATGAGTATTGAAGCAAAGTTTTGAATCGAAAAGTTCACCAAGATCTTTGTCAGAAAAAATGCGTTGCAAAGAATCGATATTGATTGAATAATTAGCAATGTATGGAGTAGTACGACAGAAGGTCATTGTCAAACATTTAGAACAGTTTAAACGCAACCTATTGGACAAGCACTAAATTTGGAAGGAATTAAGATAATCTTGTAAGCATTGATGATTGATTGTGTTAGAATAAGAAAGGCAAAGTTTTACGTCATCAGCATACATGAATATCTTTAAATAAGAAATACAACTGGGAAGGTCGTTGATAAATAGAGTAAAAAGTAAAGGTCCGAGATGTCTACCCTGAGGGTCACCTGAAAGAACGAAGATTTGTTTCGAAAAAGATGTGCTTAACACAACTCTTTGAGTTCTACCCTTTTTTTAAAAAAACTTTCGTTTACTAGTGAAGTAAATTCTAGCAGACTAGTCGAGGTTGATTGATTAAGAACAAATCCATGTTGGAGTGGCGAAATAATTGTTTTACAAAAATGTTGTAAGGTTGAAGTTATTATTTTTTTCAAATAACTTCGGAATAGCCGATAGTTTGGTAATACCCCTGTAATTAGAAATGTCAGACCTCCCACCTTTTTATATATAATAAAAATGAAAGACTCTTTCCAAATAAACGGGAACACAGATGTTTCCAGAGATAAGTTTAAAAGCTTAAGTAAAGGTAACTGAATGGACTCACAGCATTCCTTTATAACACAACTAGGAATATTATCAGCTCCAGGCGAGTAGGATGATTTCATTGATCGAATAGTTGAAATCGGAGAATCAATGGAAATATTGGAAGCGTTAATAATTTTTGTAGAAGAAATATAATAAGGGTAAGAAGTTTTATAGGGGTCAACAGATGAGTAAGTTGATTGGAACAAATCAGCAAAAAGATCAGAGGAATCATGATCTTTGCAAGAATCGATAGACTCAAGAAAAAATGTGGAAGGTAAACTAGAAGACTTGCGGTTCAAGTTCACACAGGAATAACATTTTTTAGGGTCACGAGCAAAATTCCTTTTGCAACGCATAAGGTAATTCTCATAGCAACGGGAATTTAAAATGTTAAAATTCGACTTGGCTATGGAATATTTAGACCAGTTAATAGTGGAGGTTTATTAGAAAAAGGCACAGATGCATAGAAACACACTCATCAATAAGAGAGTTTAAAATGTTATAGAAAATAGTTGTTGTACAATTAACATCAACGGATTCATATAATGTAGACCAATCTGTTGCACTAATAAGTTGGTTAAGCAAAGCAAAAAAGCACTTATTATAACAACGTCGTTTTGATGGAGTAGGTTCACAAATTGGAGGAGTACTTAGGGACAGAGATACCTCCAATGTAGGATGGTAAATATCCTCAGGTAAACAAAAAGGGGATGATCTAGAAACATGAATGCATAAGTCATCATTAATAAAAACCAGATCATGCAATCGATTCAGATGATTTGAGATTGAATTCATCTGAGACATAGAAATAGAAAGTAATTCATCAAAGAAAAAATGGTCATTTGTAGGAATAAGGGAACTTGAGCTAGGAGATCCAAGAAGTGTTCGGTATATTAAAGTCACCCAACACCAGAAAGAAATCATCTTTTACATGTCCATAAATTTCAGAAGAGGGGGGAATATATATATACATGTAAGAACAAGTAAGAACGTTGCAGTCGGACGCAACCGACAGCGAAATACTATTTCACGTCCCAGCAGCCCACAGGAGCCTCTATCACATTATATTTTTTAGAATTAACCCTAAATCCCCTCTGTCGCCGCTCAAATTAGCTTGAGTTTTCATTGGAAGTGGCCAGACAGTTTCAATTAGGATCGAAGCTTAGAACCCTTACCTTAGCAAAAATAGGCACCCAAATCGAGAGAGATGGCATCTCTCAAAATGAGAGAGGTGGCAACTCTGAAAATGTGATATAAATTCGTTGGCGAGCGTAGAGGTGTGGACTCGAACCCCGGTGCGGTCATGTTGATATTTTTGTTATATTTTCTTTATTTAGTTATTTTGTATTAATAAAATATTCTTTTCAAACATATAAAGGTCACAAGTAATTATTTGGTGCGTTATTGGCTCAGAAGCTGCAGATTTTTCAGTTTTGATTTGCCACGCCCCCAGTGGCGGTAGACCAATAATGTTTGGCATGTGCATAGAGTGGGCGTTCAGGAATATAACTGTAAAGTTTGGATGCTTACACTCGAAAAATGCAAAAATTACAAGGTATATTTTGTACGGCATGCCCCTTTTGGGGCGTAAGAATAATTTTTGGGGAATCGATAGAGGAGGCCCCCAGTAACTTAGCATCCAATTTTCAAGCTTCTAGCACTAAAACTGTAGGAGATATGAGCTAATATTAGTTGCCACGCCCCCTGTGGGCGTAGATATATCTGCCATAGCTTTTTGATTGTGCCACGCCCCCAATGGGCGTAGATATATTCGCCATAACTTTTTGATTTTGGGATGCCGACATGAGTGTTCAGTTAAAATCTCAACTCTCTAGCCCTTCTAGAAGTAGTGTTTCTGGGATACAGGAAAATTAATTTTCCGATTTGCCACGCCCCTAGTGGGCGTATCGGGAAAATCTTGACACTTTATCTGACGAGGGTATACACGAGTATATATTTCAAATTTCAAGTCTCTAGCTTCAATAGCGTGGAAATGGTTTGCGTTCATTCGGACAGACGGACAAACTGATTTTGCACAAAACCAATATACTATATCACTACGTGAAATAGTATGAAAAGGGAGCAAGATTTAAGAGTTAGTTTAACAGCAACTAGAAATGCTGAAAAAATGAATGGTTTGGAGAGAATATTAGATTTAACACCTAATAAGACACCTCCACTTATATGAGACAGTCGATCATGTCTGTAAATAGTGAAATCATTCGAGAGAATCTCACTATTATAAACATTGGAGCTTAACCACGATTCAGTTAGGGCGATAATATCAAAACGAACACTGAAACTACTCAAAAAAAGACTTGAGTTTAGAATTCAGGCCACGAACGTTTTGATATATTAAGAAGATCTGTGAAGAAGGTTGAACTGTTAATAGTTTTTTGGCACAATATTAGATGGAAGATTGTACCGGGGTAGGGTTTAGCACACCCGGAGACAGCCCAGTTTAACTCTTATGCTTAAATTCATGCACAACTACATAAGGAGGCGTCAGAAAGTGTTGTGAAGAATTCAGTTGATTTTAAAAGAAGCAATTTCATGAGCAAAATTGAACTTCGATATAGAGACTTTAACTTTTGATTTACTGGAAATAAAAGCAGAAACAGCTTCACATGTCGTGTCAGATGAAAGCCTGGATAAGAACACTTGCTTTCGGGGAGAACCGACAGATAAAGTAGGTATGGTAAGTGAAGGACAAATGGCCAGAGAATTGTTCGTAGTTTGAGCAACAGACGGGGATAAAGGAATTGGAATCAGTATAGACTCAGGGATATCTTATACTGGTGTCTATTATGTGTGTAAGTGCCAAAGCACAAGTCTCTCGTACTTGAAATACGTGTTTTGCAAATTTGATTCAAAGGGGACGTGACATCCAAAATTTAAAAAATGCGAAGTTGTGTAAGGCTCAAATAACACTAAATGCAAAATTTGAAAGCTCTAGCTATAAAGATGAATTGGACAGAATTTTATAACTAAATGAAGATATCGGGTTTTAATCGATAACATTAAAACGATTATAGTTATCGATTATTTGAATCAAACTCGATGCTTTCGTGATATACACGAACCTCCAAAATTTGAAGTATCTAGCTCTTATATGTTTTGAGATCGACACGTTCAAACATACGGGCAGATAGACGGCTAAATCGACTCGGCTTCTCTCCCTGATCAAGAATATATATACCTTATAGGGTCTGCCACGCCTCCTTCTTCCTGTTATATACATTTTCACAAAAACATTATACCCTTTTTCCCATTTTCAATGGGTTCAGGTTATAAAAAGGAGTTGGGTGAAATGCTTAATACTAAACTTAGAACAGTTAACAATATTATTAATCAGCCAGAAACAAAAAATAGACTGGAAATTGACAACTCTAAAGGCAGACGAGCAATGCTCCCTCGACGGTTTGTTCACAAATACTGAAGACCGTGGATAACAAGCCACAAACCAGCCTAAGAGAGTTGGTTATTGACATTAAAATAAACCTTCAGTGTGCTGATACATGAAAAAAGTACTCAATTTCCACAAATACTCATCACAGGTGGCTAGGAAGAAGCCGTTGTTGTCTGCTATAAATATTGAGAAACGATTGACCTTCGCAAGACTTAATGTTGACAATCCTCTGGACTATTAAAATAATCTAATTTTTGTAACGAGACGAAGATAATGTATTAAAATGAAGGCCCTGGAAGTGTGTGACGGAAACCAAAAACAGTCCTTCAGGCCATTGTACCTACTCTTAAGTTTGGCAAGCTTTCAGTCATAGTGGGGGCCTGTATTTCTTCCAAAGGTGTAGGAGAGCTGCGGATATTCAACGATATCATGGCCAAGGAGTTTTATTTGGACATTTTAAAAAACGAATTGACAGAAAGTACGCACAACTTTGGCTTCGTTGATCCGGCAAACACCAGAAAAACTGAAATACAAGCTGCATCAGATCAACGATCCGAAGCACAAACTTTATAACTACGAGAAAGTTTTTGACACCTCACCCCAGAGCCTGGATTTGTGGGCATTACTGAAGAAAAATGTGGCCAAACGAAGTCCAACTTCGAAAAATGATTTAATTCGGCGGAATAAACGAGTGAAGTAAAAACCCGCAACACTACGATATAAATTCCCTAATATTGTCGATGTCTCGACGCCTCAGACGTGTAATGGAAGCTAATAGAGGGCATATCAAATATTCATCAATTTAATTTTGATCTTAAAGTAATATCGATCTCATAATATCAATATTTGCAATTAATAGACAGCTAATATTTGGTGTCTTTTTTGGTTTTGAATAATTTTATGTTTTTATTGCTATTTTCATTATTATACCCTGAACCCATTGAAAATGGGATATCAGGATATGTTTTTGTTTTTATTATATATTTTATTTGAGAATATAATAGGGAAAAATACTGTTAAGAATCAAATATTAAAAAAGTGCCTTTCCTAATAAATTTCAATGTTGAAGTTGAACTTGTATGACTTTTTATACCCTGAACCCATTGAAAATGGGAATTCAGGGTATGTTTTTGTTGAAAGGCGTATGTATGTAACAGGCAGAAGGAGGCGTGGCAGACCCCATAAAGTATATATATTCTTGATCAGGATGACAAGCCGAGTTAAAATTTTTTATGTAGGTTCCTGTATAGCACGAAAAGATCGAGTTTGTTTCAGAAATTCGATAACTGTTATCGTTTTATTGTTATCGATTAAAAACGAAAATCTAAATAAAGCTATAAAATTCTATTTAATTCATATTTATAGTTAGAGTCTCCAAATTTTTCATTTAGTGTTATTTTGGCCTTACGCAATTTCGGGTTTTGTTAAATTTTGGATGCCACGCCCCCTTCGCCTCAAATTTCTAACTCCCGTATATCAAATACTAGAGACTTCTGCTTTGGCACATACATACATATGAATGACATGATCACGCCCAACAAGTTTGATCAAAATCGTTGCTCTAGAAAAAAAGATATTAAACATTTAAATTCCCATAACATTGCCATGCAAACAGCAGCCAAAGAACAGCTGACGCACCGACTTGCGCTTGTGTGTGCTTGCGCCTGTGTATGTGTGTGTGCATGTGTTGCGTGTAATGAACATATATATACTTATGTATATTAAAGAAACAGAGATTGCTTGGAATTGCGGTTCTTCGCAGGGTTTAGGGTATTCCCTAGTCGAGCGGTCTCGACTAGAGTTTTCTTACTTGTTTCATATTGCAAACAATTAATGGACAAACTATTTCACTTCATGAATAGGTATAAAAATGCAATTCAAGTAAAAATAAAGTTAAGTGACGTGTTTGTGTGTATTTGCCAAAGCACAAGTCGCTAGTATTTAAAATACGTGTTTAGCCAATTTGAGGCGAAGGGGACATGACACTTAAAATCAAAATTGTATAAACAATAGAGCTATAAATAAAATTCTGAGATATATAATATTTAGTTTACAGTTGGTTAACATATTGTGCCTACCGTTAAATTTATCAAAGTTATTAATTAAAAGAATAATTTTCAATATATCAATTCCATTTCAATAGTTTCAGCGAAAGGATGTTTTTCAATTAATATTATTATAGCCAAGAGCCATATAAAATCTTTAGCTCCGTTCCCATTTTAATTTTTCTATTTCTTAAGATCATAGGGAGGGGGAATTCTTCATCTTCATGCAATTATTTTCTATGAAAGTAATCTTATTTCAAATTTTTTCTTGTCTAAAATACCATTGCCAACTTTGTGAACAAAAACAAATTTTAATAGTCGACGAGTTAAGTGATATATATATATATATATATATATATATATATATATATATATATATATATATATATATATATATATATATATATATATATATATATATATACTAGCTGACCCGGCAAACGTTGTTTTTCCTTTTTCAAATATCTAATATCTAAGTTACTATAAGTGTATGGGGATGAAGTTATAGTCGAAAACGTTATAAACAACTGAAGTACGATTTATTTATTGTTAAAAATGACAGTTAATAAAAATACAGATTATTCGCTAAGCGCAATAGAGTGCACAATATTTTTTGTTAGGCCATCTTTAGCCAATATAAACAAACTTGATGGTTTCCCGACGCGAGAACATGCCACATATAGTTGTCCGTGGGAAAAGCATGGTGTTTCCAAATCTAAACCACATACAAACAACGTTTGGCCTTGCGACTTATTGATTGTCATCGCGAATGCCAATCTAATTGGGAATTGAATGCGTTTGAATTCAATTGGCACATCTGTAGGAATCATGGGGATTCGTGGCAACAATATATTTTCACCTTGAAACTTGCCATTTAAAATGGTGGCCTCAATCACGTTCTTCATTAATTTTTTAATAACCAATCGTGTGGATCAGTACCAATAAGGAGGCCGTGCAATGGTTCCGGCGTTGTTTCAATTTCTGGAAGTTTCACTTTTCCTGATGAGCAACACATCCCAATTGGCTCATTTTTAAATTTAAGGGCTTGACAGTGCGGGCATTCCTTGTCCAATGTACCAATTACCACTTTGGAATGAGCGTAATATTCAACATCAGGCTCATACTGAAATGCTAGTCGAAGAAATGAATGTGATGTAAATGCTCGAAGTACTTGTTGATGTTGGTCAATCCCTCTACGTCTGTTGGCTACGAATCTGCGCGCTTCTCTTCGTTCCAATTGTCTTTGTTGGTTTCGCTCATCTCGTACCTCTTGTAATTGTGGTGCACGTAACTGCGCCATTCTTACACGGACATCTGCATTACTTTGTTGCCTTTCTGCATCTGATCTTATTGCTCTTCTATCTTGCATGCCTCTAGATCTGTTTGTTTGACGACTCAAATTAGCCCCCCTGCGTGTTCGTGGCATTGTTGTAATAAATCAAGTTGGAAAACTGATTGGTGTATAACGTGTATTATTTTCTTGATCAATAATTAGCGCAGCGAGTTCGGTCGCACTCGAGTTGTAACAACGACTGAACTCGAGACGCACAATTCTTGCGCGCGCCTTCCACCGAACCACACTCGGCGACAGCGACAGAACGCTGGCGCCACGCTAAAACGGTTCTTCTTAAACCACAAATGCGCCGCCAGAAATTAGTATTATTGTGAAATACCCGAAAACACAAACACACACTCTCACACTCACGCACCGACATATATATATGTATTTTGCTCATAACATGAGAACACTGAAAGCTGAGTGAAAAATTGTGAGAGGACATGCGACAGAAGCCGATTTTTGCATTCTTCTTTCTGTCGCATACGCAAACGTTTCTTGCTTGTATGCAAGTATTAGTGTGTTAAACAAATAAACATTTATTAAAATTATTTAATTATTTATTATTTGGGTATAAAAAATAGATGTTGGCCGATTCTCAGTCCTACACGATCTGCATAAAAAATTTCGTGAGAATCGGTCGAGCCGTTTCGGAGTAGTTTGGTAACAAACACCACACTCGAGAATTTTATATATATATATTACTCACCTTTTTTCCTCGGTTTCGACTATAATATTTAGATTGGTTTTAGTACAATGAATTTATGATGAATTTATATATATATAGAGACATAGGGTTATTTTCAAGGAACGTATATTAAAATTGTTTTGAATAAAATACTTGATTAAATATTATGTTCTTGTCCTTAGATATAATTATGTTCGTGATGCGTTTAAAGATTAGTTATACACAAAGTCGGCATCCGTAGCGTAGTGTACACTGAAGAGCACAAATCCTTCCATTTCATCTCTCGTAATGTCGAAATTATCAAAATGGAAATAAAATCGCACATCTACAACAAATTAGTATATGTCTTCTTCCATAGAGAAATCTGATGTTTCTCCAGCATAAAGTGAACTGTAATGAAATTAATCATATATATATATATATATATATATATATATATATATATATATATATATATATATATATTTTAATATATATATAAAGGTTTTTTATTTAGTTAAAGATCGTACTTTACGGCGCGACTAGTAAAAAATACAATTCGCTTTAACTTCTTGTTGTAGAAGAAATAGTTAAAAGACCATAAACAGCCAGGTTCTCCGAACGGATCAGAGCTTAAGTCCGGATTATAGCTGTATATGTCACATTCCGATAAATTAACCTCATCATCTACGGCTGACCACAATGGCTGACGCAGAACCTGGTACTGATCTCCAGCTAAAGCTGATAAATTAGAATGAACGGAATTCATAACCCAAGGCAAAGAAGGTTCTTTGCTAAACTCATGAGACTAAAAAAATAAAAAAGTGCTGTTACAGTTTTTAATTTTAATAGATTGTGGTTTTTGACAATACCTTTGCATCTGAAAAATCATAATCAGGCTCAAATGATGCATTTAAAGTTGCAATCAAGTAAAATAAAGTTTTACGTGAGATCGTGTCACATAAAATTACGCCTTCATCGCCCGATTGACTGTTGTTGCGATGAAAGTTTGGTGAAAGATCCGACAAAGTTTGGGGAGGCGACAACGCTTGCAGATCATGACCGTGCGTCTCAGCCGTAAATCGTTTGTATAATACCTTCTCAGCCGCAACCATTTTGCTAGAAAAAAGTAAAAATTATATGTATATATACTTGGTATAGGCATAATACAAGCGTAAAAGTACATTTATTATTGAAATAAGCTTTCAGATTAAAAGAAAACGCAAAGAGTGTGATCTAGTGGTTATTACTGTTCTCTTTTCAATCGAAAGTCGCCTTTCTTTGTTTAAGTTATACAAAATTAAATATTAAAACAAGTAAGAAAACTCTAGTCACGCGTCCTTCTGCCTGTTACATACATTTCAACAAAATTATACCCTGATTTCCCATTTTCAATGGGTTCAGGGTATAAAAATACATTTATTTGAAATTTCATACCAGGAGTAGCTTTCAATTCGTCCAAAAATTATTATTCCACCAGTTTGTATAGAGAGCGCATTATTGATTGCTTCGAATCGGGAGCTCTCTAGCAATTTCATCTTGGTTTCCAGCAGTTCTACTCAGATTTAGTTCACCGTCAAGGATGTCTTTAACAGCAAAATCGTGCGAGTGTCTAGCCTAACTCGTGGGACAACGAACTTAGGAGGCGTTTTGAAGTCGATAAGTAATCTAGAGCTGACCAATATATAAAAACTGATTCAAAGGAAGATCCTTAGGCGTTTTGCGGTCTTTTTGAATCTATCGGCGTCCTGATATTTCTCGGTTGGTTTGCTCTTGATGCGTGCATTGCCCAGAATTTAAATGTTTGAAAAATTGTACAATTTCTGAACATGGTATCCGGATGGAGTGAGATTCTCTTTTTAACTGCCACCTTTTTCTCGACTTTGTAAATATGCTGAATTCTGCACTGTTTCATTAACATTACAGTTGACCGACTTTCAGTTGAACTGTATTTTTATCTCAGGCACTGTTCGGTACCGCGTTATACCTTTTATTTTCTTTTTTTTTTTGTTATATCTGAATAGTTTATTGTATTTGATTACTTAATTATTTTTATTGTATAACTTTGTACCAATGCACACACACATGGATTTATTTGTGTTTTCGTGTTAGCTGTAATAGTGTTGATTCATAAATTCGCTTTGTTCCGCATAAGCATATGTCAATATTTAAGCATATTCACTAAAAATTATATAGATTTGTTTTTATGTACGAAAGCGTTTGCAATAACCTTCGTATTCAGGAATACGCAGATATAAAAGTAGCGTCGAAAATTCCTAGAACGACGTAGTTTCTTGTTTGTTTTATATTTCACAATTTTTTTGGTTACTTGAAACACTTCAATTTATAAATGTTCAGAACAAATTAAACGAAGCATATTTGAGTATTCCATTTGATGCTTTTAGATTTATATAAGCTGTACGGTAATATAACAATCACAAATCATTAATATGCCAGCTGAAATTATATTTTACTCAGATTTTTGGCATTAGCCTTGTTAAGGGTATTTAACTGGTAAAAATCGCAGAAGAGGAATACACAAATGAATATCAGATAGTATTTATAAATATTTGGCATATTTTTTTAGTCAAGATAGCGCACAAGATTTATTTTTACCAGGCTGGAACGAAAAACAAAAATAATTCGATAAGCCATTGTTAATTTAGTGCATTAAAATAATGCACGAGTTATAATTTTGGGTTTTTTAACGCACGAGTTAAATCACCAACCACATAACACATACTACCAGTGACAAGACAGCCCCATGGCGAATTCGCTGAATTCGCTTTACTTTTTGCTGCGAGCAGCGGGTATTCTGTGACAAGAAAATCAGTGCTCTGCGAGCGCTCGTTCGGTAATGGTCCATTTGTATATAAAGCCCTTCTATGCAACCATGTATGCTTATTTTCTGATCTCTTCTCTCTCATACATTTTTATTATCTGCTCTCTTCTCTCTCGAATATATATATGCAAGAACTCACCAGCAGCAGCACACCAAAATTGGCATTTGCTCGCTGAGGCTTCATTTCATAGAGTATACCAAACTTTTGAAAGTGTTTGTCGTGCACAGGAAAAATGTTGACATTTTTATTATTATTTATGAAAAGGGTATGGAAGTGTGAGGCTCATACCACTAACCATATAACTCATAGATATAACACGCAGAGCACTGAAATTCAGCGAATTCCCAACGGGCATGCACACACACTATCAGTACTTACCGTTACAGCAGCTCACATGTATGAGCATTTGTGTCTGAATGCGAACTGACCGTTACAGTTGCTTGCTAAATAACTTCAACTGCCCGTGGCAATTCTGAAAATTGTTTGCATTGCAAAGAGACGTGTTCCGTGGCCCGTGCCTTCCTCAACATTTATTTGTGTGATTGATTTGGCGATTAAATATATCAGTTTTTTTTAAACTATGGCAGAAACAAGTGTTATACAAAAATCAGTTGTTGTGCAAATTACAGAAAAAGCTCCGTTAATTTTCCAGTGAGGTTATTTTCGTTTCCATCAAAAATTTTATTTTAACAAGTGGATTAGAGCATGCCATTTACCGACTAACATCGACAGGAAAAAGGCTAAAATATGCAACAGGCATTTCGAGCGAAAATATATTGGTAAATGTAGGTTAACAGCCAACGCAGTCCCAACCTTACAATTATGCAACCCAAATTTTGATTCGACTAATATTGCCGACTTAACTGATGATATTTATTTAGTAGACAGTTGTGAAGAGGATATTATCCCTTATAGTTATAAGAAGAATAATTTAAGCAAAGTATTAAATGAATTTGATGAGTCACCGGGCACAGGAGAGCGGACTGAAAGCAC
This sequence comes from Drosophila mercatorum, assembly GCA_961210405.1. Lineage (NCBI taxonomy): Eukaryota > Metazoa > Arthropoda > Insecta > Diptera > Drosophilidae > Drosophila > Drosophila mercatorum. The sequence goes on along the minus strand of CAUIUS010000002.1, from coordinate 76,193 downwards.
TCAGAATGAAAGTGACGGGGAAGAAATAGTTGAGAATTTACTGAGCTTTGACAGTGATTTAAAGAATCAATTGTGGCAAGATTTAAATTCCGATCAACCTACCTTTTGTTAAAATTGCATAAAAAGAGAGCAAAATGAGGTATATTACAGGAAAAAAAGGACAGGAATATTATATTAGGTTGAAAAAAAGGTTTTTGGCTTTTAAAAAAGCTTTTACGAATAAAACATATTACTTAATTACTATAAAGGGGAAAAGAACTCTCAATGTCAATGTCTTCGCGCAAATAAACAGTTTACCGTACGTTTCGGATCAATCAAAAGTGTTATGTAAAATGCTTTTGAAAAAAAAAATTCTATAATAGCGCGCAAAATATACATTAAACAAAACATTGGGCTATCACAAACATTGGGACTTAATGTCCAAAGCCGTTGTTTGCGATCAGGGTTCCAATAATAGGGCAGTTTTTATACCCTGAACCCATTGAAAATGGCAAATCATGGTATATGTTTTTGTTGAAATGTATTTAACAGGCAGACCCCGTAAAGTATATATATTGATCAGGGAGACTAGCTGAGTTGATATAGCCATGTCCGTCTGTCCGTATGTATGATCGCGTCGATCTCAGAACCTATAGGAGCTAGAGACTTGAAATTTTTTATGTAGGTCCGTGAATAGCACGAAAAGATCGAGTTTGTTAAAAAAAGTCGATAACTATTTTAGGTTACAGGTTAGTTGCACTCAAAGCCAGTAAATGAAGGGCTTACATAACATTTTTAAAAATTGGAAAAAATGTAATAAAATATGTTGAACATAAGCTGAAAATTTCATTCAAATCCATTAATTCGCGCAGAAGCTATTAAACAAAACGTTTGGCCAATCGGCCAAACACGTGACCAGCAACGCAAAGCAAATTGTTTTCCTATACATGTGCAAACATACACACACACATATTGAACTGCAGTATTTAAAAAAACACAGATAGCGCAGGGTTTAGGGTATCTCCTAGTCGGGACCCCCGACTAGAGTTTTCTTACTTGTTTTTAGCTTAAATTTAAAACTATGTATTATGCTTTTAGTATTTCGTATGCCCTCCCTTAGCATCTAAGACATGTTGTAGGCGTGGTTTCATTGAATTAACCAGCTTTTTTAAATAATAAATTGGAATATTGCCCCATTCTTCTGCAATAGCAGCTTTCTTGACAGCATAAAATATGAGTCATCTCAGTTTTTGTTGTTTATTTTGTTACACATTATTATTTTTGCAATCTGTTTTTGAGAATTCAACTTAGAATTGATCATTAATCAACTTAGCATTAGAATAATTTCAAAAAATTTAACTAAAAGCTTTTATTTTTTCAAAAAATATAATTTTTTTACAAGCAAGGGTTTATATATATATATATATATATATATATATATATATATATATATATATATATATATATATATATATATATATATATATATATATATATATATATATATATTTATTTGTGTTTAAACTCGAATTGGATATTGTTCGCATACATCAAATATGTATAAATATATGAAGGACGGTAAACTATTACGAAATTTGAAGCGGAAAACGAGTGTCTGACTATTCTGATGCAGTGATACCAAATCTAACGAAAAAAGGACAGCGAAATACTTTTTTACGTCCTGGCAGCCCACTGCGGCACACATAACATTATATTTTTAAATTAATTTTAAATCCCCCCTGTTGCTGCTTAAATTAGCTGCCTATTAAAAACTTTCATCGGAGGCGGCCAGACAGTTTTATTAGGGCCGAAGCTTAGAACCCTTACCTTAGCAAAAACACGGAGATGGCATCTCTCAAAATGAGAGAGGTGGCAACTCTGAAAATGAGAGAAGTTAGTTGGCGATGCGGTCATGTTGATCTTTTTGTTATTTTATCTTTATTTAGTTATTTTGTGTTAAAAAAATATTTTTTTCAACCCATATATGTAATTTGGAAAATCAAAAGACAAGGTCAAAGGTCACAATGTCATTATGTGGCGCGTTATTGCCTCAGAAGCTGAAGATGTTTCAGTTTAGCGGGCGTAGACATATAGTTTTTGGCATGTGCATAGAATGGGCGTTCAGGAATATAACTATAAAGTTTGGATGCTTACATTCGAAAAATGCGAAAATTACAGGGTATTTTTCTGTAAGTCACGCCCCTTTTGGGGCGTAACAATAATTTTTGGGGAATCGATAGAGGAGGTCCCCAGTAACTTAGCATCCAATTTTGAAGCTTGTAGCACTAAAACTGTGGGAGATATAAGCTGATATTAGTTGCCGCGCCCCTTGTTGGCGTGGATCTATCCGCCATAGCTTTTCGATTGTGGGATGTTAACCCGAGTATATATACCAAGTCTCAAGTCTCTAGCATCAATAGTGCTCAAAATATAACAGAATTCGTAAAATCACAAAATGTTCAGATCCGATTTTCCACTCCCCTAGTAGGCGTGGTCATAAAATTTTTTGGGCGATCTTTATAAGATCGCAACAGTAACCCACGTGCCAAATTTGGGAGTTCTAGCTTTAAAACTGTAGAAGATACAGTTTGACCCGTTTTGCCACGCCCCCAATGGGCGTAGATATATCCGCCATATCCTTTTGAGTTTGGTATGTCGACGTGAGTGATCTGTTGAAATCTCAACTCTCTAGCCCTTCTAGAAGTAGTGTTTCTGAGATACAGGAAAATGCATTTTCCGATTTGTCACGCTCCTAGTGGACGTACCGGGAAAATCTTGACACTTTATCTGACGAGGGTATACACGAGTATATATTTAAAATTTCAAGACTCTAGCGTCAATAGCGTGGAAATGGTTTGCGTTCATATGGACGGACAGCATGACGGACATTGCACTAAACCAATATACTTTTTACACTTCGTGAAAAAGTATACAAATTTGGTTATCTAATATGTATTTATTTGTGTTTCATTACACTTCTCTTAAGGCGTTGTCAATAAATTGATCAGTGGCCGCTTCCCTGGACCCGTATGTCGCCAATAGAGGTGGGCAAGGGCCGAGAGCTAAGAAAATTTTTGCAACCCGCGGGTACCCACGGGTTCCCGACAAAAACCAAGCCCTTCCCACATCTAGTCGCCAATGATCCTATGCGAGCCAAACACTAATACATTCAAAGGGACTTTGAATGGGACTATCCAATTCAACTTATCACTGTTATACTCATTTTGGCACTGTTAACCAAATATTGGTACAACAATTTAGTATATTAATGTTAAAGTTCTGTTCAGCTGTTCTGCAATGTTAATTAATAGAATTCTGTTACATCCAAAGCCGTTTAATGGGGAAAATATGAACACGATTCACATCCAGAAAAACGGACAGATTTCCGGGATAGGGAAGTTTAATATATTTCCGGACGAAGCGCTTAAAAAAAGAATAGATCTGTCCGGAAAAAGGCCAAATCGGCATCACTGGTCTAATGTGACTACTGAAAACATAAATGAAACGAATAATATTGTCTATAGGCTCTTAGCATTGAGTTATCGAACTTTATCGAACTTGTTCAGAAAAAAAATCACTCGAGCGCTATTAAACATATACTTAATAAATAATTCGCAATCGGATAAATGAATGAATAAACATTTCGTGTTAAAATATAAGCTTACAAAAATATTTTTTTGTGTATATCTGTTGCGTAAATCGTATTTACATGTTGAAGTCAATACTGCCATTTATCAAATAGACACAAAACTATTGGGTGTTGTCCCAAATAGATACATATTGCATTATATGAAATTCATGTAAACTCATGTAATTGTCAAATTAAGTTAAAAAAATATTATAAAATCCATTTAATTACCTTATCACTTCATGCCATTTTTGATAAATTTACTTATATGGTAAATTTTAGATCAAGAGTTTTGTATATAAGATGGCGGAGGGAAATACTGGAACTACTGCTGAGGGTGCCGCTGCTTTGGCTCCCCCACATCCCAACGCCGAAGTAATAAGGGGTCAAATATTTGAAGTTGGTCCAAGGTATAGGAAACTAACATATATTGGTGAAGGCGCATATGGAATGGTGGTGTAAGTATATTCCTAATGCATATTAGATATACATACATACATATGTACATATGTATGTACATACATATACCCTTGTACCCTTCAGATAACACTTTACTTGACAATACGTAATATGTTTATATGCATATGTATGTACGTACATAAATATATACAAAATTATACATATTTATAATTTATTACTTACAAAGTTTGTGTACATAAATTAAACGTGAATTTAATTTGAAATTTGACCAAACTAGATTAAGGTTAGAAAATAGGTTTTAATTTACTTTCGACACTAGCTAAGCAAAATGTTCTCTACTGAATGATGACAATATTAAATACACCCACAACAGATGATTGTTTTGCACCTGATTGCCAAGCCCACGAATAGGCTTAAAAACGAATACTTAATTGTTAGAGCTAGATTTAAGATGTAGTTGATGATTTCAAGAGAATCCTCATATAAACACTGTAGAAAGTGGATGTTCTCACACCATGCGCAGTTAAGTATATTTCAAATAACCTTATTCATTTCTATAAAACTAATTAAAAACGATACGTAGTCGAATAAGTTCAGCTCCGTTTACTAAGTATCAGATCTATGCAATCAGTCATTGTGTGCCTCTGCTTTTATTGTGTACATACTTTTATGTATAGTGGTCGGCACAATTTTTTCGACGAACCCGTTTTTATTTCTTTATTTAAAAGATAATTTACATAACTTGAGTCAACTTAAAGATAAACTATTAACATTCGTTTATAGCTTAAAAAAAGACAAATATTTAAAAAATATCACCAACCTGATGGGGGTATTTTATTTGCCATTCCTGTCAGCTATGCCGCAATTTACAACCTTGTCAGTAATGCAATTGAACGATGATTGAAGAAGCTTATAATAATAATATTATAATATATAATTATAATTATTATTTATATATAAACTTTGCGTGATTTCACGTAGAAAATCTAAAAGCAGTGATTTTGATTAATGTAAGAGAGAGTTCAGAGGAAAAACGTGATATAATTTATTGTAGTTCGCGCATAAAACGTGAAATGTACTGCGTAACGAATAATCCGATGTGAAAAATGGTAAATACAACGGGCGAAAGTGTCTAGTTGTTCTTGAAGGGACAGAAAAATTTAGTTGCATCAACAGGCAGGACGAATCAATGTTACTAACAATCAAATTATGAAGAAAAACAATCCCAAGGATTGTTCTACGATTTATTAATGAAGGAAGGTCAATAAGAAGCCGCCTATGATATGACGGTAAACGGAGATTTGAATCTCAGTATAGGTTCCGTAGGGCGAAGAGAAGGAACTGTTTTTGGACCTATTCAATCTGATTCTGATAAAATTTATGTTGTGGAGACCATATAATTGAACAATATTCTAAAACAGGTCGAACCAACGAAATATAAAAGAGCTTAGTTACAAATGGATAATGAAACTTTTTTGCTCTTCGGTTAATGAAGCTAAACACTTTTGGCTTCATTTATGATGTTTGAGATATGAATATTGAAACGGAGTTTTGAGTCAAAGCGTACACCAAGAGTTATTAGTCAAGAGTATTAATTTGAATAATTAGCAATATATTGAGTAGGATGACAGAAGGTCATTGTCATACATTAAGAATAGTTTAAATGCAACCGATTGGCCAAGCACCTAAGTTGAAAGGAGCTAAGATCATCTTGTAAACGTCGATGATCGATAGAATTCGAATACGAAAGACAAAGTTTTACATCATCTGCATACATAAAAAACCTTAAAAAAATACAGCTGGGAAGGCCGTTTTTGAATAGATAAAAAAGTAACAGCACAAGATGACTGCCGTGAGGTATATCTGACAAGATGAAGACTTGTTTCGAAAATGCTGTTCTTAACACAACTCCGTGGGTTCGACCCTTTAAATACGATTAAATCCAGGATAAAAGTTTAAGAGAAACAAGTAAGAAAACTCTAGTCGAGACCGCTCGACTAGGGTATACCCTAGTCACACACATACACAGGCACACGCACACACAAGCGCAAGTCGGTGCGTCAGCTGTTCTTTGGCTGCTATTTGCATGCGATGTTGTGGGAAATTAAATGTTAAATAACATTTTTTCTAGACCAACGATTTTGACCAGCGTGATCATGTATGTATATGCCAAAGCACAAGTCTCTAGTATTTGATATACGGGAGTTACAAATTTAAGGCGAAGGGGGCGTGGTACATAAAATTTAACAAAAACCGAAATTGCGTAAGGTTTTCATAACACTAAATGCAATTTGAAGACTATAGCTAGAAAGCTGAATTAGATAGAATTTTATAGCTGAATTTAGATTTTCGTTTTTAATCGATAGCAATAAAACGATAACAGTTATCGAATTTCTGAAACAAACTCGATATGCGCGCCCTATACAGGGACCTACAAAAAAATTTGAAGTCTCTAGCTATTATAAGTTCTGAGATCGACGCTAGAGCTAGAGAAGATATAAGAGCTAGAGCTTTTTGGAAGTTCGTGTATATCACGATTCGATCGAGTTTGTTTCAAATATTCGATAACTATCATCGTTTTAATGTTATCGATTAAAAACCGATATCTTCATTTAGTTATAAAATTCTATTTAATTCATCTTTATAGTTAGATTTCAATTTCAAATCATCTAAATCGGTCGCTTCATCTAGTTTTTATTAATGACGACTCATGCATTTATGTTTCTAGATCATCCCCTTATTGTATACCTGAGCATTTTTTCCAACCAACTTATTTATCTGTAGAACCCTATAAAACTTTATACCCATGTATAATTTCTTCAACAAATATTGCTTTAAAAATTTCCCTTGATTCTTTGATTTCAGCCATTCATTCAATGAAATCATCTTACTCCCCTGGAGCTGATAATATTCCTAGTTGCGTTATAAAGAAATGCTGTGAATCCCTTAAGTTACCTTTACTTATCTTTTTTACTTATCTCTGGAAACCTCTGTTTTCCCTTCCTTTTGGAAAGTGTCTTGCATTATCCCGCTCGAGACCGCTCGACAAAGAGATTCCCTGAACCCTGCGAAGAACTGCGATTGCTAAGAGCCGCTAACATTCTCCGTTACTTTTATGTGTACATATGTAGCAAGCAATACATACACACACAGACGCACGCACAAGAATGCACACAGACGCACGCACAAGCACACAATCTGCTAACTGTGCATTATGACTCATCAGCTTCGCTGCTGCTGCTGCAAGACGCCGAAAATATGAGATATTAAATGTTTAATCACTTTTTTTCTAGACGAACGATTTTGATCAAATTTGTTGGGCGTGATCATGACATTAATGTGTGTGTATGTGCCAAAGCACAAGTCTCTAGCAATTTGAGGCGATGGGGCAATTTGAGGGCGTGGCGTCCAAAATTTAACATAAACCGAAATTGCGTAAGGCTTAAATAACACTAAATGCAAAATTTGAAGACTACAGCTATTTAAGATGAATTAGATCGAATTTGATAACTAAATTAAGATATCGGGCTTTAATCGATAACATTAAAACGATGACAGTCATCGATTATTTGAAACTAACTAGATCCTTTCGTGGTACACAGGAATTAAAAAAAAATTGAAGTCTGTGGCTCTTATATGTTCTGAGATCGACCTGTTCAAACATACGGACAGACAGACAGACGGACAGGGCTAAATCGACTCGGCTTCTCTCACTGATCAAGAATATATATACTTTATAGGGTCTGCCACGCCTCCTTCTGCCTGTTACATACATTTTCACAAAACCATTATACTCTGATTTCCCAATTTCAATGGGTTCAGGGTATAATTAATCCTTAGCCGGCTCTATCTAACGGCTAAAAAGTGGCTCGGCTAGATTTGGCAAAGCAGCACATGTCCTGGGCGGAAAATTGGGAAATAGTGGTTTGCTTAGATGAGAAAAAGTGAAATTTAGATGGCATTGATGGTTTTTATTATTTCTGGCATGATATTCGTCGTTGCTTGCTACGTACATACAAAATTAACGGAGAATTATAGCGGTTCTTAGGAATCGCGGTTCTTCGCAGGGTTCAGGGGATCTCTTAGTCGTGTTTATTTATGAACTTATGAAGATTTGTTGAGAAGCTTAGACGCACAACTTTTTTCATACCCTGAACCAATAGAAATTGGGAAAACAGGGTATAATCAATTTTTGATATTTTTGAAAAAAAAAACTGAATGGTAACTTTAAGAACGCAATCTGGCAATGTGATGTATGCCAAAAAAAATTTTATATTTCCCCCAAATTGATAGTAAACACAATTAATTGAAAATAGCCTGCTCAAAATAATAGGTTTCGGTTTCTTCAGCCTGAAAAAAAGTTTAGAACACGAAATGTTTATAAAAGTAGAAAAATGATTTTAAATATCCTGTATGGTCGAAGTATTCATTGTTCGAGTAAGGAACGCATAATTGCTAAAAACCTTTGAAGGAAAGGAAAATCTTTGCGTGAAATGGCGAAACTGATAAACAGATCGCTTAATTTTGTGTAAAATGCTTTAAAGGTCCACAATAAAAAGGAGGTCCATCGAAAACCACACCGAAAACACCATCGAAACTGGACCAACGCATTACAAGACCCTTATCTTCAAGGGTCATTGTATCCGAAATGGATAATATTAACGCTTCTTCAATTAGAAGTAGACTACAAATGGCTAAATTACCAGGTCGTATCGCAAAAAGGGTTCTTTTTATGCGCACAAAAAATTTTATCAGGGGTCAAAATTTTGCTGAAGACCACATCACATTTTCCTCATATTTGACATTATGAGAGCAGCTGACTACAGGGATATTCTGGAAAATATAATGCTGCCTTATGCTGAGGAAAACGTGACCCTGCGCTGGGGTTTTCAACAAGATAACGACCCGAAGCACACGTCTAAAATAGTAAAGACATGGTTTGAGGTTAATAAAGTGGTCACTCTCGCTTGGCCCAGTCAGTCTCCTGATCTGAATCCAATCTAAAACTTGTGGAGTGAATTGAAAAAGCAGATGGCAAAAGAAAAGTGTGACAACACTCGCCAATTATGGGACTGCGTCCAAAAAAGTGGAGGAAGATTCCGATTGAGACCTGCCAAGCTTTAATTAGTAGTATGCCCAAACGGATAGAAAAAGTTGTTCAAAATAAAGGATATACAGGATATTAATCCAAAAATAAAATAAAAGATTTTGAATGATTTGAAAATAAAACAAGTAAGAAAACTCTAGTCGAGACCGCTCGACTGCTTTGCATGGCATTGCTATGGGAAATTAAATGTTTAATAACTTTTTTCTACACCAACGATTTTGATCAAACTTGTTGGGCGTTATCATGTCATCCATATGTATGTATGGGCCAAAGCACAAGTCTCTAGTATTTGATATACGGAAGTTACAAATTTGAAGCAAAGGGGGCGTGGCACCCAAAATTTAACAAAAACCGAAATTGCGTAAGGCTTACATAACACTAAATGCACAATTTGAAGACTCTAGCTAGAAAGATGAATTAGATAGAATTTTATAGCTGAATTTAGATTTTCGTTTTTAATCGATAACAATAAAACGATAACAGTTATCGAATTTCTGAAAGAAACTCGATATGCGCGCCCTATACAGGGAGACGCGTTCATACATACGGACAGACAGACGGACAGGGCTAAATCGACTCGGCTTGTCTCCCTGTTCAAGAATATATATACTTTATGGGGTCTGCCACGCCTCCTTCTCCCTGTTACATACATTTCAACAAAAACATTATACCCTGAATTCCCATTTTCAATGGGTTCAGGGTATAAAAACTAGAGACTTGTGTCTTGGCAGATACACACATATGAATGACATGATCACGCCCTGCAAGTTTGATCAAAAACGTTCGTCTACGAAAAGAGTTTTTAAGCCGTTGTCATACATTTAGCAGCCCAAGCACAGCTGACGCAGCAACTTTCGCTTGTGCGTACGTGCCCCTTGTGGGTGTGTATGTGTTGCTTGTAATGAACATACATATACGTATATAAAATAAACGGAGAATGTTCGGAATAACGGTTCCCTTAGTCGAACGGTGTCGACTAGAGTTTTCTTGTTAATATTCGTTTTGATTGTTAAGGAATGATGCAGAAGAGACGCAGACTTCAGGTTCTCCTAGTCGGACAGCCCGATTTGTTAAAATAGCTGCTTGCTGCTTCCTTCTATCCACTTAGCCTGACACTCCAAATTATAGCATTCTCACTTTAAGTTATTAAAAAAAATATTTCTCTATTCTCTTACAGATCCGCTGATGACACGTTGACAAACCAAAGAGTGGCTATTAAGAAAATTTCACCCTTTGAGCATCAGACATATTGTCAACGAACGCTAAGGGAGATAACCATTTTAACCAGATTTAAACACGAAAATGTAATTCAAATTATTAACTTTGATCCATTATAACGAAAATTTGTTTCATTTAGATTATTGATATACGTGACATCCTGCGAGTAGATAGCATAGAACAGATGAGGGATGTATATATTGTACAATGCTTAATGGAGACTGATCTGTATAAACTACTTAAAACTCAGGTGACTTATTCTGCATAAATAATGATAATGATAATAATATTTCACGAAGTGAAATAGTATATTGTATTAACGTAAACCATTTCTATTGAAGCGAGAGACTTGAAATTTTGAATATATGTTCTTGTATACCCTCGTCAGATCGAATTCCAAGTTTTTCCGATACAGCCACCAGAGTGTTTCAAATCGGAAAATGCATTTTCCTGTATCATAGAAACACTACTTCTAGAAAGGCTAGATAGTTGAGCTTCGGAATGACATTCCAAGATCAAAAAGCTATCGCGGATATATGTATCTGCTCCCATTGGGGGCGTGGTAAATCGGGTCAAACTGTATCTTCTAAAATTTGCAAACTAGAACACAGGGGGCGTGGCAAAAAATATGAGCCTATTAATCTCACAATTTTAGTGCTAGAAGCTTCAAAATTGGATGTTAGGTTATGGCGAATATGTCTACGCTCACAGGGGGCGTGGCAAAAAATATGAGCCTATTAATCTCACAGTTTTAGTAGTAGAAGCTTCAAAATTGGATGTTAAGTTACTGGTGTCCTTGTTATGCCCATTTTGGGTCTTGACAAAAATAATCCTGTAATTTGCACATTTTGGGAGTGTAAGCATCCAAATCATTAAATCATTATATTTCTGAAGACCCACTCTAAGAACAGGGTAAAAATTATACGTCTAATGCCCATGGGGGCCTGGCAAATCAAAACGGAAAAATCTTTAGCTTTTGAGCCATACACTCGCAACATAATGATTTGTGACCGTTGACCTTCTCTATTGATTTGCCAAATTTTACATATGTATTCAAAAGAATATTTTAGTAAGACAAAATAAATAAATAAAAGAAAGAAAAAAGAAATATCGACATGACTGCACCGGGACTCGAACCCACACCTCTACACTACCCAATGGGCATTTTTCTTTTTTCGCAGTGCGTGTCTATGAAACTTCGATGGCCTTCTCCGGTTAAAATTTTTAATCGGAAGCTAATTTGAGCGGCGACCGTAAAGATTTAAGATTAATTTTAAAATATAAAAGGCCAGATGCCCCTATGGTGCGCTAGGACGTGAAAAACTTTCTTACTTGTTGAGAATTGTATGTTTTACTCAAATTATTGTTTGATTCATTCACAAATATGAAATGAGTAATTTGGACCTTGCTATCGAACGGTTTTTTCGTATGAATGCAATGCATTTCTACCCTATCGGCTCATGTATATTATCGCCTGATAAAGTGTCAAGATTTATCCTATACACCCACTAGGGGCATGGCAAATTAGAAAATACATTTTCCGGTATCTCAGAAACACCACTTGTAGAAGAGCCACCAGAGTAGAAGATGGTTTCATCTGGAATTTATACTCCCGTTGGTATCCAAAGATAAAAAGCAATGGCGGGGGCCTGCCTGAGGTAGGCAAATTACTGTTCCGATTATATGAAGATCGACCAGAAGATTATTAATAATATAATAATGTGTGGACGTGGTAAATTGTATCTGCATACATAGCGATTTTTGAAATTGTTATATTTTGATCATTATTGATGCTAGAGGCTTAAAATTAAATGGATATATGTGTGTTGACAACCCAATACCCATAAGATATGGCGGATATATGTACAACCACAGGAGGCAGGAAAACCGCAAAATCTTATATCTTCTAAAGTTTTAGGTCTAGAATTCTTACATGTACATGTGTATATATGTACATATATATATATATATATATATATATATATAATGTACTGTTGAACTCTTATTTATTTGTCAAAAATTGGAATTGGTATCGCCCGACTGCAACTTTCTTTCGTTCTTGATAACATTCAATTATTGTATACATACTTAATTTTTCGTCGCTCAGTCTACGTTAGTAGTATATGAAGAATATCTGAGTCTGACTTCCAATAACGTTTAATTAGTTTTAATCAGCTAATTAAGTTCCAATAAAATTTTAAGACGTCAAGAACTTGGATCAGAAATACCCTATAATGGTTTTTGTAAAATGTTTAGAACAGTCATAAAATATACATATGTATTTGTGACCAGGACGACGATCTGAGTCTAATTAGCCCTGTCCGTCTGTCTCACCATATGTACCTGCTACTTTTTATACCCTGAACCCATTGAAAATGGGAAATCAGGGTATAATGGTTTTGTGAAAATGTATGTAACAGGGAGAAGGAGGCGTGGCAGACCCCATAAGTATATATATTCTTGATCAGGGAGACAAGCCGAGTCGATTTAGCCCTGTCCGTCTGTCTGTCTGTCCGTCTGTCTGTCCGTATGTATGAACGCGTCGATCTCAGTACTTACAATAGCTAGAGACTTCAAATTTTTGTTGTAGGTCCCTGTATAGGGCGCGCATTCGATAACTGCTATCGTTTTATTGTTATCGATTAAAAACGAAAATCTAAATTCAGCTATAAAATTCTATCTAATTCATCTTTCTAGCTAGAGTATTCAAATTTTGCATTTAGTGTTATGTAAGCCTTACGCAATTTCGGCTTTTGTTAAATTTGGGATGCCACGCCCCTTCGCCTCAAATTTGTAACTCCCGTATATCAAATACTAGAGACTTGTGCTTTGGCCCATACATACATATGGATGACATGATCACGCCCAACAAGCTTGATCAAAATCTTTGGTGTAGAAAAAGTTATTAAACATTTAATTTCCCATAGCAATGCCATGCAAAGCAGCCAAACAACAGCTGACGCAAGGACTTGCGCTTGTGTGCGCTTGCGCCTGTGTATGTGTGTGTGTATGTTTTGCTTGTAATGAACGTACATATGCATGTGTATATAAAAGAAACGAAGAATGCATGGAATAGCGGTTCTTCGCAGGGTTCATGGTATACGCTAGTCGAGCGGTCTCGACTAGAGTTTTCTTTCTTGTTATACACTGCATCCATTGAAAATGGGGAAAAAGGTATAATGTTTTTGTGAAAGTGCATGTAACAGACAGAAGGAGGTGTGACAGACCTAAAGTTAGAAATAAATTATATATATTCTTAATCAGGGAGACAAGTCTATTTAGCTCTGTCCGTCTGTACGTCTGTCCGTTTGTCCGTATTTATGAACGCGTTGATTTTAGAACCTATAAGACCTAGAGACTTGTAATTTTTTATGTATCTTCCTAAATCGATATTCAATTATAAATTCTATCTAATTCATCTTTCTAGTTAGATATTTTAAATTTTGCATTTGGATTTGTGTGTACTTTATTCAGTTTTGATTTTTGTTAAATTTTGAATGCCCCCTTCGCCCTAATTTTGCAAAACACGTATTTTTAAATCAAATCAAATACTAGAGCCTTGTGCTTTGGCAAATACACGCATATGAATGGCACAATCACGCTCTGAAAGTTTGATCAAAACGTTTGTTTACCAAAAAAGTTATTAAGCATTTAATTTCTCATTTAATTAGCGTCTTGCAGCCCGAGCGCAGTCTGCTTGTGCGTGCGTCTGTGTGTATGTATATGTTGATAGTAATGTACATACATACATGTAAGAGAAACGGAGAATGTTAGCGATTCTTAGGAATAATGGTTCTTCTCAGGGTTCAGGGATTGTCCTAGTTGAGCAGTCTCGTCTAGAGCACTCTTACTTGTTATAACCTGAACCCATTGAAAGTGTTTTTTTGAAAATATATGTAAGAGACCTAATAACACACATATAACCTGAACCCATTGAAAGTGTTTTTTTGAAAATATATGTAAGAGACCTAATAACACATATATATTTTTCTTATCGATAAATTGTCTTCGTTTTTTGTATACCTTTAAAGCAAAAGATTGCAAACTCACTGTGTAGATCGCTGTAATTGTCAATTTTAATTTATTTAACAACGATAGGGTTTAAATTATAGTACCTAATTAAAGGGACTAGGACGTTGGTTTTGGATTGTACCCCCCTATAATCCCAAATTTTCAAAAAACCTATTTCATATACTTGTACTTCGGAAACTACATATACACTAGTCAGCATAATTATTTTTACGAAACTTTGTTTAAATTATTGAAGCTATCATTGTTTAGTAACTTTAAAAACCGGTGCCAAAGTCAAAGAATATGTTATTATCTCAGCATACAAAATTTGATGCCGTTTACTCTTTTCCTTCTCTTTCTGCAGATAAGAATGCAAGCTAACAACGTATTTTCACGAGTATGCAATACTATGATAATTAGGTTTAAATTTAACAAAAGGAAATAAATGAAGACAAATATAATAAAAGCATTATCTTCTTTGTCTTGAATACATATTTGGAGGCATTTCGGACTTGAATAATACTAAATTTTGAAATAAACCTGGAGATACCTCTTGCAAAGGATATTGGCCTCAGAAATTAATTCCCCTTTAGTTTTATTTGAATAAATTTTTTGTTGGCTATTTTAAACGAATAGTTTTCTCCTTTTTTTTAGCGTTATCAGACAGTGTCTTTACTGATTAAATTCTCGGCCGTAAATTTAAATGGATGTGCAGCATTTTTTCAGAAAACTAATTCCAATATTCTTTATTTCTATGTATATATTCTTTAGTTTCTTAAGTTATATTGTTTTAAAACCTTTTTTTACTTTTATAGTCTGGGAACTGGGAAAATTATGAATCGGTATCCAAAATTTAACAATACTCAAAATTGCATAAAACGGACAAAACATTAAAAAAGACTCTAGCTTCAAAGACGTCGGAGATATAATTTAATAACAGAATTAAAATAGTAAAAATTCCTATATAAAACCTACATATAAAATTTCAAGTCTAGCTTATAGGTTATGATATCGACGCGTAAAAGCATAATTTGAAGACTAGCTAGAAAGATGAATTAAAATTTGAAGTCCTTAGGTCTATAGGTTCTCAGATCGACGCGTTCATATATACGGACAGACAGACGGACAATGATCAATCGACTCGGCTTGTCTCCTTGATCAAGAATATATATTCATTATGTGCTCTGCCACGCCTCCTTCTGTCTGTTACATACAGTTTAACAAAACCATTATACTCTGTTTTCCCATTTTTAATGGGTTCAGGATATACAAAAATTAATTTAAGAATTTAATTTCTGATGATATAGGCATAGTGTAGCTCAAAAGCTATTGCTACGTAAACTGCGCAGTTTATATATATATAAGCAACATATATACACGCATGCAAACTGCGCAGTTTACGCAGCGATAGCTTTCAGGCTACACTATGCCTATATCATCAGAAATTAAATTCTTAAATTAATTTTTGTATATATATATTTTTGTATATATATATTTTTGAATATATATATATATATATATATATATATATATATATATATATATATATATATATATATATATATATATATATATATATATATATATATATATATATATTCAAACATGGAGTATTGTTGCGCTAATAAAATATATATCTTTTTACAGAGGCTGAGTAATGATCATATCTGCTACTTTCTGTATCAGATATTGCGTGGATTAAAGTATATCCATTCGGCAAACGTTTTACATCGAGACCTTAAGCCGAGCAACCTTTTGTTAAATAAAACATGCGACCTAAAAGTATGTATATTTATAATTGTCTGATATTTTATATATACACTGAAGTAATTTAATTGCTATCCTTATACAGATTTGCGACTTTGGCTTGGCTCGTATTGCTGACCCAGAGCACGACCATACTGGATTCCTTACAGAATATGTAGCAACTAGGTGGTACCGAGCACCTGAAATTATGCTTAATTCAAAAGGGTATACAAAATCCATCGATATCTGGTCTGTTGGATGCATTTTGGCCGAAATGCTAAGCAACCGACCAATTTTTCCGGGAAAACATTATCTAGATCAACTGAACCATATTCTTGGCGTGCTTGGTTCTCCATCACAGGAAGACTTAGAATGTATTATAAATGAAAAGGCACGTGTTAGGAAAAAATAAGAAATAATATAAAATGTATGATTGATTGCTAAGAATTTTATTTTAGGCTCGAAATTATTTGGAATCTTTACCTTTTAAACCAAATGTACCATGGTCGAGGTTATTTCCAAATGCGGATGCTTTGGCTTTGGACCTACTAGGTAAAATGTTGACGTTCAATCCGCATAAGCGAATTCCAGTAGAGGAAGCTCTTGCACATCCATATCTCGAACAGTATTATGACCCTGGTGACGAGGTAACCTTAACATCTTAATGATATAATATTTTATCCTTAAATCCTCTTCATTATGAATATCTTTTACTTTGTAGCCTGTGGCAGAAGTACCATTTCGCATTAATATGGAAAATGATGATATATCGCGCGACGCTTTAAAATCGTTAATCTTTGAAGAAACTTTGAAATTTAAAGAACGACAACCAGAACAGCTATAAAAACAATTATTAAAAAATTAAATTGATATTTTAACTATTTGTTTTATTATGATTTTGTTTTCTTGTGACGTGGTAATGATTCAATGCCAATTTCTTATACCATATTATGCATATTATGTAACTTTACTCATACAGATGTAAATGTATTCAAGCTATACTTAAAAAAAACTATACTATCGTATGAGCAACACCTTATTTCACATAGTTGTTAAATGTAAGGTATTTACCTCAAGGCACTAATTTTCTCTGTTTAAAAATAATTTTTTTATTTGCTTATATTTATTAATCAACGGGAAATCAATAAGATACCGTTGAGCCATTCAACTCCAGTCTATTTTGTACGAGATTATGTATTGTATTGTATTATGTTAAAACTTCATTATTTATTAGAAACGCAGAGCTAGTTTATATTCATGCACAGTTCATTGCTGAGCAAAACACTCCTTTCTATATTAGTTTTATAACTTTCTTATGTCATGGAATGTTTTCATGGGGATATAAGCTGCTTGTAACTTCCAGTTTAAGGGATGTAACGATGCTGAACACCTCATTCCAAAATATGTGTCTCCTAGAATAATTAGTGAAAGTTTTTTCTGAATGGTTACAATTTTATTTTTAGACTACATAGTTTTTTTAATGATGGTAAACCAATGGGTCTAGTAAAATGGTTAAGTGTCTTAGAATTCTTTAAAGATACATTTGAGTACTTGATTATCAGAGAAATAAAATGAAAATGAAGTCGGTTTTTAAATATAAGAATCTAAAAGTTTTCAAGAAAATTTAATTTTAATCTGATACACTAAAAAATAATATTTAAAAGTGCTGTAAATCAAAGTGAAGTTTTTAAGTGGGTAAATTTTGAAGTAATTTTCGGTATCACAAAAAAGATTTATAATTCGATAAAGAAACTAGAAACCAAAAGTGTTGCAAAATTATTTTTAAACATACATGGTAAAAAAATCCTAAATAAATTAATTGCATCGTTTTTTTTCTTGTATTCTGTGTTGAATTTCCTTGCATTGTTTTAAGTTTTCAAGATATTAGGATATAAATACTACACCTAATTTTTGTATCTTTTAAATTTTACGCTTTTTAAACTTCAAATTTAAAAACTAAACATTTTTTATTAAGTGTCGTGTGATTTTATAATTCTCGAAATTAATATAAGTACACTATATAAACAAAATAGAATTATGGAAATATAACATATTTGTATGTGGTTAATCAACATAAATAACAATCAATGTATGCGCATTCGGGCATATGCAACCCAATTGAATATCTTTAAAGAAACATATTTTTCAATTTTTATTTTTATGCATTGAAGTCTGTTATCTACGAGTTGAAAGGTCTGCTAAATTTTAATATCTTTTATTTGCTCTTTTTAATGGTTCTACTTATGACTTCTTTTGGATATATTGTTCATTCTTTGCAGAACAATTAAAATATTAAAATCGGAGATCAAAACCATAATTCTAGTAAAAGATTTGAAACCGAGTAGAGTATTTATAATTCATTATGCAAAAAGTGCGTGTTAGCCATAAAATTGTATGTATAATTTTTTTTTTTTAAATATATTAACTTTAAACAAACAGGTTTTTACGTTTTTCCTGGAAAAAATGTATACAAATTTACGTCTTGAAAAAAAAAATTGAATTTATTTGTGTCAGCGTTTGTTCTCAATTTTCATAGCTCTCAAATCTAAAAAAAAAGATCGTCTCAAAAGAACAATAGAGCATTGGTATAATTAAAACAAATAACACATAATTGATATATAGAAGAACACGTATTAGAAACCTGTTAAATTAAACTTGTACCCATTTTACTTCATAAATTGGAAAATATCTATTGCTCCATCAAACAATTTGATTTACATATGTACATATATATATATATGTATGTATGTATAACGCAGTGCAGCAGTACATTTGCTGAAATGTACTCATTTTAAATTAATGAAAATGCATTACGAACATAATTTTAATTTTTTGTAAGTATTGTTAATAAATCTTTAATCTTTGTATGTTGAAATTTTTAATAGTCAAAAATGAATCATTCACTGGACTGTCTGAATGAGTCAGGGAGATTGGAAATTTAAGCCCATGACTACCAGTGGGTCCGCACTTTATCCACATACCCGTGGCAATAGCAGCGACATAACGCTGACGTGGGACTCGCACCGGAGCTCGCAAATAACAGCTGAGCGTTTTTTCTTTAAGCTCAAGGAGCGAAAAATATAAAATATTCCACACTCGCTCTGTGCAAGAGCGGTTGGGTTTTTTGCGTCGATCTCTTTTGCCGAGCATCTGCTCGCGAGCGAAAAATTTGTTGCTCGCGAGTTGAGCCTCAGTAAGTGAGAAAATGACATTACATTAATTTGCCTTGTTGGAAAAAAATGTTTTTTTTTTTGTATTAAGAATATTTATTTAACTAGTACTAAACCTTTACTACTTATTATTAAGTTTAATAACTAATAAATAATTTAAATTGTCTGCGCTTATCGAACTTCGTCGTTATTTAATATGAAATGTAGGGCTAAAATGAGCGTTCCACAGACACCTGAGTTGCCGATGTAGACAGAACTACCTGTGCGAGCGAGTTACCAACCCAACACCGCACAAGTAAGAAAACTCTAGTCGAGACCGCTCGACTAGGGTATACCCTGAACCCTGCGAAGAGCCACTATTCCAAGCATTCTTCGTTTCTTTTATATACACATGCATATGAACGTTCATTACAAGCAAAACATACACACACACATACACAGGCGGACGCACACACAAGTGCAAGTAGCTGCGTCAGCTGTTGTTTGTCTGCTTTGCATGGCAATGCTATGGGAAATTAAATTTTTAATAACTTTTTTTCTAGATGAACGATTTTAATCAAACTTGTTGGGCGTGATCATTTTAATCATATGTAAGCAAGTTCCAAAGCACAAGTCTCTAGTACTTGAAATACGTTTTTTGCAAATTTGATGCGAAGGGGGCTTGGCAAAACAAAAACAAGTAAGAAAACTCTAGTCGAGACCGCTCGACTAGGGTATACCCTAAATCCTACAAAGAACCGCTATTCAGTATATTCTCCGTTACTTTTATTTGTACAATACAAGCAAAACACACACACACATAGGCGCCCACACACAAGCAAAAGTCGTTGCGTCAGCTTTTCTTCGGCTGCTATTTGCATGCCAATGTCATCGGAAATTAAATGTTAAATAACTTTTTTTCTAGATAAACGATTTTGATCAAACTTGTTGGGCGTGATCATGTCATCTATATGTATGTATGTGCCAAAGCACAAGTCTCTAGTACTTGAAATACGTGTTTTGCAAATTTGATGCGAAGGGGGCGTGGCATCCAAAATTAAACAAAAATCGATATTACTCGTGGATACCCTCATCTGAAGTGTTCAGATTTTCCCAATATGCTTAAGAAAAAAAATAACATCTTCCGATATCTCAGAAAGATACTTGAGAAAGTGCAAGAGAATTGAGATTTAGAATGTATAATCGCATTGATAACGGAAGATCGACATACGCCTGTTCAATCATATACATGCAAATAACAACTAATTAAAAACATGCTCACATGAAGATGGAATAGAAATAGGTAAGCCACATGCGTGGCAGACCCCATAATGTATATATTCTTGATGTACGTCTGTCCGTCCGTCAGTCTGTCCGTATATTTGACTTCGTATATAGAGACTTCAAATTTTTTTTTTGAGGTTCGTGTATGGTTCGTCTATGAAAAGGTCGAATTTGTCTCAAATAATCGATAAATGCCATAGTTTTAATGTTATCGATTAAAAACCAATATCGTTATTTAGTTCTAAAATTCTGTCTAATTCATCTTTATAGCTAGAGTCGTTTAACTTTGCATTTAGTGTTATGTGAGCCTTACAAAATGTCGGGGTTTCTTAAATTGTTGATGCCACGCCCCTTTGCTTCAAATTTTTAAAACACGTATTTCGAATACTAGAGACTTGACATTATTACGTCCAACAAGTTTGATCAAAATTGTCCGTCTACGAAAGAAGTTATTAAACATTTAATATCACATATTATCATTGACTGAGCTCAGTTGAATTCAGAGTCGAATTACACAGTTAGCAGATTGTGTGCTTGTACGTGCGTCATTGGCCTTGCATTTCCATTTACTTTTTTCTAACATTATTTTAGTTTGTGCCTTTCGCATTACATTGAGAGGAAATTCATAAAAATACGTAGAATTGCAAAAAACAAATATACTTCATCACAAATAACAGAAATATAAGCCTATATGCAATAAAAACATACGCATGACCAAAGCGATATCAAGCGATAAAGCGATTTAGAATCGCTCTTCGCAACTCTCTTCACTCATTTGGCTTTGACTCGGCTCGCGCTGCGCCCGCACTCTGACATGAAAAAAGCGATAACATGTAAATATGCTTTCTCGCTCATTATCGCTTTATATTATCGGATCGCTTCTCGCCGACACTCTGCCGTCAGCCTTATACCACTGTTTAATGAATCTTCTGAATCGTAAATTGAAATTTGTTTATCTAATTCTTCCTCAGTTGAAATTTCTTGGGCTCTTTTTGTTTCTTGTCTGCTTAAAAAGTCTGCTACATTATTGTCTTTACCTTTTATATATATAATATCATTGTCAAATTCCTATAGGTTTAACATCTTTGATGTCTAGCTGTCATTTATTTTCCTTTGAATTTTGAATTTAAGTATTTTATAGGAGTATTATCTGTTATAATTTGAAATTGATTTCCAACCAAATAGTGTTTAACAAAATTTACAGCATGTATAATAGACAAAAGCTCTTTATCAATTGCACTATAATTCTGGAAACAAAAGCAATTGACTGTTCTAGTTGAGATAAAACTGCACTTATGGCAAAATCACTGACATCTGTAGTAATTGTAAATGGTTTGTCAAATTCTAGATAATTTAATATCCGATGTGAACTTATGAGCTTTTAAAAATTTTCAAATGCATCTATAAACTGTGGATCCTTTGTATTAATTGATCCGCCTTTTTGTAAATATCGCATCATTGCGTAAGCTATTTTGGAATATTGAATGATAATTTTTATAGAGTCCTGTCACACCTAAAAATCCTTTTAATTGTTTTTCAGTTTTTGGTAATGGTATTTCTAGTATTGCTTCTATTTTTCTTGGATTTGCTTTTAGCCCTTCTTTTGTGAGAATATATCCCAAGTCTTCGGTATGTTTATTCAAATTATAATTTCTAAGTACTTTTAACATTTTTTCTAGAGCAATCTTGTGTACTTCAATTGTTGTTGAAAAAGTTAAAATATTAAGATATACTACAAAAATTTGATTTCTATAATCCCTATATATCTCATTCATTAAACGTTGGAATGTAGCTGGAGCATTTTTTAACCCGAATGGCATTTTAACATATTCGTAAAATCCCATTGGTGTTATAAAAGTTGTTTTCTCAATATCTTCTTCTGCCACTAATATTTGATGATAACCTTTCGCTAAATCAGGAGTAGAAAAATATTCGGCTTTACTAAGTTTTTTTAATACAGCGTCCGGTTACTTACTTGTTTAGTCGTCTATAATCTACCCTGATGCGGTTTTTTCGAATTCCTGAATTATAAATTTTTTAACAACACATATAGGATAGCTATATTTGCCTTTACTTTTTCTTATTATTACACTTTCTTCCATTTCGTTTATTTGCTTTTTTACTTCTTCTTCATGTTTTGGAGAAACCTTACATAGTTTTGAATTTATAGAATGATCCGTTGTGGTTTTAATACTCTGAACTATTGTATTAGTGTTAGTTAACTGATCGCCTTCTTTAAAATATATTTTTTTATACTTTTTCGAAAGATATTTTACTATCTGAGCTTCCTCAGCATTGAGCTCTTCTAGCTTAAAGTCATCAATTTAACATACTTCCATTACACAAATTTCTTCTGATAGTTTGGAAAGGAACGAAATTTCGACTCCATTGCAAAGCCTTATTATTATGTTTTTAAAATCCATGCTTTCAAAGTTTCCTTGGATAAAATCCTTGCCCAATAGAAAATCATATGATCTTTTCAGGGATATAGCTACCCATCTTGATCTTGCATTATCTGCATATTTTAATTCATTTGGAACTTCAGTTTTAACTAAAAGCTGTAATTTTTATACCCTGAGCCCATTGAAATGGGAAATCAGGGTATAATGTTTTTGTTGAAATGTATGTAACAGGCAGAAGGAGACGTGGCAGACCCCATAAAGTATATATATTCTTGATCAGGGTGACAAGCCGAGTTGATATGGCCATGTCCGTCTGAATGCGTCGATCTCAGAACCTATAAGAGCTAGACACTTAACATTTTTTTTTGTAGGTCCGTGAACAGCACGAAAAGATCGAGTTTGTTAAAAAAGTCGGTAACTATTTTAATTTTAATGTTATCGATTTAAAACGTTATCGAATGTTTGTTATTAAATTATATCTCTCGCGTCTTTTAAGTTAGAGTCCCCAAATTTTTTTGTTAGTTTTATATCTATTTTATATAATTTTGATTTTTGTTAGATTTTGGATATCGGCTCCAAATTATCCCAAATATTTAAACTGAGGTTTGTTGCCCTCAAAGCCATTAAATTAATGGGGCTGCATTTTAAATTGAAAATTGGAAAAAATGTAATAAAATTTGTTGAACATAAGCTAAAATTTCATTCAAATTCATTAATTAGCGCAGAAGTTATTAAACAAAACATTTGGCCAATCGGCCAAACACGTGACGAGCAACGTCTGTCCGTCCGTCCGTCTGCCCGTATGTTTTGAACGCTTCGATCTCAGAAGATATAAGAGCTAGAGAAGTTTTTGGAAGTTCGTGTATATCACGATTCGATCGAGTTTATTTAAAACAAGTAAGAAAACTCTAGTCGAGACCGCTCGACTAGGGTATACCCTGAACCCTACGAAGAACCGCTATTCCACGCATTCTTCATTTCTTTTATATACACATGCATATGTACGTTCATTACAAGCAAAACATACACACACACATACACAGGCACACGCACACACAAGCGCAAGTCGGTGCGTCAGCTGTTCTTTGGCTGCTATTTGCATGCGATGTTGTGGGAAATTAAATGTTAAATAACATTTTTTCTAGACCAACGATTTTGATCAAACTTGTTGGGCGTGATCATGTCATCCATATGTATGTATGTGCCAAAGCACAAGTCTCTAGTATTTGATATACGGGAGTTACAAATTTGAGGCGAAGGGGGCGTGGCACCCAAAATTTAACAAAAACCGAAATTGCGTAAGGCTTACATAACACTAAATGCAAAATTTGAAGACTCTAGCTAGAAAGATAATCGATAACAATAAAACGATAACAGTTATTGAATTTCTGAAACAAACTCGATCTTTTCGTGCTATACAGGAACCTACATAAAAAATTTCAAGTCTCTAGCTCTTGTAGGTGCTGAGAACGACGCGTTCATACATACGGACAGACGGACAGACGGACATACGGACAGACGGACATGGCTATATCAACTCGGCTTGTCATCCTGATCAAGAATATATATACTTTATGGGGTCTGCCACGTCTCCTTCTGCCTGTTACATACATTTCAACAAAAACATTATACCCTGATTTCCCATTTTCAATGGGTTCAGGGTATAAAAATCGATAACTATCATCGTTGTAATGTTATCGATTAAAAACCGATATCTTCATTTAATTATAAAATTCTATCTAGTTCATCTTTCTAGCTAGAGTCTTTAAATTTTGCATTTGGTGTTTTTTGTGCCTTACGCAATTTCGTTTTTGGTAAATTTTGGGTGCCACGGCCCCTTTGCCTCAAATTTGTAATTCCCGTATATCAAATACTAGAGACTTGTGCTTTGGCACATACATACATATGGATGACATGATCACGCCCAACAAGTTTGATCAAAATCGTTGCTCTAGAAAAAAGTTAAAGTTAAAGTTAAACATTTAATTTCCCATAACATTGACATGCAAATAGCAGCCAAAGAACAGCTGCGCACCGGATTGCGCTGGTGTGTGCGTGTGCCTGTGTGTTTGTGTGTGTGTATTGCTTGTAATGTATGCATGCTCGGAATAGCGGTTCTTCGCAGGGTATGCCCTAGTCGAGCGGTCCCGACTAGAGTTTGCTTACTTGTTGACTTCTTCATCATTTAAATTGTCTACAATCATTGCTTTTGGTTGTGGTTGTTGATAATATAATATTTTGACTTGGTAGTCTATTAAAATTTTGACTGTGTCTTACGTTTTGGCTTAGTTGTTGTCTGTTATAGTTTATATTATTCCTAACTATTTGGCTATTTTTATACCCTGAACCCATTGAAAATGGGAAATCAGGGTATAATGTTTTTGTTGAAATGCAGAAGGAGGCGTGGCCTTCAGGCTTGATCAGGGTTACAAGCCGAGTTGATATAGCTATGTCCGTCTGTCCGTATATATATATATATATATATATATATATATATATATATATATATATATACGGACAGACGGACATAGCTATATCAACTCGGCTCGTATATATATATATATATATATATATATATATATATATATATATATATATATATATATATATATATATATATATATATATATATATTTTTTTTTTTTTTTTTTTGGTTATTTAATTTATTTGCTGCTTTCTTGTCAGAGACTCTATAGCGCATTTATCACTTTATTTTACTTTAACTCATTTTGGGCAGGTAGGCCTGTATGAAACATAAGCATCCAGCGGGATTCCAACCGGGGCTCTCACAGTTTCCAGGCCGCCTGCTTTCTCACTGGCCCACACCCGGCCCCATATATATATATACGGACATAATATTGTATATATAAATAATATTGTAGTGGCAGATATGCCTTAACAACAAATTTATCCTCCGTCATGATTGGGTACTTTGATGGATATCTTTAAGAAAAGCTGAAAGAGAGTTCAGAGGAAAAACGTGATATAATTTATTATAATTCTCACATAACGAGTAATCCGATGTGGGCAGTGGTAAATGCAACGCACGAAATTGTCTACTTGTTCTTGAAGGAAACGAGAAATTAAGTTTCATTAACAAGAAGGACGAATCAATATTACCTACAATCAAATTATGTAGAAAAGCAATATAGACGAAGATTAGGGTCCCAGCTTAGATTTCTTAGAGCGAAGAGAAGGAACTGTTTTTTGACCGATTCAACAGGATCCCGGTACACTTTATGCTGTGGAGACCAGATCTTCGACAGAAAAAATGCGTTGCAAGGAATCGCTCTTAATTGAATAATTAGCAATATATGGATTAGTACGACGGAAGGTCATTGTTATACGTAACCTATTGGCCAAGCACCAAAGTTGGAAGGAATTAAGATCATCTTGAAAGCATTGATGATTGATTGTGTTAGAATAAGAAAGGCAAAGTTTTACGTCATCAGCATACATGAATATCTTCAAATAAGAAATACAACTGGGAAGGTCGTTGATAAAAAGAGTAAAAAGTAAAGGTCCGAGATGACTACCCTGAGGTACACCCGAAAGAACGAAGATTTGTTTTGAAAAATATGTGCTTAACACAACTTTTTGAGTTCTACCCTTTAAATAGGATGATAAACAAGATAAGAGTTTAGGAGAAAACCCTATGAAATCAAGCTTATGAAGTATTACTTCATAGTGAACTGAATCAAATGCTTTGCTGAAATCTGTGTATACATATATCATCAGTTTGCATTTTATTTAAAAAACTTTCGTTTACTAGGGAAGTAAATTCTAGCAAATTAGTCGAGGTTGATCGATTAAGAACAAAGCCATGTTGGAATGGCGAAATAATTGATTTACACAAATGTTGTAAGGTGGAAGTTATTATTTTTTCAAATAACTTCGGAATAGCCGATAGTTTGGCAATACCCCTGTAATTAGAAATGTCAGACCTCTTACATTTTTCTACTTTTTCACGAAGTTTAAAAGTATATTGGTTTTGTGCAATGTCCGTCATGCTGTCCGCCCGTCTATCCATCTGTCAGTCTGACCGTCTGTCCGTATGAGCTCAAACCATTTCCACGCTATTGAAGCACCGGGGTTCGAGCCCACACTATTTCATTTCAGAGTAGCTACCTCTCTAATTTTGAGAGATGCCATTTAGGTGAGTGTTTTTGCTAAGGTAAGGGTTCTAAGCTTCTATCCAAATTGAAACTGTCTGGCCACCTCCAATGAAAATTTTTAATCGGCAGCTAATTTGAGCGGCGACAGTGGGGACTTTAATTTAAAAAAAATATATAATGATATAAATGTCCCTATGGGGTGCTTGGACTTGAAAAAGTATTTCGCTGTCGGTTGCGTCCGACTGCAACGTTCTTATTTGTTTATATAGAGGGATAATGAAAGACTCTTTCCAAATAGACGGGAACACAGAGGTTTCCAGAGATAAGTTAAAAAGCTTAAGTAAAGGTAACTGAATGGACTCACAGCATTCCTTTATAACACAACTAGGAATATTATCAGCTCCAGGCGAGTAGGATGATTTCATTGATCGAATAGTTGAAATCGGAGAATCAATGGAAATATTGGAAGCGTTAATAATTTTTGTAGAAGAAATATAATAAGGGTAAGAAGTTTTATAGGGGTCAACAGATGAGAAAATTGATTGGAAGACATCAGCAAAAGATCAGAGGAATCATGATCATGTTAGATTCAAGAAAAATGTGGAAGATAAACAGAAGACTTACGTTTCAAGTTCACACAGGAATAACATTTTTTAGGGTCACGAGCAAACTTCCTTTTGCAACGCATAAAGTAATTCTCATAGCAACGGGAATTTAATAAGTTGAAATTCGACT
This sequence comes from Drosophila mercatorum, assembly GCA_961210405.1. NCBI lineage: Eukaryota > Metazoa > Arthropoda > Insecta > Diptera > Drosophilidae > Drosophila > Drosophila mercatorum. The sequence goes on along the minus strand of CAUIUS010000002.1, from coordinate 48,399 downwards.
TGGCTATGGAATATTTAGACCAGTTAATAGCAGAGCTCGCAAATAACAGTTGAGCATTTTGCGTGGTCTTCGAATAACAGTTTTCACTGAGTATTTGACGAAAATGCTCGCGAGCGAGCGAAAACAAAGGGTCTTCGCTCAGTTCGTTCGCGCTCGGACTACAACCGTTTTTTTTCGTTTCTCATTTGTTTCGGTCAGACCGCGAGCGAACGCTTGAGTAAAATTAAGAAAAAGGTCTTTGAGCGACTGATGCATGTTCATGTGCGATGCAAACGTACTTTGTGTATGGTATTAATCAAAGTACGCAAAATATTCTTGCGTCGCAAGTTTGTATCTTACATTTACTAAATTTTTAATTTTTTAATGATATTAAGCTTAAATTGCCACATTTAAATGCGCTTTCACAGGTAGAAACTCATTTTTAGCCCTGCATTTCATATTAAATGAACGGCGAAGTTCAATAAGCGCAGACAATTTAAATGTATAATTAATCATTTAACTTAACAATAGGCAGTATAAGTTTAGTACTAGTTAAATAACATCTTAATAAATTATTGTAAGAGTGTCAAAAGACCTTTTTCATTGACTTTTTCGGTCATTTGCTCACTTGCTGAGGCTCAGATCGCGAACAAAAAATTTTCCGCTCGCGAACAGATGTTCAGCAATAACGATCGACGCAAAAAACCCAAAAAACAACCCTCATGCGAAGACCGATTCAGACAAGAAAAAATCGCTCTTGCTCAGAGCGAGAGCGGAATATTTTCTGTTTTTCGCTCCTGCTCTGACTTCGAGCGTGACGAAAAAGCGCTCAAATGTTATTTGCAAGCTCTGGTTAATAGTGGAGCTGCACTTTTTAAAATTTTTAAAACATTAAACTTAATGTTTCTTAAATTAGAAAGCGTCTGAGTAAACCATGGAGGTTTATTAGAGAAAGGCATAGGGAGACATATAGGAACACATTCATCAATAAGAGAGTTTAAAATGCTATAGAAAATAGTTGTTGCACAATTAACATCAACGGAATCATTTAACGTAGACCAAGCTGTTGCACTAATAAGTTGGTTAAGCAAAGCGAAATTGCACTTATTATAACATCGACGTTTTGATGGATTAGGTTCACAAATTGGAGGAGTACTTAGGGACATATTCTCAGGTAAACAAAAAGGGGATGATCTAGAGAAACATGAATGCAGAAGTCATCATTAATAAAAACCAGATCATGCATTCGATTCAGATGATTTGAGATTGAATTCATCTGAGATATAGAAATAGAAAGTAATTCACCAAAGAAAAAAAGATCAATTGTAGGAATACGGGAATTTGAGCTAGAATTAGAGATCCAAAAAGTGTTCGGTATATTTAAGTCAACCAACACCAGAAAGAAATCGTTATCCTTTACATGTCCATAAATTTCTTTAATGCGAATAAACTTGAACATCAGATGAGGGGGGAATATATGAACATGTAATAAAAAGATTTAAGAGTAAGTGTAACAGCAACTATCTCGACATCATGACATGCTGAAAAAATGAATGGTTCGGAGAGAATATTATATTTAACACCTAATAAGACAGCTCCACCTCTACAAGTCAGTCGATCATGCCTGTAAATAGTGAAATCATTCGAGAGAATCTCACTATTGTAAACATTCGAGCTTAACCACGTTTCAGTGAGGGAATTAATAATATCAAAACGAACACTGAAACTACTCAAAAAAAGACTTTTGAGTTTAGAATTCAGGCCACGAACGTTTTGATATATTAAGAAGATCTGTGAAGATGGAGAAGTCGCACGGGGAGTCGCAAAATTGAACTTCAATATAGAGCAGAAACAGCTTCACATGTCGTATCAGATGAAATATAAAGTAGGTATGGTAAGTGAAGGAGAAATGGCCAGAGTGTTGTTCGTAGTTTGAGCAACAGATGGAGATAAAGGAGTTGGAATCAGTATAGACTCTGGGATATCTAATACTGGTGTCCTTGACGCATTGCAAGAAGGTGGAAGAGATTCAGAACAAGGTGTAGAAGGTGGTACCAACTAAGAAGCAGTCGCCATCTCAGCTTGAGAGGATTCAAAATCATATTGACTTAATAATTTATCACCAGCATCTAGTTCACTAGACAACTGCTTAGATATATTATTAAGTTTTAAAAATAGAACCCGCATCGAGTTATAAATTTTTGAAAATTGTTATTTGTTTTTCCAAACAAATTGGACAAGATCATAGTAAGCGGTCGAAACTAATTTTAGCAGTGAACATGACCTTATCGTAGTCGCGCCCTGTAGGGCCAGCACATTTACTGTGCATCATATTCTCACACAACCAGCAATTAATAAATTGCACTTGTTTATAATCAATAGTTTGCCGCATAGAGGAAGTTTTTTTTTACAACAGGTTATATTGGCAATTGGGATTAAAGAAACTAAAACTGAAGATTAGAAACAAAAAGGAAAAAAGCGCAAGGCAAAAAGAGTATTAATGTCATGAAAGTGCGACTCACAACAACAAAACGGGAGATTAGATAAAAATTAAGAAACAAGCACAAAGCAAAGAGAGGATTAAAGCGTTGAGGGAATCAACTCACAACAACAAAAACAGCTGATTGCCCACAACAAAAAAGTGAGAGCAAGCGCAAAAGCAAAAAGAGAAGCATGAAAATGAAATGCAGACTGCAAGTAAAAACAAAAATTACCGACGCTGCACAGATCAAAATCACTAGCACTTCTCAAAAGCAAACAAAAACAAGTAAGAAAGTTGCTGTCGGACGCAACCGACAGCGAAATACTATTTCACGTCCCAGCAGCACACAGGGGCATCTATCACATTATATTTTTTAAAATTTAACTTTAAATCGCCACTTTCGCCGCTCAAATTAGCTGCAGATTAAAACTTTTCATTGGAGGTGGCCAGACAGTTCCAATTAGGATCGAAGCTTAGAACCCTTACCTTAGCAAAAATAGGCACCCAAATCGAGAGAGATGGCATCTCTCAAAATGAGAGAGGTGGCAACTCTGAAAATGTGATATAACCCCGGTGCGGTCATGTTGATAATTTTGTTATATTTTCTTTATTTAGTTATTTTGTATTAATAAAATATTCTTTTCAAACATATATATATAATTTAACAAATCAAAAGACAAGGTCAAAGGTCACAAAGTCATTATTTGGCGCGTTATTGGCTCAGAAGCTGCAGATGTGTCAGTTTTGATTTGCCACGCCCCCAGTGCCCGTAGACAAATAATTATTGGCATGTGCATAGAGTGGGCGCTCAGGAATATAACTGTAAAGTTTGGATGCTTACACTCGAAAAATGCGAAAATTACAGGGTATTTTTTGTACGGCATGCCCCTTTTGGGGCGTAACAATAATTTTTGGGGAATCGATAGAGGAGGCCTCCAGTAACTTAACATCCAATTTTGAAGCTTCTAGCACTTAAACTGTGGGAGATATAAGCTGATAATAGTTGCAACAGACAGATAGGCGGACAGACGAGCATGGCAAAATCGACTCGGCTTGTCTCCCTGATCAAGAATATATATACTTTATGGGGTCTGTCACGCCTCCTCCTGCCTGTTACATACATTTTCACAAAAACATTATACATTTTTCCCCATTTTCAATGTGTTCAGGGTATAATGAACTTGCACCCGATCAGGGACCAGTGAACATAACTAAAAAACAAGTAAGAACGTTGCTGTCGGACGCAACCGACAGCGAAATACTATTTCACGTCCCAGCAGCATCTATCACATGTTATTTTTTAAAATTTAACCTTAAATCGCCACTTTCGCCGCTCAAATTAGCTGCAGACTAAAACTTTTCATTGGAGGTGGCCAGACAGTTTCAATTAGGATCGAACCCTTACCTTAGCAAAAACACGCACCTAAATCGAGAGAGATGGCATCTCTCAAAATGAGAGAGGTGGCAACTCTGAAAATGTGATTTAAGTTCGTTGGCAAGCGTAGCGGTGTGGGCTCGAACCCCGGTGCGGTCATGTTGATATTTTTGTTATATTTTCTTTAATTAGTTATTTTGTATTAATAAAATATTCTTTTCAAACATATATATATATAATTTAACAAATCAAAAGACAAGGTCAAAGGCCACAAAGTAATTATTTGGCGCGTTATTGGCTCAGAAGTTGCAGATGTTTCAGTTTTGATTTGCCACGCCCCCAGTGGCCGTAAACAAATAATTTTTGGCATGTGCATAGAGTGGGCGTTCAGGAATATAACTGTAAAGTTTGGATGCTTACATTCGAAAAATGCGAAAATTACAGGGTATTTTTCTGTATGTCATGCCCCTTTGGGTCGTAACAATAATTTTTGAGGCATCGATAGAGGAGGCCCCCAGTAACTTAACATTCAATTTTGAAGCTTCTAGCACTAAAACTGTGGGAGATAAAGGCTGATATTAGTTGCCACGCCTCCTGAAGGCGTAGATATATCCGCCATAGCTTTTCGATTGTGGGATGTAAACCTGAGTATATATACCAAGTCTCAAGTCTCTAGCATCAATAGTGCTCAAAATATAACGAAACTAGTAAAATCACTATATCTTCAGATCCGATTTTCCACGCCCGTAGTAGGCGTGGCCATAAAATTTTTTGGGCGATCCGTATAGGAGCATAACAGTAACCCACGTGCCAAATTTGGGAGTTCTAGCTTTAAAACTGTAGAAGATACAGTTTGACCCGATTTGCCACGCCCCCAAGATATATCCGCCATAGCTTTTTGATTTTGGGATGTCGACATGAGTGTTCAGTTAAAATCTCAACTCTCTAGCTCTTCTAGAAGTAGTGTTTCTGAGATACAGGAAAATGCATTTTCCGATTTGCCACGCCCCTAGTGGGCGTATCGGGAAAATTTTTGACACTTTATCAGACGAGGGTATACACGAGTATATATTTCAAATTTCAAGTCTCTAGCTTCAATAGCGTGGAAATGGTTTGCGTTCATACGGACAGACGGACAGACGGACGGACGGACAGACGGACAGACGGACGGACAGCATGACGGACATTGCACAAACCCAATATACTAGTTCACTACGTGAAATAGTATAAAAACAGTTTCTACGTTTATGAAAAATATCCTAAAGTGATAAAAAGAACAAAACGTTTTCTGCAGTTGAGCGAATTACTCACAAGTGACTAAAAGAACAAATCGGCATCTACGGTTACGTGAAATATTCAACAGTGATAGTGCAAAACGATACCTACGGTCGCGGAAAAGTTCATCGCTGGTTGTACGGCATGCCCCTTTTGGGGCGTAACAATAATTTTTGGGGAATCGATAGAGGAGGCCTCCAGTAACTTAACATCCAATTTTGAAGCTTCTAGCACTAAAACTGTGGGAGATATAAGCTGATAATAGTTGCCACGCCCTCTGAAGGCGTAGATATATCCGCCATAGCTTTTCGATTGTGGGATGTTAACCCGAGTATATATACCAAGTCTCAAGTCTCTAGCATCAATAGTGCTCAAAATATAACGAAACTAGTAAAATCACTATATATTCAGATCCGATTTGCCACGCCCCTAGTAGGCGTGGCCATAAACTTTTTTGGGCGATCCTTATAGGAGCGTAACAGTAACCCACGTGCCAAATTTGGGCGTTCTAGCTTTAAAACTGTAGAAGATACAGTTTGACCCGATTTGCCACGCCCCCAATGGGCGTAGATATATCCGCCATAGCTTTTTGATTTTGGGATGTCGACATGAGTGTTCAGTTAAAATCTCAACTCTCTAGCTCTGCTAGAAGTAGTGTTTCTGAGATACAGGAAAATGCATTTTCCGATTTGCCACGCCCCTAGTGGGCGTATCGGGAAAATCTTGACACTTTATCAGACGAGGGTATACACGAGTATATATTTCAAATTTCAAGTCTCTAGCTTCAATAGCGTGGAAATGGTTTGCGTTCATACGGACAGACGGACAGACGGACGGACAGCATGACGGACATTGCACAAACCCAATATACTAGTTCACTACGTGAAATAGTATAACAAGTAAGAGTGCTCTAGTCGAGACTGCTCGACTAAAAGATCCCCTGAACCACTAACAGTCTCCGTTACTTTTATATGTACATATGTAGCAAGCAATACATACACACACACACACACAGACGCACGCACATGAACACACATAGACGCACGCACAAGCACACAATCTGCTAAATGTGCATTATGACTCACCAGCTTCGCTGCTGCTGCAAGATGCCGATAATATGAGATATTAAATGTTTAATAACTTTTTTCTAGAACAACGATTTTGATCAAATTTGTTGGGCGTGTCAAAGCACAAGTCTCTAGTACTTGAAATACGTGATTTGGCAATTTGAGGCGAAGGGGCAATTTGAGGGCGTGGCATCCAAAATTTAACAAAAACCGAAATTGTAGAAGGCTCAAATAACACAGAAGGAGGTGTGGCAGACCCCATAAAGTATATATATATTCTTGATCAGGGTAATAAGCCGAGTTGATATAGCCATGTCCGTCTGTCCGTCCGTCTGTCCGTATGTATGAACGCGTCGTTCTCAGAACCTATAAGAGCTAGAGACTTGAATTTTTTTATATAGATCTGTGAATAAAACGAATAGCAATTTGTTAAAAAAAAGTCGATAACTATTTTAATTTTAGTGTTATCGATTAAAATCGTTATCGAACGTTAGTTATAAAATGATATCTCCCACGTCTTTAAAGCTAGAGTCCCCAAATTTTTTTTGTAAGTTTTATATTTATTTTATCTAAGTTTGATTTTTGTTAAATTTTGGATACCGGCTCCAAATTTTCCCAAATATTTAAATTGAAATTAGTTGCACTCAAAGCCAGTAAATGAATGTGTTTACATTTTTAAAAATTTGAAAAAATGTAATAAAATATGATGAACATAAGCTGAAAAAACATAAGCTGAGAACAAAACATTTGGCCAATGGGCCAAACACGTGACCAGCAACGTAAAGCAAACAGTCTTCCAATACATGTGCACACATACACACATACACATTGAGCTGCGTGCATCCAGAAAATTCTAAGACCCGCAAGTTTTAGTGTACATATATCCAATAGATGGCGCCATGATTTGCTAATTATCAGCTGTTCAATAAATCGAATCATGGATGGCGCTATTCTATCGAACTATAGATGGCGCTATTGGCTAAACAATTGAAAATGAATTGAATTTAGTTTCTGTGCGTTTAATTATGTAGTATTTTAAAAAACGCATATAGCGCGGGATTTAGTTTATCTCCTAGTCGGGACACCAGACTAGAGTTTACTTACAAGTTTCTATATGAACTAGTTTGATGAAGCTCGTTGGGCGTGATCATGCCATTCATATGTGTATATGTGTCAAAGAACAAATCTCTAGTACTTGAGCTACGTGTTTTACAAATTTGAGGCAAAGGGGGCGTGGCATCCAAAAATTAACAAAACCCTGAAATTGTGTAAGGCTCAAATAAAACTAAATGCAAATTTTTAAGATCTTAGGTATAAAGATAAATTAGATAGAGTTATATAACTAAACAATCGATAACTAAAACTCGATAACATTAAAACAATGACCCTTATCGATTATTTGAAACAAACTCGGTCTTTTCGTGCAATACACGAATCTCCAAAAAAGTGAAGACTATAGCTCTTAAATGTTCTGAGATCGACACGTTCAAACAGATGGACAGACGGATAGACAGACAGATAGGCGGACAGACGAGCATGGCAAAATCGACTCGGCTTGTCTGCCTGATCAAGAATATATATACTTTATGGGGTCTGTCACGCCTCCTCTTGCCTGTTACATACGTTTTCACAAAAACATTATACATTTTTCCCCATTTTCAATGTGTTCAGGGTATAATGAACTTGCACCCGATCAGGGACCAGTGAACATAACTAAAAAAAACAGTTTCTACGTTTATGAAAAATATCCTAAAGTGATAAAAAGAACAAAACGTTTTCTGCAGTTGAGCGAATTACTCACAAGTGACTAAAAGAACAAATCGGCATCTACGGTTACGTGAAATATTCAACAGTGATAGTGCAAAACGATACCTACGGTCGCGGAAAAGTTCATCGCTGGTAAAAGTGAAAACAAGGGACTCCCGTACAAATTTAATACGGTCTCTTCAGAAATATATAACCCAAAGCATGAAAAAGAAAAACAGTGTTAAGTGCGAAAGCCAGTGCATCAAAAAGCTTTCAGACTCGCTCCCAACCTTACCTCCGTAACAAAACCTAGAGGCTTAGTAAGGGCTACTAAGACGAAAAGAAGTGGCCAAACTGGGCCCACTCAAGGATTCCAATGGGGAGGATCACCGCAGGGTTAATGTAAGCTAATTAAGATAATTAAGTCGTGTTAAAAAACAAAACGAAATATTTTACCAATTAAGAAACATTAAAAAATATATATATTAAGTCAAAAAAATATAAAATATTTTTAAGCAAAATACGAAACAATATTATCTAAATTAATTAAAGAATCAATTGAAACATGGCGAACCAAAATAATTTAATTAGACCTTCAGTCTTAAACGATAATAGTGCACCCCAAATGACACTGCTAAAAGCGCCAATAAAACACTCGATCAATTAAAACATGTTATAAACGGCATCGTGGTCGAGAACCTAAATAAAACCATGACCCAACCATCCATCAGTAATTTATTCAACTACACTTACGTTACCATCAATCCGGAATAAAGACACAGAATTGACGACTTAGACAGAGTACCCGATATATTGAAGGGATTAGGAGAATTTTCAGAAAACCAGACAGAATTTAGTTCTTGGACAAAAGTGTAGACCGCTGTCTGTCCTCGTATTCCGATAGTTTAGGCTCACCTAAATATTTTGGCATTATAAACACAATTAGGAACAATTGTCGGCATGACCGATACAGCACTTGAGTCCTACAATATTCCAATTGAATAAACATAAGACAGACATAAACACTCTCGAGCATCAGATGACAACCTTAAGGATCAAAATCTTGTGAAGATTTCCATTCCTCAGTTTATAATCATCTGTCTCTCATACTCAACAAAATAGGCGTTATACGATTATCTAAGGAATCGGAAGTACTAATGGCGAACATGTACCGGGACAAGGACCTCGACATATTTATAAGAGGTTTGCAAGATCAACCAGGCGATCAAAACAAAATACCTCCAACGGGTAAAGCCAAAAGATAAAATCAACAACATCGACCAAAACTCTTCAGTTGATCAAAAACAGTCAGAGATTTTTGACAACATACAGCTGAGCATTAAAAAGAGAGATACCGTATCAGTGATTGACGAATTGGCAGCATAATTCGATGCCAATCATTCAATACTGATGAAAGTTGGGATTGTCAATCATCAATATTTTACGGAGAATATATACGATGGCACAATGAACAGCATCAAGATCTATAAAGATCAAGATCTATAACATTGAGATGGAACCAGAAACATCCAAAGCAAAACTTATTCAGCAGGAAGAAAGAAATGAGACGGATGTGATGGTAGACCTTGTGGACAGAAGAGCTCTAAAAGTAAGGCAACTCATTAAGGAAGTGTATGCTAATCTTGAGTTCAGCAACCAGGAAGAAATTCGTGACTACAAAGACAATTTGAATTTCTTTTGGAACAAAGTGCAATCGACAATCATAGAATTAGAGGCAAAATATGAAAAATTTGCTTTCGATATCGACGAGATTGACAATCTGGAATGCGCAGTCAACCTACTCTCCAAGAAATTAAATTGAAGAATGGGTGACTTGTACCTCATTTTAATGGAAATCCAAAAGAATGGCCAACGTTCTTCGAATTGTTCTCCGAGGTGATTCACAACGGGATGGATATCAGCGAAACAAGGAAGCTGAACTACCTGAAATCGTGCCTCAAAGGAGAAGCCAAAATGGTTGTGGGCCATTTATTAGTTGGATCATCTGCTAGCTACAATTCAGCGTGAGAGTTAATATGCAAGCGCTACGAAAATAATCGTAAACTATTTGCTAAGTCCGTCAACCAGCTAGTGGAACTGAAGCTGCTGAAGAACAATGATGAAGGCAGTATCCGCAAGTTCTTGGACACAGCAACAGAGAGCACTTTCATCATTAAAGAAAAGGCCAAATGGGTAATGATAGTGATGTAAAGAAAGCTAGAGAAATTCAGTCCTTGGACAATGTGCTGGAGTTATTGAGAAACTGTATAACTCAATAAATTCAGTACAAGAAAGTGCCGTCCATACAGAAGATAAGAAAACGAGCTACAGAAAATGCTGTTTTTGCCAAATGGACAGCCACGACATACATAGGTGTCAGAAATTTAAAGCTGAACCTGTCAAAAACGCAAAGAATTTGTGTCTAAAAATGCGCTGTACTTCAAAAGTCTGGGCGCTCACAACTTGAAAGCAATACTCCAAATTACACAACTATTTGCTTCGCGAGAATGCAAATAAAAAAGAGACCGTCAGCAGCAATTATCTAAAAGAAAATAAAGGACAAGATACGTTGCTGGCAACAGCGCTCATACGGATTAAAAATAAATCTGGAAAATACGAGCAGCTTAGAGCCCTTATTGATAGGGCTGCACAAAAAACTTTTATATCTGAAGAAGCCGCACAACAGCTGAAACTGTGCCGAATTAAACGAAACGTGGAGGTCCAAGGAATTTCGCAAAACGTTGAAGTCCTGAAAAATAGTGTTTGCTTCACAATCAAACCCAGAATTGCAGGCGCTAGTTATGCCAAAGCTTCATAGAGCAATACCAAGCAAGAAAATTGACATGGATATCAAAAAGGATGGGATAGGCTGCGAGCTAGCTGATTGATGTAATCATTAGCGTTGATTTATTTCCTTTAATATGTTAAGGAAAGTTAAGAAAATCAACGAAACTCTGGGACAAAAAACTGAACTCGAATGGATTCTTGCCGGTAACATAGCTGGATCCCCGAGTTATAAAGTAATCATCGCAACAACGACGATGTGCCTGGACGATCTGGAACGCTTCTGGGAGCATGAAAGTGACAACAGCGATTCGGAAGACAGCACGGAATGTGAAAAATTTTTCCAAAAGACAACCACAAGAGATGAAGAAGGCCGGCTAGTAGTGTCCATACCTTTCCGAAAAAACTTCGAGTTAGGAAACTCTCGGAAGCCGGCTATGGCAAGACTACTGCAAATGGAAAATAAATTCAGGAAACAACCGCAAATCTTTACGGAATACAGTGATTTCATGGATCAGTACTTGAAGCTAGGTTGACACTATTGGCCAAGGCAAATACTGTATGCCGCATCATGCAGTGATCAGACCAAACAGTCTTACTACTAAATTAATGTGATGTTAGTCGGGCCCAAAATTCCAAAAGACACTTTTGATATTTTGATCAAGTTGCGACAATTGAAATATGTCATGACAGCTGATATCAAGAAGATGTATCGCCAGATTAATGTCAACAAAGATGATCAAGAATATCAATTTTTAACTCAATTGGCGAGAATCTTTGATCCATTGGGATGGCTTACACCGGTCACACTGCAAGGAAAATGTTTCATACAAGAACTATGGAAACTGCCCCTAACTTGGGACGCAGAGCTGGAGCCTAGTGCAGCCCACCTATTAAGCAAGCTGTTAACAAAAATACAAGTTGGAGATCACACCAAAACACTAGCATGGAGTGATTCACAAATAACGCTAGCTTGGATAAAGAACAAGCGTAGCAAAGATAAATTCGTCAAAACAAGAGTAGACGAAATAAGAAAAAAAACTGCCTAACGTTGAATAGAAATACGTAAAATCGGCAGACATCCCAGCAGATGTCGCCTCAAGAGGAAGCTCCCCAAAACACTTAGCAGCATGTGCTATATGGTGGAAAGGCCCTGAGTGGTTTACGAAGCAGTCAGATCACTGGCCGCAATTTGATGAAGAAGAAGCGGTTATAGTAGCAACTCTAACCACAGAAGAAAACTACCTGATCCCACCTCTAACAAAGTTTTCATCGATTAGTAAGCTAACAAGCGTAATCGCATATATATTACGCTTTGTAGCAAAATTTAAAGTAGAGAAGCAGCAGCCAAATTACCTCACTGTTGACGAATTAGAAGAAGCCCTTTCAAATTCGACGATTCTTTGCCAGACGCGGCAAAAGTGAACATTTGTATTCTAACAACGGCACAAATTTCGTCGGTGCCGCTAGAATACTAGGAAGAGACCTTGTCGACGCTATAAAAGAAAATAAAAGTGTTGCACCAGTGCTTGAAACAGAAGGCATCAAGTGGCACTTTATCCTGCCGGCAAGCCCTCACATGGGAGGATTATGGGAAGCTGGTGTTAAGTATGTCAAACACCATCTAAATCGGGCCATCGGCGATAACAACTTCACATTTGAAGAATTTTCAACACTACTTTGCCAGATAGAAGCAGTGCTAAACTCACGCCCCCTGGTCAGCATAAACAGTGACACGGAAGGTGACGATATTTTGACACCAGGTCACTTAATTGTGGGAAGACCACTCATTGGAGCTCCGGAACACTTTGATGAAAATCAGAAAATTGGATCTCTAGACAGATGGAGGCAAATGCAATGCATCAGAGCAGAATTCTGGAGCAAATGGAAAGATGAATATTTATCGACACTGCAGCAGCGAACCAAGTGGCGGCAAGAAAAGCCAAACCCCATGCAAGGCCAACTGGTGATATTAAAACTAGAAAATACGCATCCCGCATCCCATGGGAAAGATAACCAAAACTACAAAAGGACAAGATAACAAAGTCCGAGTAGTAACAATAAAAACAAAAATGGGTGAGGTGAAAAGATCAATAAACATGATCTGTTTACTACCTACTCAAGCAAGGAAACCCGAAACCCCAACGTGAACAGACCAAAGTCAGCCCACATCGTATGCGGAAACTTCGAGGAAATGATTGAATTGCATGCTGGATGCTCAGCAAGGATACGCAAAATTTATATCATAACGTCGCAGGAGGTAGGGTCAACAAATACTGTAGAGTACAGCCCAGTTTTCCACAAAATAATCGACCACAACAACACATGGGTCCCGACGCCGCTACACAACATTAAAATAAATAACTCAGTGGAACTAAAACAATTGCAACAATTGACATACCGTCAAAAAGTCCACATTGAAGATCTGGTCTTCCACACAATGAATGGACACATTTCTTTAGGATTGGTAATAATAACAATAATATTCTTAGCACTATATATAATTAAAAGGAGAAACCAGAGGCTGCTAGCTGTCACATTTAAAATTCCTGCAAGTCACATGCCAGACTTCCAAATACTAAACTTGACAAGCTGGTAAATGTCTACCGAACTATTTTCCGATCCCAATGAAAAACCTACTTACGTCTAACGTTTTTATGCCTATGATGCATAATCGAGGTCGCCAAAAAAAACCGGGTGGCGATCGTTTCTCCTTGGTTGGATTTAGAGCGGCGGACGGAATACTCTGGGGCCTCTAGCTCTTTGGCGATGGGGTGGGCTTGCCATACTCCTTCCAACTTACATAAATTAATTTTTAGGATTCCTTACACTAAATGCAATTAAATGAAATACACGGAAAGAATACAAGGGGAATAAAAACGAAAAGCTATCTAGACGCCGAGTCAAAGGTGCTCTCGCTGTCTATACCCTATTATCTATAACAATAAACATTTATTTTCTAAACTTAATTCTGTACAAACAAACAATTCCGTATGCAGCTTAAACTAAATGTAAAATAAAATACATTCAAAGATATATTTATATGTATATTTTCATGCAAAATAATTGTGAAGACAGCAAATGGATTTTCTTTTTCTTATTAATTAGATATTCATAACATCTCATTGTAAGGTGATTTGGGTATTTATATTTTTTATACCCTGAACCCATTGAAAATGGGAACAAGTAAGAGTGCTCCAGTCGAGACTAGCTGGTTTTCGCAGGGTTCAGGGTATCCCCTAGTCGAGCGGTCTTTTTATACCCTAATCGGGCGGTGTCGACTAGAGTTTTCTTACTTGTTTCGAATGTAATAGAAGCTAATCACTTTTCTGACTGAAAGCAAACCAAATTATTAATGCAAATTCGCATTGTGTACATACTCTACGCACTAAAAATGGGTGTAAATTTTGATTCTCTGTCAAATATACCGTTATCTTTACGCAGTTGACTTCCTTCTCTTCAGGCTAGAGCAACAATATACCATTTTCTTGTACTACAAAAACTACAACAATATGTCTAGGCCACTGGGGGCGTGGTAAATCAACGTCACAGATATAAGAGCAGGAATATGAACAAATTCATATGCTTCCGTCTACTCTTAATACTATCAGTATATAATGTCTTTAAAAGGGGTAGTCGATAAACAAATTCAACAAATGCTAGACGATGGTATTATCCGACCACCAGATCTACTTATAATTCACCTGTTTGGGTTGTCCCAAAGAAGCTAGGCGCTTCCAGAGAAAAATAATACAGTGTATTCACAGACTACAGAAATTTAAATTCAATCACAATAGCTGAAAAATACCCAATACCTGAAATCAACGAGGTACTTTCCCAATTGTGAAAAGACAAACTTTTCTCGGAACTAGATCTGAAAAGTGGATTTCACCAAATCATTTTAAAAGAATCAGACTTTGAGAAAACTATCTTCTCCATAAACAATAGAGAATATGAGTTTACACGACTCCCCTTTTGTCTTAAAAACGCCCCATAACAGGGCTCGTAATATCAGATAAGGGAATAAAACAAACTTAACCAAAGTTAATGTCACAGTTAACTATCCTTTACCCCAAGACCTTAAAGGAGCCTAGATCCTTTTTGGGATTGTCCGCCTATTACAGACGATTTATTACAGATTTTGCCAACTTGGCAAAACCACTAACAGCTCTCTACTTAGAGGAGAAGATGGTAGAATCTCGAAACATATGTCTCCCACAAAACCAATAAGCATGGATAAAGAATACTTGGAAGCATTTCAAAAACTAAAAATGCATTGATCTCAGAAGAGGTCATACTTAGCTATCCCAATTTCAGCAAAGAATTAAAGCCCTCCGTAACTACCTCTACGGTAGACCATCTTTTTACACACACCTAAGCAATTGGAACGGCAATGGTAGGGTTAAAATGTGGATGGCCCTCCTCGAGAAATATGATTATCAACTCCTCTATAAACCAGGGAAAGATAGTATAATCACAGATACCCTATTTATAATTCCGTCAAACCAAATAAACTCAGTAGCTTCTACAGTTCATAGTTCCTCTCATTATCTAATCCCAATGGTTGAGACTTGAATCAATTCATTTAGAAAGCAAATAATTCTTTCAACGAGCTGCTGAAAATACTAAAAAAGCATTTAAACCAATCATCAATGGCATAATGGCAACAGAAAACATAATGGGTCTTATTCAGGAGTTTTATCCACAACATTTAAAAATTTATTAAACAAGATTTACCCAAATTAGAGTCACCGATCTTATCAATGATCAGGATGAAAAGATCTTAACAGTTCATAATAGAGTCCAAACGAAAACCAAATTCAATTATCTGCCAAATTCTATTTTCCAAAAATTAAAAGTAAAGTAGCCACCATTTTCAAACAATGTCAAATCTGCAAAGAGGAAAAATATGATAGCCATCCAACCAATTCCCAAATTAAAGAAACCCGAATTCCAGAATACCCTGAACACATGATTCACGTTAAAGTTTACTCTACAGAAGGGAAGCTAGTTTGAATAGCAATAGACCAATTTTCCAAACTAGCACAAGCTATAAACATAAAATCAAAATCAACAGAAGATATCAGATTACCCTTAAGAAACGTAATATTTTATTTCGGCGTTCTTAAATTTATAGTAATTTATAACGAACAAGTGAGAGACTGCTCGAGACTGCTCGACTAAGAGATCCCCTTAACCCTGCAAAGAACTACGATTTCTAAGAGCCGCTAACATTCTCCGTTACTATTATATGTACATATGTAGCAAGCAATACATACTCACACACAGACGCACGCACAAGAACACTCACAGACGCACACACAAGCACACAATCTGCTAACTGTGCATTATGACTCATCAGCTTCGCTGCTGCTGCAAGACGCCGATAATATGAGATATTAAATGTTTAATAACTTTTCTTCTAGACGAACGATTGATCAAATTGATTGATCAAATTTGTTATACGTGATCATGTCATTCATGTGTATGTATGTGCCAAAGCACAAGGCTCTAGTACTTGAAATACGTGATTTAGCAATTTGAGGCGAAGGGGGCGTGGCATCCAAAAATTAACAACAACCGAAATTGCATAAGGCTCAACTATAAACTATAAAGATGAATTAAATAGAATTTTATAACTAAATGAAGATATCGGGTTTTAATCGATAACATTAAAACGATGATAGTTATCCAATATTTGAAACAACCTCGATCGAATCATGATATACACGAACTTCTTATATCTTCTGAGATGGACGCGTTCAAACATACGGACAGACAAACAGGGCTAAATCGACTCGGCTTCTCTCCCTGATCAAGAATATATATACTTTATGGGGTCTGCCACGCCTCCTTCTCCCTGTTACATACATTTCAACAAAAACATTATACCCTGAATTCCCCTTTTCAATGGGTTCAGGGTATAAAAATTGGGGACTTTTACTTCAAAGACGTGAGAGATATATTTTAAAAACAAACATTCAATAAGGGTTTTAATCGATAACATTAAAATTAAAATAGTTATCGATTTTTTTTAACAAACTCGATCTATTCACGGACTTACATAAAGAATTGCAAGTCTCTAGCTCTTAAAGGTTCTAAGATCGACGTGGTCATACATACTGACGGGCATGGCTATATCAACTTGGTTTGTCTCCCTGATCCAGAATATATATACTTCATAGGGTCTGCCACGCCTCCTTCTGCCTGTTGCATACATTTTAACAAAACCATTATACCCTGATTTTCCATTTTCAATGGCACTACTACAAGCACTCCCAAAAACCAAGATCGTCTACTTCAATTCAATAACATTCCGTTCTTCTAAGTCGCTTGAGGACAAGCTTGGATTTGCGCGGGAAGAGTTAACAAGAATTCTGTTGCAACATATTATCATAATATGACAACATTTGTCATCACAGCACCGGCATAACCTCCGCTACGCCCAGTAGAGAAATGCTAACTCTGCATTTCTACCGGTACTCCGAGCGGATATCGTATTACACAAGCCGCTCGCGGGCGGCTACCAAATAACTGATCGCGCAAACAACATCTGCAGCAAACGTCGTATATTATAAATTAGCGAAATAAGTTTTATTCCAGTTAGTACCAAACAAGAATTTGAATAAAGCGCTTCACCAACAACTAGAATCCAATCGTAATTTTATTTTTCTAAAGTGCAAACTGATTAATAAAACAAGTAAGAAAACTCTATTGTAGTTACTTTAGGATTTTTCATCAAAACACTCGAGCTTCTGCTCGCTTTTGAATTATGTTTCTGAATGATTCTTTATTTTAGGTTTTTCATAAGCTTAGCCTAAATACATAATGTATATATAAAAGAGTTCTGCCGCTGAGAGCAGCGACAGAATGGGAGAGCGTAGCATATATATATATGCATGTATATGCAGATGGCATATACATAAAGGCATAAATGCTTATACTGCAGATCTCACACTGCAGGCCCGTCCACATATAGCCGGATCGTATGTCGGCTTATGTGCGGATGTGTTACGTAAACACAGCGACAAAGTGCCACTGTGTATATGAGTGCAATACTCTAACTTTTGGTTGAGCATATGACACCAGATATTATTTTTTCTTTTTTTTTTTTTTAGTTTTCATCAGAGATAAAAATATTTTTTTCTTTTTGTGTACAATCTACTTAAAACAAACCTTTTTTTTCGGTAAATCAGACCTTTTTTATTTTCATGAAACGTTTCATTTGTTATATACTTTTAACATATCCTTATGAACTTTTTGTTCTCTATTTTTCTTATTTTTTATGATTATATTATTGTTGTTTTCTATGCCGATTACCTCGAAAGGTCCTATATAAGCTGGTTCTAGTTTCGTCTCGTTTTTTAAGTAAACTAGGTCTTCAATTTTTATTTTAAAATCTAGTACTTTCTTATTATTTATTTCTTTTTGCTTAACTTTATTATTTTCTAAAAGTATTCGCGCTCCTTTGTACGCGTTTTCTAGTCTAAACTTAACCTCTTTAGAATAATCCTTTATATTATATATAGGTTCTATATTAGTTACACTATTAAATTGTATTGGTAGGTTATTTTGCCTTCCAAATACTAGTTCATATGGACAATAATTATGAGTTACTGATGGTTTTGTGTTAAAACAATACACGAAATACTGTAACCATATGTCCCAGTCAGTTTTATCTACTGATATATATGAACGAATGTACTCGTTGATTGTCCTATGACTTCTTTCAACAGTACCTAATGTCTGGTGGTGGTGTGCATTATTTGCACAGGTCAGTAATAATGGAATTTTTGTATTCTGTTCCCATGTCCGTAATGAACGTCTTCATTGGACCCTTCTTTAGAATAAAAGATTCAAATATAGCTTTTGCGACAGTTGTTGCGTTTTTGTTTGCAACCGGAATTGCTACTAAATACTTTGTCAAATCACAAATTAAGGTGATTGCGTATTCATTTCCATTTTCTGAGCGTGGTAGTGGACCTATTGTGTCAACTATCACTCTGTCAAAAGCATATATTGGTGTTTCTGTTATAACCAGAGCTTGCAAATAACATTTGAGCGTTTTTTCGTCACGCTCAAAGTCAGGGCAGGAGCGAAAAAAAGAAAATATTCCGCTCTCGCTCTGAGCAAGAGCGATTTTTTCTTGTCTGAATCGGTCTTCGCATGAGGGTTGTTTTTTGGGTTTTTTGCGTCGATCGTTATTGCTGAACATCTGTTCGCGAGCGGAAAATTTTTTGTTCGCGAGCTGAGCCTCAGCAAGTGAGCAAATGACCGAAAAAGTCAATGCAAAAGGTCTTTAGGTACTCTTGCATTAATTTGCCTTGTTGGAAAAAAATGATTTTTTTTGGTATTAAGATGTTATTTAACTAGTACTAAACTTATACTGCATATTGTTAAGTTAAATAACTAATTATACATTTAAATTGTCTGCGCTTATTGAACTTCGATGTTCATTTAATATGAAATGCAGGGCTAAAAATAAGTTGCTGGTTAGAACTACCTGTGCAAGCGCATTTAAATGTGGCAGTTTAAGCTTGATATCATTAAAAAATTAAAATATTTAGTAAATGTAAGATACAAACTTGCGACGCAAGAATATTTTGCGTACTTTGATTAATACCATACACAAAGTACGTTTGCATCGCACATGAACATGCATCAGTCGCACAAAGACCTCTTTCTTAATTTTACTCAAGCGTTCGCTCGCGGTCTGACCGAAACAAATGAGAAACGAAAAAAACGGTTGTAGTCCGAGCGCGAGCGAACTGAGCGAAGACCCTTTGTTTTCGCTCGCTCGCGAGCATTTTCGTCAAATACTCAGTGAAAACTGTTATTCGAAGACCACGCAAAATGCTCAACTGTTATTTGCGAGCTCTGGTTATAACCATAGGTGATCTATTATTTTTCGTCGTTTTCGACGTCAGGCATTTTGAACATTTCTTAATGTACTCTTTTACATGTTTAGTCATGTTTTTCCAATTAAATTTTCTCTGTATTTTTGTCAACGTTTTGTTGATGCCTGTATGACCTCCTTGAATTGGGTCGTCATGGAATAGAAAATATTGCTTCTATTTCTTTCTTATTATTTATTTGGGTCACCGGCTTGAGTAGCGCTACTCTTAGAAATTTTAATATCTTATTTCCCATTATTTTAAAAGATTCTATTGAGATGATCTCAAAGATATTTTCGCACGGTGCCACTTTGACTTGTCTGATATTAAGTATACCGGCTTTTGATTCAAGCCTTTGAAAGAATTCTTCCATGTTTAAATAATTATAGAGAGTCTGTTATTCGCAAGGTCACTACTTTTCGTACCTCGTCATTGCAAATGACTTCGTGTACGTTGGGCTTAGAAGCTTTATTTTGAATTTGCTTAGGCCTAGTTTCATTTTTGTTCTCTGGCCAGAGATTATTTTGTCTACTTTGTTGTCTGGTAGTGACTTTCAGGACTTTTCTATTGATGTCTATTAGATCTTCGATTGTTATTCGAGATAGGGCGTCTGCCACAAAATTGTCTTTGCCTCTCAGATACTCTACTGTGAAATCATATTCTTCCAATTCGAGTCGCATGCGTGTTAATTTTGAACTTGGATTTACCATAGAAAATAGATAAGTCAAAGGTCTGTGATCAGTTTTAATTGTAAAATGTTTGCCATATATATATGGTCTAAAATGTGTTATTGCCCAATGTATTGCTGCTAATTCTTGTTCTGTAGTACTCTTATTGCTTTCACCTTTAGTGAATGCTCTTGACGCACATGCAACTGGAAGTTGGAGTCCATTATACATTTGAGTTAAAACTGCTCCACATGCTTGCTTGCTTGCATCTGTGATTATGCAAAATTCTTTGCTAAAACCTGAGTACTGTAATAAATTTGGTTGAACAAGTTTATTTTTTAGATACTTGAATGATTTTTCACACTCTGATGTCCATTTAAATGGGACATTCTTTTTACATAATCTTGTTATGTGCCGTGAATATTCGGCGAAGTTTTCTATAAAATGCAATGAATCTTCTAGCGCTGTCTGCGTCCGTAGGGACTGGATAGATATTGATGACGTCAAATTTCTTGTCATCTGGCAAGATTCCTTTATCTGTGCATCTGTGACCTAAAAATGTCACCTCGTGCATAATTTCCATCAAATCACTCGAGCTTCTGCTCGCTTTTGAATTATGTTTATGAATGATTCTTTATTTTAGGTTTTTCATAAGCTTAGCCTAAATACATAATGTATATATAAAAGAGTTCTGCCGCTGAGAGCAGCGACAGAATGGGAGAGCGTAGCATATATATATATGTATGTATATGCAGATGGCATATACATAAAGGCATTAATGCTTATGCTGCAGATCTCACACTGCACACCCGTCTACATATAGCCGGATCATATGACGGCTTATGTGCGGATGTGTTACGTAAACACAGCGACAAAGTGCCACTGTGTATATGAGTGCAATACTCTAACTTTTGGTTGAGCATATGACACCAGATATTTTATACACTACAATACTTAGGGCATATGCTTATTTCACGTATATTATGCTACAGTATACCATGAACCCTGCGAAGAACCGCTATTCCAAGCATTCATTACAAGCAAAACATACACACACACGCACAGGCACACGCACACACAAACGCAAGTCGGACAGACAGAAATTTATTGAATGGAGCGTGGCATCCAAAATTTAACAAAAACCGAAATTGTATAAGGCTCACATAACACTAAATGCAAAATTTGGAGACTCAGCTATAAAGCTATGAATGAATCGAAACCATTAAAATTAAGACAATTATCGATTTTTTTAACAAATTCGATCTTTTCGTGCCATACAGGAACCTAAATAAAAAATTTCATGTCTCTAGCTCTTATAGGTTCTGAGAACGTCGCGTTCATACATACGGACAGACAGACGGACAGGGCTAAATCGACTCGGCTTGTCTCCCTGATCAAGAATATATATACTTTATGGGGTCTGCCACGCCGCCTGTTACATACATTCACATTTCAACAAAAACATTATACCCTGAATTCCCATTTTCAATGGGTTCCGGGTATAAATACTTTATGGGGTCTTCTTCTGCCTCTTACATATAATTCAACAAAACCATTATAGTCTGATTTCCCATTTTTAATGGGTTCAGGGTATAAAAAAAAATAGAAATTACAAGAACCAGCGCAGCCGAAAATTGCATTTGTATGTTAGGTTTTCTTACAGTCATGGTATAAAAAGGAGAAAAAAAAACCTCAGAGAGGTTAATCTACGAGGAAGTATTAGCTGCTGCGCCTAACAGTCCTTTTATCTACAATAGTTTTCTTGTTTTAAACCTAATTTAATTTAATAAAATACTACAACGCAAATAGGGAGGGGTTCAAGGTATCGGTCGGAGATGCCCGACTAGGAGCTTTATTTTTATCATGATCTGTCAACGTGAGTATACATTCCAGATATAAGCTCTCTACCACTTCAACTATTATTGGCCACTAGTGGCAGTATAGGGAAAATCTTGCCTTTTAATAAGACGAGGGTATACACAAGTATATAATCCAAAATCATACAAAGAAGAACGGACTGACATCAAAGCGGACATTGAACAAAATAGAATACCTATTTAATTTGGTGTACAAAAATTGATTACAACAAAATGATTAACAAACCATTTGTAACGCATAGCAACCTTAAAAGTACGTCAACATTAATTTTACGTCAACTGTTATTGACAAAAATAACATACTGTGCTACACAATTGAACTGAATTATACTAAACATATTTGTCGAAAAAAAACAATTCACAATGTCTGATAAAGAAGATTTCGAGTCCTGTGATTTTGCAAATATTGCGGAACAGTCTCAACAGCCTGTGCTGGAGCCTGAAGAAATGGGTTTACTTCCGCCCAACCATCCCTTACTACGAAGATTTCAACTATCTTTGAAGGAACATCTTTTGCGTACAAAAAATAAGTTGGAAAATGAGATTACAGATATAAAATATCATGTAAAGGCTAAAGAGGAACGTCGGGAAGAACAAGGGTTGGCATTGTATGATATGCAAAATAAAATTGCATATCAGGAGCAACAAATCAAGGAAATATCTGCTCAAATTGATGAACATATCAACAAACGTCAACGGGAAGAAGCAGCTGTAGAAATTATAAAGAGGGAATACGACGAGAAAATTAAATTGACAAGAATTCAAAAATCGTTATACCATACTCGAATGATGGAACTAGAAGACTTGCAAAGTTTGGGCAGTAATATAAAAAATTGGGCATATGAAGTCGAAGATGAAGTTAAAAATGCAAAGCGTATTGTTAGCCGCGATGCTCAATTGCAAAAACAACTGTCAGAGGAAAAAAGAAAATCGGATATACTTTTTTATCGACTCAATATGGAAGTAAAAAAAAAAGAAGCAGAGTTGCAATCAATTTCTGAAGATGAAGTTGCAATTAAGGAAGTGGTTGATGTACTTAACATGAGCATTGCCGATGCTAACACTGATTTAGAGGCTCTGCAAAATGAACATAAGCGATTAATTCAGGCCTGGAGTGAAGTTATCATAGCGATTCAGCTAAGAGATAAAATTCTATTTCAAGTTCAGGACAACATACGGTATGTTTGTAAACAGGTTTAATAAATAAGGTTTTATTAATAAATGAAATATTTACATAGAAAGCAAAAAGAGTCAATAAAACTGAATTCAAATGGAATTGAGGCAGTAAAAAAACAAATTTCGAGAGAAATGGAGCTTAATAAAAAGCTGGAGTCTTTTAAGCAAAGATTGGCTGATGATATGAGTAATCTAAGTCGGGAATGTAAGCTTAAAAACTTAATCAGTCTCTATCAAATTATTAATTTAATCTAATTTGCAGGCCAAAGTGAAATGGAAGCACTGTTGTCATTGCAAACTAAGCTTGACGATTTTCCAGAGTTTTTGGCCCGCACGGAAGCAGATTTGCAAGAAGCAACTCGAGAAGGAAATAAATTAATATCTGAAATGCGTAGGCTTGATCTGATTTTAGACAAAAATCACCAAAAAAATTTTCGAACTGAGGAAGCCATCTTGAAGTTAGCTCAGGATCAACTTATCACAGATAAAGCTAGTGCTTATCGTTTAAAATTATTAAATAAGGCACAAGAGCATCGTCGAAGCGTTGATATTTCGTTGTCAAAAGTACAAAATCAATTGGCATTGGCCATGCTTGATGTGGAGAAATTGCGAAGTGTATTATTTAACACAAAGAAACAAAATGACAAAGTTCAAGACAAACTAAGTAAAGCAGAATACAAATCAAATAGTTTGGATGATGAGTTAAAGAAAATACAAAGTAAAATTGAAATAAAAATGCAGCGATTCGAAAAGCTGAACAGCCTAATTGAAGAGATTCTTAGCGCCCATGGAGACGAAACTGGTAACCCAACTGAACTTAAGGTAAGATCGATTGATAATGTAATTCGAATTAAAAGATACATAGTATTTTATATTGCAACTAAGAACATTAGATCGAATTCTTTATGAATAAGAATACGAACTGCTAATATGTCCTTTGAAACGAAAATTATGTGTAAAGGTTTTTTTTAAGTATAAACGATTCTGTCGATCGTAGTACGAGCCTATAATTTTTATTAGACAACTCAACCCATTTCCTTGATAACGCATCCCATATCCTTGATTTAGGTAAAAATCGTCTAACTATTATTTATGATTTATGATAATATCCGATTCGTATAATTAATACAGATTTTTGAATATATTGGACGTGTAATTCATAATAGTCTTGCGCTTTCGAAAATACGCACAGATGGATTCCATTATTATATCCTGAAAATTTCAATTAGAAACTGCACTTATAAGATAAGTTATTCAGCATATTATACATATACATTTCAATAGTAAATCCACTACTTAAACTGATCAGCTAACAGCACGTGAGCTTGCACGAGGGTGCGCATGTGAATGATTTTAATATGAGATTTTTGATAAATCATATAGGTAAATTTAATCTATATAGTTTACTGGTCTATCTACGTGTTTCATTAAAGTTATGTTTTGATATCTCTCGTTTTTTATAGATAAAACAAATAGAAAAATCTATTCATGTGGGCGAGCACCAAATAAGAGAACATCAACAATTTTGGATAATGCTTCAAAACCATTTTGTAAATTTGACCCATAAAAGAAGCGATCAATTACATGAAATTCAAGTGACTAGAAAACGTAAGTACAATTACTTTTAAATGAATATCATTTAAAATCATGGAAAACGGGAGTTCACTTATAAAGCTTTTTTCATACTTTTTCACGTCCCAGCACCCCACAGGGCATCTATCACATATGCTAAAATTAAAGTCCCCACTGTCACCGCTCAAATTAGCTTCCGATTAAAAGTTTTTTTTTATTTACCACGCTTTCAGTAGACATATAATTTATGTCTTCAGGAATATAACTGTAATTTGGATGCTTACAGTCCAAAAATGCGAAAATTACAGGGTATTTATTTGTAATTCAAGCCCCAAAAGGGGCTTAAAAATAATTTTTGGGGAATCGATAGAAGAGGTCACCAGTAAATTAACATCCAATTTTTTGGTATTCTAGCTTTAAAACGGTAGAATATACAGTTTGACCCGATTTGCCACGTTATCCATTCCAAATCTGCGACTGCGCTTGGACTGCAACACGCTTACATTATGGGAAATTTAAAGATTCGTAACTTTTTTTGTAGATTAACTTTATTGTGCTAAAGCACATGTCTCTAGTATTTGAAATTCGTGTTTTGCATGTAAACAAAATTCAAAATTGTATACAAAACACATGCAACTAAAATCAAAATTTGAAGACTCTAGCTTGAAAGAATTATTTTATATCTGCATATCGATTTTTTGTAGGGACCTTCATACAAATCTCAAGTCTAGCTCTTATAGGTACTTAGCCCTTATAGTACTGCACTGACAGACGGACGGATACAGCGGAAAATAACTAAATCGACTCTCTTTGTCTGTTAAAGAATATGCATATATACCCTATGAGGTCTGCCACGCCGGTTACATACATTTTAACCAAGCCATTATACCCTGATTTCCCAATTTTTATAGGTTCAGGGTATCAAAATTCTGAAAGTAAGAACGTTCCAGTCGGGCATTAACCGACCGATGCCGGCATAGATTTTCCAATTTCGCCACGCCCTCTGTGGGCGTAGACTGACCATAGACAGAATTCTTACACGCCCAAAAGGTATCAACCAACAATCAACAAATATATAATTTTTAAGCTAATAGCTCAAAAATTTTAAAGCATATAAGCTGTGCGATTTGAAAAACCTTTAGATTTTTATGGGATCGTAAAAGTAACTCAAATAGGTATAATTCGTATACCTGCCTAAAAAGCGGTAAAAAAGTTTGCGTTCACTCGGAAGAAATTGCACAAAACTCGCTTCATTCACTATACTCACTTCAATTCGAAAACTTTTGAAAACATAAAGTATTTATATTCCTGAGGACGGGAACGATAAATCCGTCTATCTTTCTGTATGAAGGCTGCGGTCTCGTAGACTACGTAACTGATATACTTGAATAATAATATGTTATTTATATGTAATATGTCACTTAACATATATTCCTGTTTATCATATGTAATGCATGTTCATCATATTTTTTCGGCAAATGATTCATATTCCTTATAAATCTATGGTAATGAATAAATTTATTTCCCTTTTTATAGACCCCATTAAGTATACATATATTTTTGATCAAGGAGACAAGTCGAGTCGATTTAGCCCTGGTGATCTCAGAGCCTATGAGGGCTAGGTAATTTTTTCAATGCAGGTCCCTGTATAGCACGAAAAGATCAATTTTGTTCAAAAAAACTTAGAACTATTTTAATTTGATTGTTATCGATTTAAAAGGAAGTCGATTTTATTCTATCTAATTCATCTTTATAGCTAGAGTCTTTAAATTTTGCTTTTAGTACTATGGGAGCTTTATACAATTTCGATTTTTGTTAAATTTTGGAATGAAATGTACAGTTAGCAGAGTGTTTACTTGTGCGTGCGTCTGTGTGTGTTTGTGTTGCTTTCTACATAAATATAAAAGAGACGGATAATGTTAGTGATTCTTAGGAATAGCAGTTCTTCTCAGGGTTCAGCGGTTCTCCTAGTCGAGCAGTTTCGACTAGAGCACTCTTACTTGTTTAGCGTAACTTGAATATCTCAAAATCGCAGAATTAAAATTAATTTTATTGATTTTTATGATGAAGTAAATATTTCGGACTTCCTCCAATCACTATCAAATGGAGCAATATTGATTGATTGTATTTTATATCAATGTAATTACTTTAAATTTGTTTTCATTTCTAATTTCAGAATTATCAATCATAAAGCAAAAATCTCTCAAGGTGGACCAAGAATTAGAAATATCTGAAAATAAGACCAGAGATTTAAGACTCGATATTCAGAAATATACCTCAAAATTGGAGCTTCTCAATGAGAAAATATATACTAAGCGAAAAAATCATGATGTCGAAGAAAGCGAATACGAGCACGAACAGTTCGAACTAAGCCAAAAACTAAAGGTAAATCAGATAGAATGACTTTATTATGTTTAATTAAGTTTCTTTTTAGGACACCGAAATGAGTACATTAAAGTTGGAAAAAGATATTAATGAATTGTTAAATGAAATTGAGCTAAGCAAGGACCTCGTTCTTGATAGTCACAGAGAAGCTCTATCGTGGGAAACAAAACACAAATTGATTGAAGAAACAATCGACTGGACTAAAACAGAGCGCTCATTAAATGGTGAAATTGGCGCAATGAAAATTGAAATTCATCGAATGACAATTCGATTGAATCAATTAAAACGAGCACAGGAGAAATTGGTTCAAGACTTGGAACATTGTGTGATGCACCGTGAACAAATTTTCGTTAATGCATCTGTTAAAGAACACGTTGACGCGAAAAAGAAGAAATATAAGAATGCGTCCCAGGCCCAGATAAAGCTTGATGAACTTCGCAACAAATCAAAAGCCATTCAAAATGAAATTACATTTCTTTCAGAAAAGCGCATTATAGACAACATAAATAATATTGAGCGAATGGTGTATATTCTTCGAAAAAATCAGAATGATCTAAAAGAAGTTTCTAATAAAGACGCATCTATTCGAGCTCAAATTGAGGATACTCTTCTTTCAAAACATTCAAATCTTGAGCAAATAATTCGCAAACAAAATCGCGCTAAAGCATTCCGTAAACTAAGTCTAACGAATGGACAACATAAAATTGTTAGATCAGAGATTACCATCGATCAACAATTACGGGCTCAAATCGAAATGAATGACACTCTTATGGAAATTGTTCAGACATTAACTAATGATTATCCCGAAAAAAAATCGTTTTTTTCAAAGCTCTTTAATTTTTTGAAAGAATAATATTTAAAACAAGTATTCAAGCAATTTAAAAAAATAAGTTTTTTCTTGAACTGAGATTTCATTAAATCTATTAAGAACAAGTAAGAGTGCTCTAGTCGAGACCGCTCGACAAAGAGATCCCCTGAACCGTGCGAAGAACTGCGATTGCTAAGAGCCGCTAACATTCTCCGTTACTTTTATATGTACATATGTAGCAAGCAATACATACACACACACAGACACATACGCACGTACAAGAACACACAGACGCACGCACAAGCACACAATCTGCCAACTGTGCATTATGACTCATCAGCTTCGCTGCTGCTGCTGCAAGACGCCGATAATGTGAGATATTAAGTGTTTAATAACTTTTTTTCTAGACCAACGATTTTGATCAAATTTGTTGGGCGTGATCATGACATTTATATGTGTGTATGTGCCAAAGCACAAGTCTCTAGTACATGAAATACGTGATTTAGCAATTTGAGGCGAAGGGGGCGTGGCATCCAAAATTTAACAAAAAACGAAATTGCACAAGGCTCAAATAACACTAAATGCAAAATTTGAAGACTCTAACTAAAAAAATGAATTAAATAGAATTTTATAACTAAATGAAGATATCGTGTTTTAATCGATAACGTTAAAACGATGATGGTTATCGAATATTTGAAACAAATTTGAAGTCTCTAACTCTTATATCTTCTAAGATCGACGCGTTCAAACATACGGACAGACGGACAAGGCTAAATCGACTCGGCTTCTCTCCCTGATTAAGAATATATATACTTTATGGGGTCTGCCACGCCTCCTTCTGCCTGTTACATACATTCACATTTCAACAAAAACATTATACCCTGAATTCCCATTTTCAATGGGTTCAGGGTATAACAAGTAAGAAAACTCTAGTCGAGACCGCTCGACTAGGGTGTACCGTGAACCCTGCGAAGAACCGCTATTCCAAGCATTCTTTGTTTCTTTAATGCATATGTATGTTCATTACAAGCAAAACATACACACACACGCACAGGCGCAAGTAGCTGCGTCAGCTGTTGTTTGGCTGCTTTGCATGACAATGTAATGGGAAATTAAATGTTTAATAACTTTTTTTCCAGAACGATTTCGTTCAAACTTGTTGGGCGTGATCATGTCATCCATATGTGTGTATGTGCCAAAGCACAAGTCTCTAGTATTTGATATACGGGACTTACAAAATTGAGGCGAGGGGGAGTGGCATCCAAAATTTAACAAAAACCGAAATTGCGTAAGGCCTTACTTACACTAAGTGCAAAGTGAAGACTCTAGCTATAAAGATGAATTAGATAAAATTTTATAACTAAATGAAGATATCGGTTTTAATCGATAACATTAAAACGATTATAGTTATCGATTATTTGAAACAAACTCGATCGAATCGTGATATACACGAATCTCCATAAACAATTTCAAGTCTCTAGCTCTTATAGGTTCTGAGAACGACGCGTTCATACATACGGACAGACGGACGGACGGACGGACAGACGGACATGGCTATATCAACTCGGCTTGTCACCCCGATCAAGAATATATATACTTTATGGTGTCTGCCACGCCTCCTTCTGCCTGTTACATACATTCACATTTCAACAAAAACATTATGTCCTGAATTCCCATTTTCAATGGGTTCAGGGTATAAAAACCTTTACACATAGCTCTAATTTTCATTTCAATGGACATATTAGCAGTTCGTATTCTTATTCATAAAGAATTCGGTCTAATGTTCTTAGTTGCAATATTAACAAGTAAGAACGTTGATGTCGGACGCAACCGACAGCGAAATACTATTTCACGTCCCAGCAGCCCACAGGGGCCTCTATCACATATGTTTTTTAAATTTAACCTTAAATCCCCACTTTCGCCACTCAAATTAGCTGCAGATTAAAACTTTTCATTGGAGGATTAGAGCTTAGGATCAGAGCTTGCAAATAACAGTTGAGCATTTTGCGTGGTCTTCGAATAACAGTTTTCACTGAGTATTTGACGAAAATGCTCGCGAGCGAGCGAAAACAAAGGGTCTTCGCTCAGTTCGCTCGCGCTCGGACTACAACCGTTTTTTTCGTTTCTCATTTGTTTCGGTCAGACCGCGAGCGAACGCTTGAGTAAAATTAAGAAAAAGGTCTTTGTGCGACTGATGCATATTCATGTGCGATGCAAACGTACTTTGTGTATGGTATTACTCAAAGTACGCAAAATATTCTTGCGTCGCATGTGTGTATCTTAATTTTACTAAATATTTTAATTTTTAATGATATTAAGCTTCAACTGCCACATTTAAATGCGCTCGCACAGGTAGTTCTAACTACACTAGGAACTCATTTTTAGCCCTGCATTTCAAATTAAATGAACGGCGAAGTTCAATAAGCGCTGTTCGTTCGCGAACAGATGTTCAGCAATAAAGATCGACGCAAAAAACCAAAAAAAAAACAACCCTCATGCGAAGACCGATCCAGACAAGAAAAAATCGCTCTTGATCAGAGCGAGAGCGGAATATTTTCTGTTTTTCGCTCCTGCTCTGACTTTGAGCGTGACGAAAAAAACGCTCAACTGTTATTTGCAAGCTCTGATTAGGATCGAAGCTTAGAACCCTTACCTTAGCAAAAATACGCACCTAAATCGAGAGAGATGGCATCTCTCAAAATGAGAGAGGTGGCAACTCTGAAAATGTGATTTAAGCTCGTTGGCGAGCGTAGAGGTGTGGGCTTGAACCCCGGTGCGGTCATGTTGATATTTTTGTTATATTTTCTTCATTTAGTTATTTTGTATTTATAAATTATTCTCTTCAAACATATATATATATATATATATATATATATATAATTTAACAAGTCAAAAGACAAGGTCAAAGGTCACAGTCATTATGTGGCGCGTTATTGGCTCAGAAGCTGCAGATGTTTCAGTTTTGATTTGCCACGCCCCCAGTGGCCGTAAACAAATAATTTTTGGCATGTGCATAGAGTGGGCGTTCAGGAATATAACTGTAAAGTTTGGATGCTTACATTCGAAAAATGCTAAAATTACAGGGAATTTTCTGTTTGTCACGCCCCTTTTGGGGCGTAACAATAATTTTTGGGGAATTGGTAGAGGAGGCCCCCAGTAACTTAACATCCAATTTTGAAGCTTCTAGCACTAAAACTGTGAGAGATATAAGCTGATATTAGATGCCACGCCCCCTGAGGGCGTAGAAATATCCGCCATAGCTTTTTGATTTTGGGATGTCGACAGGAGTGTTCAGTTAAAATCTCAACTCTCTAGCCCTTCTAGAAGTAGTGTTTCTGATTTGCCACGCCCCTAGTGGGCGTATCGGGAAAATCGAGGGTATACACGAGTATATATTTCTAATTTCAAGTCTCTAGCTTCAATAGCGTGGAAATGGTTTGCGTTCATACGGACAGACGGACGGACAGCATGACGGACATTGCACAAACCCAATATACTATATCACTACGTGAAATAGTATAAATACTATGTATCTTTTAATACGAATTACATTATCAATCGATCTTACCTTAAGTTCAGTTGGGTTACCAGTTTCGTCTCCATGGGCGCTAAGGATCTCTTCAATTAGGCTGTTCAGGTTTTCGAATCGCTGCATTTTTATTATACTATTTCACGTAGTGATATAGTATATTGGTTTTGTGCAATGTCCGTCATGCTGTCCGTCCGTCTGTCCGTCCGTCCGTCTGTCCGTCTGTCCGTATGAACGCAAACCATTTCCACGCTATTGAAGCTAGAGACTTGAAATTTGAAATATATACTCGTGTATACCCTCGTCTGATAAAGTGTCAAGATTTTCCCGATACGCCCACTAGGGGCGTGGCAAATCGGAAAATGCATTTTCCTGTATCTCAGAAACACTACTTCTAGAAGAGCTAGAGAGTTGAGATTTTAACTGAACACTCATGTCGACATCCCAAAATCAAATGCTATGGCGGATATATCTACGCCCATTGGGGGCGTGGCAAATCGGGTCAAACTGTATCTTCTACAGTTTTAAAGCTAGAACGCCCAAATTTGGCGCGTGGGTTACTGTTACGATTCTATAAGGATCGCCCACAAAATTTTACGGCCACGCCTACTAGGGGCGTGGCAAATCGGATCTGAAGATATAGTGATTTTACTAGTTTCGTTATATTTTGAGCACTATTGATGCTAGAGACTTGAGACTTGGTATATATACTCGGGTTAACATCCCACAATCGAAAAGCTATGGCGGATATATCTACGCCTTCAGGAGGCGTGGCAACTAATATCAGCTTATATCTCCCACAGTTTTAGTGCTAGAAGCTTCAAAATTGAATGTTAAGTTACTGGGGGCCTCCTCTATCGATGCCCCAAAAATTATTGTTACATCCCAAAAGGGGCGTGACATACAGAAAAATACCCTGTAATTTTCGCATTTTTCGAATGTAAGCATCCAAACTTTACAGTTATATTCCTGAACGCCCACTCTATGCACATGCCAAAAATTATTTGTTTACGGCCACTGGGGGCGTGGCAAATCAAAACTGAAACATCTGCAGCTTCTGAGCCAATAACGCGCCAAATAATGACTTTGTGACCTTTGACCTTGTCTTTTGACTTTTTAAATTATATATATATATGTTTGAAAAGAATATTTTATTAATACAAAATAACTAAATAAAGAAAATATAACAAATATATCAACATGACCGCACCGGGGTTCGAGCCCACACCTCTACGCTCGCTACTTAAATCACATGTTCAGAGTTGCCACCTCTCTCATTTTGAGAGATGCCATCTCTCTCGATTTAGGTGCGTGTTTTTGCTAAGGTAAGGGTTCGATCCTAATTGAAACTATCTGGCCACCTCCAATGAAAAGTTTTAGTCTGCAGCTAATTTGAGCGGCGAAAGTGGGGATTTAAGGTTAAATTTTAAAAAATATAATGTGATAGATGCCCCTGTGTGCTGCTGGGACGTGAAATAGTATTTCGCTGTCGGTTGCGTCCGACAGCAACGTTCTTACTTGTTTCAATTTTACTTTGTATTTTCTTTAACTCATCATCCAAACTATTTGATTTGTATTCTGCTTTACTTAGTTTGTCTTGAACTTTGTCATTTTGTTTCTTTGTGTTAAATAATACACTTCGCAATTTCTCCACATCAAGCATGGCCAATGCCAATTGATTTTGTACTTTTGACAACGAAATATCAACGCTTCGACGATGCTCTTGTGCCTTATTTAATAATTTTAAACGATAAGCACTAGCTTTATCTGTGATAAGTTGATCCTGAGCTAACTTCAAGATGGCTTCCTCAGTTCGAAAATTTTTTTGGTGATTTTTGTCTAAAATCAGATCAAGCCTACACATTTCAGATATTAATTTATTTCCTTCTCGAGTTGCTTCTTGCAAATCTGCTTTCGTGCGGGCCAGAAACTCTGGAAACTCGTCAAGCTTAGTTTGAAAAGACAACAGTGCTTCCATTTCACTTTGGCCTGCAAGTTAGATTAAATTAATGATAATTTTATCTCTTAGCTGAATCTCTATGATAACTTCACTCCAGGGCTGAATTAATCGCTTATGTTAATTTTGCAGAGCCTCTAAATTAGTGTTAGCATTGGCAATGCTCATGTTAAGTACATGAACCACCTCCTTAATTGTAACTTCATCTTCAGAAATTGATTGCAACTCTGCTTCTTTTTTCTTTACTTCCATATCTAGTCGATAAAAAAGTATATCCGATTTTCTTTTTTCTCTGACAGTTTTTATACTATTTCACGTAGTGAACTAGTATATTGGGTTTGTGCAATGTCCGTCATGCTGTCCGTCCGTCTGTCCGTCTGTCCGTCCGTCCGTCTGTCCGTCTGTCCGTATGAACGCAAACCTTTTCCACGCTATTGAAGCTAGAGACTTGAAATTTGAAATATATACTCGTGTATGCCCTCGTCTGATAAAGTGTCAAGATTTTCCCGATACGCACACTAGGGGCGTGGCAAATCGGAAAATGCATTTTCCTGTATCTCAGAAACACTACTTCTAGAAGAGCTAGAGAGTTGAGATTTTAACTGAACACTCATGTCGACATCCCAAAATCAAAAAGCTATGGTGGATATATCTACGCCCTCAGGGGGCGTGGCATCTAATATCAGCTTATATCTCTCACAGTTTTAGTGCTAGAAGCTTCAAAATTGGATGTTAAGTTACTGGGGGCCTCCTCTACCAATTCCCCAAAAATTATTGTTACGCCCCAAAAGGGGCGTGACAAACAGAAAATTCCCTGTAATTTTAGCATTTTTCGAATGTAAGCATCCAAACTTTACAGTTATATTCCTGAACGCCCACTCTATGCACATGCCAAAAATTATTTGTTTACGGGCACTGGGGGCGTGGCAAATCAAAACTGAAACATCTGCAACTTCTGAGCCAATAACGCGCCAAATAATTACTTTGTGACCTTTGACCTTGTCTTTTGATTTGTTAAATTATATATATATGTTTGAAAAGAGTATTTTATTAATACAAAATAACTAATTAAAGAAAATATAACAAAAATATCAACATGACCGCACCGGGGTTCGAGCCCACACCGCTACGCTTGCCAACGAACTTAAATCACATTTTCAGAGTTGCCACCTCTCTCATTTTGAGAGATGCCATCTCTCTCGATTTAGGTGCGTGTTTTTGCTAAGGTAAGGGTTCGATCCTAATTGAAACTGTCTGGCCACCTCCAATGAAAAGTTTTAGTCTGCAGCTAATTTGAGCGGCGAAAGTGGGGATTTAAGGTGAAATTTTAAAAAATATAATGTGATAGATGCCCCTGTGTGCTGCTGGGACGTGAAATAGTATTTCGCTGTCGGTTGCGTCCGACAGCAACGTTCTTACTTGTTTCAATTGAGCTAGCGGCTAACAGTACGCTTTGCATTTTTAACTTCATCTTCGACTTCATATGCCCAATTTTTTATATTACTGCCCAAACTTTGCAAATCTTCTAGTTCCATCATTCGAGTATGGTATAACGATTTTTGAATTCTTGTCAATTTAATTTTCTCGTCGTATTCCCTCTTTATAATTTCTACAGCTGCTTCTTCCCGTTGACGTATGCATGTATGAATTTATGAATGTTTGAATGTATGAATGTATGAATGTATGAATGTATGAATGTATGAATGTATGAATGTATGAATGTATGAATGTATGAATGTATGAATGTATGAATGTATGGGAAAGTATGAATGTATGAATGTATGAATGTATGAATGTATGAATGTATGAATGTATGAATGTATGAATGTATGAATGTATGTGTGAATGTATGAATGTGAATGTATGAATGTATGAATGTATGAATGTATGAATGTATGAATGTATGAATGTATGAATGTATGAATGTATGGGAAAGTATGAATGTATGAATGTATGAATGTATGAAGTGAATGTATGAATGTATGAATGTATGAATGTATGAATGTATGAATGTATGAATGTATGAATGTATGAATGTATGAATGTATGAATGTATGAATGTATGAATGTATGAATGTATGAATGTATGAATGTATGAATGTATGAATGTATGAATGTATGAATGTATGAATGTATGAATGTATGAATGTATGAATGTATGAATGTAAAATGAATGTATGAATGTATGAATGTTGAATGTAGAATGTATGAATGTATGAATGTATGAATGTATGAATGTATGAATGATGAATGTATGAATGTATGAATGTATGAATGTATGAATGTATGAATGTATGAATGTATGAATGTATGAATGTATGAATGTATGAATGTATGAATGTATGAATGTATGAATGTATGAATGAATGTATGAATGTATGAATGTATGAATGTATGAATGTATGAATGTAAGTATGAATGTATGAATGATGAATATGAATGTATGAATGTATGAATGTATGAATGTATGAATGTATGAATGTATGAATGTATGAATGTATGAATGTATGAATGTATGAATGTATGAATGTATGGAATGTATGATATGAATGTATGGAAATGTATGAATGTATGAATGTATGTAATGTATGAATGTATGAATGTATGAATGTATGAATGTATGAATGTATGAATGTATGAATTGAATGTATGAATGTATGAATGTGAATGTGAATGTATGAATGTATGAATGTATGAATGTATGAATGTATGAATGTATGAATGTATGAATGTATGAAGTATGAATGTATGAATGTATGAATGTATGAATGTATGAATGTATGAATGTATGAATGTATGAATGTATGAATGTATGAATGTATGAATGTATGAATGTATGAATGTATGAATGTATGAATGTATGAATGTATGAATGTATGAATGTATGAATGTATGAATGTATGAATGTATGAATGTATGAATGTATGAATGTATGAATGTATGATGTATGAATGTATGAATGTATGAATGTATGAATGTATGAATGTATGAATGTATGAATGTATGAATGTAATGTGAATGTAATGAATGTATGATGTATGAATGTATGAATGTATGAATGTATGAATGTATGAATGTAAGAATGTATGAATGTGATATGAATGTATGAATGTATGAATGTATGAATGTATGAATGTTGAATGTATGAATGTATGAATGTATGAATGTATGAATGTATGAATGTATGAATGTATGAATGTATGAATGTATGAATGTATGAATGTTGA
Source organism: Drosophila mercatorum (assembly GCA_961210405.1). Taxonomy (NCBI): domain Eukaryota; kingdom Metazoa; phylum Arthropoda; class Insecta; order Diptera; family Drosophilidae; genus Drosophila; species Drosophila mercatorum. Next base: position 11,598 of record CAUIUS010000002.1, on the reverse strand, counting down.
ATGTATGAATGTATGAATGTATGAATGTAGTGAATGTATGAATGTATGAATGTATGAATGTATGAATGTATGAATGTATGAATGTATGAATGTATGAATGTATGAATGTATGAATGTATGAATGTATGAGGAATGTATGATGTGAATGTATGTAATGTATGAATGTATGAATGTATGAATGTATGAATGTATGAATGTATGAATGTATGAATGTATGAATGTATGAATGTATGAATGTATGAATGTATGAATGTAGAATGTATGAATGTATGAATGTATGAATGTATAGAATGTATGAATGAAAAGGGAAATGTATGAATGTATGAAGTAATGTATGAATGTATGAATGTGTGAATGTATGAATGTATGAATGTATGAATGTATGAATGTATGAATGTATGAATGTTTGAATGTATGAATGTATGAATGTATGAATGTATGAATGTATGAATGTATGAATGTATGAATGTAGAATGTTTGAATGTATGAATGCATGAATGTATGAATGTATGAATATATGAATGTATGAATGTATGAATGTATGAATGTATGATTGTATTTTTTTATGAATGTATGAATGTATTTTTTTATGAATGTATGAATGTATGAATGTCTGAATGTATGAATGTATTTTTTTATGAAAGTATGAATATATGATTTAATGAGTGTAAGAATTTATGAATTCATACATTCATATATTTAATGAATGTATATATGTATGAATGATTTAATGAGTGTATGCATGTATGAATTCATTCAATCATACATTTAATGAATGTATGTATGTATGAATGTATAAATGATTGAATGATTGTACGAATGTATGAATTCATAAATTCATTCATTTAATAAATGAATGTATGTATGAATGTATGAATGATTTAATGAATGTAGGAATGTATGAAATCATACATTCATACATTTAATGATAGTGTGAAGGAATGTATGATTGATTTAATAAATGTATGAATGATTTAATGAATGTATGAATGAATGTATGTATGAGTGTATGAATGTATGAGTATATGAATGATAATTCATGTATTAATGTATTAATGATTTAATGAATGTATGAATTTGTGAAAGTATGAATATATATATTCATACATTTAATGAATGTAGGAACGTATGATTGATTTAATAAATGTATGAATGGTTTAATGCATGTATGAATGTATGAATGATTTAATGAATGTATGAATGATTTAATAAATTTGTTCAGTCATTTGACTAGGCATAATGTCAGGTTTTAGGCTGTGAGGTGCATGAAATTAATTAGGGCACTGTAAAGAGCAGCACGAGAGCGACGAGAGCGGGATGGAGTGCTCTCGCTAGATGTTCGGGTCTCTGTGCTAGCTCTCTGCCCACTAGCTTAAGTTTGCAGTTGCATTAAATCAGTATTCAAAAGACTTCGTTGTCGGCAAGCTGCTTGTTGAAGACCACAAGTTGCTTTTTTTTATATGGTATATATTACCAAGCCCTTTTGACAGGACATTTTTGGCGCCCCCGGGTGGACTCTTCAACAGCAGGTGACATCGGTGTATTACATACAGGAGGATTACATGGATTGCACTAATAATCAGGGAAGTACATAGTCTTAACGTACATATACCGAGTATTCTAAATTCAATAAAGTGCACTCGAGACCTGCAGATTTTAACTGCAGGTAACCCTATGTACATGTGTATATGCCTATCAATAAATGCTTAACTTGGTTATTTGTACATACATATATATTGTCAAAATAATTAGACATTGACCTCTGTCTGCTCTCGAATTTGACGAACATAGAGTCAAAACGGAGCCAGAGATTTCAGCCTCTGTGTCAAGAAAGAAATGAAAATAAACAAGTAAGAACGTTGCTGTCGGACGCAACCGACAGCGAAATACTATTTCACGACCCAGCAGCACACAGGGGCATCTATCACATTATATTTTTTAAAATTTAACCTTAAATCCCCACTTTCGCCGCTCAAATTAGCTGCAGACTAAAACTTTTCATTGGATGTGGCCAGACAGTTTCAATTAGGATCGAACCCTTACCTTAGCAAAAACACGCACCTAAATCGAGAGAGATGGCATCTCTCAAAATGAGAGAGGTGGCAACCCTGAACATGTGATTTAAGTTCGTTGGCGAGCGTAGAGGTGTGGGCTCGAACCCCGGTGCGGTCATGTTGATATTTTTGTTATATTTTCCTTAATTAGTTATTTTGTATTAATAAAATACTCTTTTCAAACATATATATATATAATTTAACAAATCAAAAGACAAGGTCAAAGGTCACAAAGTCATTATTTGGCGCGTTATTGGCTCAGAAGCTGCAGATGTTTCAGTTTTGATTTGCCACGCCCCCAGTGGCCGTAGACAAATAATTTTGTATGAAATCATACATTCATACATTTAATGATAGTGTGAAGGAATGTATGATTGATTTAATAAATGTATGAATGATTTAATGAATGTATGAATGAATGTATGTATGAGTGTATGAATGTATGAGTATATGAATGATAATTCATGTAGTTCATTCAGTGGCCGTAGACAAATAATTTTTGGCATGTGCATAGAGTGGGCGTTCAGGAATATAACTGTAAAGTTTGGATGCTTACATTCGAAAAATGCGAAAATTACAGGGTATTTTTCTGTATGTCATGCCCCGTTTGGGTCGTAACAATAATTTTTGGGGCATCGATAGAGGAGGCCCCCAGTAACTTAACATTCAATTTTAAAGCTTCTAGCATTAAAACTGTGGGAGATATAAGCTGATATTAGTTGCCACGCCCCCTGAAGGCGTAGATATATCCGCCATAGCTTTTGTGGGATGTTAACCCGAGTTTATATACCAAGTCTCAAGTCTCTAGCATCAATAGTGCTCAAAATATAACGAAACTAGTAAAATCACTATGTCTTCAGATCCGATTTGCCACGCCCCCAGTAGGCGTGGCCGTAAAATTTCCTTATAGAATCGTAACAGTAACCCACGTGCCAAATTTGGGCGTTCTAGCTTTAAAACTGTAGAAGATACAGTTTGACCCGATTTGCCACGCCCCCAATGGGCGTAGATATATCCGCCATAGCTTTTTGATTTTGGGATGTCGACATGAGTGTTCAGTTAAAATCTCAACTCTCTAGCTCTTCTAGAAGTAGTGTTTCTGAGATACAGGAAAATGCATTTTCCGATTTGCCACGCCCCTAGTGGGCGTATCGGGAAAATCTTGACACTTTATCAGACGAGGGTATACACGAGTATATATTTCAAATTTCAAGTCTCTAGCTTCAATAGCGTGGAAATGGTTGGCGTTCATACGGACAGACGGACGGACAGCATGACGGACATTGCACAAAACCAATATACTATATCACTACGTGAAATAGTATAAAAACCGTTTCACACAGCTTTGCCGCCTTTTGTGCTCAAATCGATCTCTTAAACTCTTCACTAGTTGCCTATTATTGGTCGCACAATCGTTGTTGTGTTCGCTCTCGCTTGCGAAGATAGAGCGCTGATACATTGTTGTTGCTATCCGCTCTTCGTCTTCGTTGCGCTCCCCGTTGCGCTCTCGTTGTGCGCATCAAACTTGTATGAGTGCATGTTTGGCACTCACCAGCTTTTGTTGTCCGCTGTTGTGAAGTTCGGCTGTGCATTTGCGCTCCCCGTTGCGCTCTCGTTGTGCGCATCAAACTTGTATGAGTGCATGCTCCGCACTCACCAGTTTTTGTTGTCCGCTGTTGTGAAGTTCGGATGTGCATTTGCGCTCCCCGTTGCGCTCTCGTTGTGCGCATCAAACTTGTGTGAGTGCGTGCTCGGCACTCACCAGTTTTTGTTGTCCGCTGTTGTGAAGTTCGGCTGTGCATTTGCGCTCCCCGTTGCGCTGATCGTTGTGCGCATCAAACGTGTATAAGTGCATGCTCGGCACTCACCAGCTCTTGTTGTCCGCTGTTGTGAAGTTCGGCCTTGCATCTGTGCCCCAACTTGCGTGATTCGTTGTGCCCATCGAACGTGTATGAGTGCAGGTTCGACACTCACGATCAAACAGTGGGTGGTTGTATTAGCTGAATAACTTACAGGTATCTGTTACAATCGTTAGTAGCAGCCCATATACAACTAGCTAACGTATAACACATAGAGCATCGACCGAACGCAGTGGATATTATTCTGCAATCCCTTAGCTTGCATTATAATTCGGGTTTAATTGAAATTGGTTTCAATTGAATAACATTTTGAGAATCATGACTGGCAAGCGAGGAAAGAATCGGTCTATGGACGAGTCATCATCAGCGCGGATTGAAAGCCTGCTGAATGCCTATAAAACGTTACAAACGATATAACGCGTATCAACAAATCGTTAAAAGACTAGACAATATCGGTAGAGCCCTTTGAAATCGAATGTCGATTAGAAATATTAAACCGATATATAGAAAACGCGTTTAAAATACAGCAAGAACTGGACGACATTAATTCAGATTTAGTGCCTCGATCATCATTAGAGGAGTTGTGTGTCACAACCAAGGCCCTACTAATGAAGCGAGGCAGTGTCAGTCAACCAAAACCGGAAAGTCATGCCAATTCGACCATGATTAGCTCCGTGTCACATACTAGAAATCTACCTCACATTAAATTACCAAAATTTAGTGGAGAGTATTCCGAATACAAGAACTTTATAGGTCTGTTCGAGAACTTAGTTGACAATGATCCAGCTCTGTCAAATATAGAGAAGTTTAATCATTTGTTGTCGTGCCTAGATCGAGAAGCACAGGGTACTGTTAAGGCTTATCAGGTAACAGATGATAATTACCCGAAAGCTTTAAAGGCTTTAAAAACAGCGTATGACAACCAATGTCTCATATTTTTTAATAGCATCTCCAAGCTGTTCGAACTACCCAGTATGTCTGCACCGTCAGCAGCATCTTTGCGCAAGATGATTGATTCGGTGCGTGCCATTTATGAATCGCTGTTATCGCTAGGCTCTGTTAAACAGATTTCCAATGCCATGTTAATACATTTAGTAATGAGTAAGGTAGACACTGGCACACGCTCAAGATGGGAAGAGAACTGGGACTACAACAAACTTGCATTGTGGAATGATTGTGAAGTTGCATTAAATAGACGCTATCAGCATTTGACTGCTGAAGAAGTCTCTTCTGCATGCGGCGTAGGTCGTAAGACACCTCATGACAGCGGAAAAAGAGGTGGAAAAACGTCATTAGCCGTTGCTCTTCCAAGTCAGCTCCAAGTCAATAAGTGTGTTTTTTGCAAATCTGATGATCACTATGTCCAGTCTTGTTCATCATTCGCAGCAATACCCTGCCAGAATCGATTTAAATTCGCAAAGAGTTTTCCTCTTTGTATAAACTGCTTGCGAATAGGACATTCGGTAGCCGCTTGTAAATCAGCTCACTGTCGTGTTTGCTCTAAGCCCCATCATTCAATGCTACACAGATGCACTTCGGAGACTCCTCAGACTGCCTCAACGGCTATCCCAGTAGCTCCGAGGCCCATTGCGACACAGCTTTCGGCTGTGAACCACGCAAGTAGCGCCTCTGACCAAGTTCTCCTGGCAACTGCTGTCGTCAGAGTAAAAGATCAATCAGGATCATATCAGTTAGCTAGAGCTTAGCTTATCAGTTAGAGCTTAGCAGCTACAATTGAAGAGGCAAAAAAGGGTATTGCTAACTGTCAGTCAATCGTTAGTCACAGTATTCAGACATCGATAGCCTCACGAACGGACGACACACAAATCATGACTGATTTTGGTATCCTCCGGTCCATATCGTCGTATCAACCTGAGAAACTTACTGAGAAGATCACTGTGCCTGATAGCGTGCAGTTACCTGATCGTCAGTTCCACAAGCCACAACGCATTGATATGCTTCTTGGTGCCGATATCTTTTTTGATGTATTAAGAGAAGGCCGAATAAAGGGAACTAGCAACAGTCCAACACTCCAACTTACAGTCTTTGGTTGGATAGTGTCTGGTCGTTGTCGAACGAAGGAAATAGCCGCCCGTTCCTCAACTTTAATGAGCGTTGTGAAGGACGAGATCTATGTAGACTCGATCGTTCGAAAGTTCTGGGAGTTAGAAGACAAACCTAATACAATTAATTCAAATTCAACAGCTGTGCGAGAAGTCCTTTATAGAGACTATTCGCCAAACCACCTCGGGTCGGCTCAGAGTGTCGTTGCCATTTAAATCTAGTCCGCACAGTCTAGGTATGTCATATGACATAGCCAAACGACGGTTCATGGCTCTGGAGAGATGAATGTGCAAAGAAGATGACATTCGGCCCATGTACATTGACTTCATGAAGGAGTACTTGGCTTTGGGTCATATGAGTCCGACAGATAATCAAATTCCGAGAGAGCCGCATTACTTCATTCCGTACCAATGCGTGCTAAGACCGCACAGCTCGTCAACGAAGCTCCGGGTAGTGTTCGATGCCTCTAGCAAATCGTCTTCTCAGTTGTCGCTGAATGATCTACTCATGGTGGGTCCGACCATTCAGCCTCAGTTATGGGAAACGTTGCTACGTTTTCGACTTCGCCCTTGGGCTGCAACCGCAGACATAGCAAAAATGTACCGTCAAATACAATTAGACGAGTCCCAGCGCAACTTTCAACTTGTTGTGTGGAGAGAAAAGCTCACTGACCCGTTACAAATTTTTCGCTTAAATACAGTAACGTATGAGACAGCTGCTGCGCCATTTTTGGCAGTTCGATGCCTAAAGTATCTGAGCGAATTACATGCTTCCACTCACCCAGCTGCAGCTCGGTCCTTAACTCACGACTTTTATGTCGATGATTTGTTGACAGGATCAGACAGCGCTGAGGAGTTATGCTTGTTGCATCGCGATTTAATCGCAATTCTTCAAGGGTTTGGCTTCCATCTTACAAAATGGTCGTCTAACTGTAAGAAACTTGCAGCTCAATCAGCAGAGGACAACATTGTCATTGGTCATCACAAAGACGCAAAGACCTTGGGATTAATTTGGAATCCGAAGGCTGACGTGTTCAGATACACAATGGAATCTACAAGAGATTCGAATCCTACCAAGCGGTCCGTTCTATCGTTTGTGGCACGATTATACGATTCCTTAGGTTTGCTAAGTCCGATTGTAACTCGTGCAAAGGTCCTGATACAGGAAATGTGGTTGAATAAGCTTGGATGGGAGGACCAATTACCTGCCCAAATGATACAAGAGTTGGAAGCAGCGAGTAACCTTTTTCAAAGTTAAGTGCTTTGTGCATACCTCGTTACGTAGGCACGCTTAAAGAAAGAGGCTTTAAAGTCCATGGCATTGCTGATGCGTCAACAAGAGCCTACGGTTGTTGTCTATACGTACGAGAGCAAACAGTTGATGGTATCACTATCAGGTTGATAACCGCCATGTCCAAAGTAGCCCCACTGAAAACGAAGTCAGTGCCGCGGCTTGAACTGTGTGCTGCAGAATTATTTGCTACCGTGCGGGACGCGGTAAAGAACTTAATTGACTGTCCATTAGTCACAGTTGTCTTTTGGTCAGACTCCGAAGTTGTTATTCATTGTCTGCAAATGCACCCATCAAATTTGAACATATTTGTTGCCAATCGGGTAGCAACCATTCAGGAGTTGACAGCCAATGTCTCCTGGCGTCATGTCCCAACAAAAGACAACCCGGCGGACATAGTGTCTCGGGGATGTTCAGTTGAAGAACTTCGATCTTCAATCTGGTTTGGCGGACCGTCATTTTTACAACATTCAGAAGAATTGTGGCCAGCAAACCCACATATTAAGCTGTCGAAGGAATTGGAGTCGTTAGAGAGGCGTAGAGCTGCCTTTACTACGGTTGCAGTTGAGGAGATCGTGAATTTCATCACGTCATTAATAGAAGCTATATCTTCATTTCCAAGGCTGATCCGCATAATCGCTTACATGTTCCGCTTCATCAATGGAAGGAGCGAGAAACATGTATCTTTGATTCCTTCAGCTTCTGAATGAAGTTTCGCCTTTCTTGCAGCAGTATCTGTGATTCAGCATAGAGAATTCGCTCAAGAAATTGAAAAATTAAAAAAGTCCACAGTTTTGCAACCGGCTCTTCAAAAACTGGCACCATTCCTGCACTCTCACCAACATGGCAAGCGTGTCTTGTGGTTAGTGCGGGTAGGAGGTCGTTTGATGAAAGCGCCATTAGAGCATAATGCCAAGTTCCCCTTGCTGCTGCCTAAAAAGTGTCGATTTGTCACACTCTATTTAGAGCATTTGCATCACACGCACTGTCATGCCAATCCAATGGTCCTGATGGGATTACTTCGGCAACAGATCTGGGTGATCAATGCTCGAGAGGTGTGCAGTGCAGTGGTGAGAAAATGCGTGCATTGCTTTCGATATAAGCCGAAGCTTTTGTCGCAAATAATGGGCAACCTTCCCGCTGATCGTTTACACGCGAACAGACCCTTTGAGATCAGCGGAGTGGACTTTTGTGGTCCAATTTTAGTTTCGTTGGGGATTCGGGGCAAAGCGCCCGTTAAGATGTATATTGCCATATTCGTCTGCTTCACTTCTAAGGCTGTACATATAGAGCTTGTAACCGATCTAACCTCTACCACCTTTCTGATGTGTTTATCTAGGTGTATTGGTCGACGTGGCCTTGTCAGGAAGCTGTACTGCGACAATGCCACCAATTTCGTGGGTGCGGCTCGCACGCTGGCAGACTTTGCGGCCAATTTCAGCGCCAATTCAGCTGCGATTCAAACATATGCTGCGGAACGGGGAATGGAGTTTGTTTTCATTCCCCCACGAGCGCGGCATTTCGGCGGCCTGTGGGAAGCAGCGGTGAAGTCGGCGAAAGGCCTGTTGCTCAAGGCAATTGGCAGCGCAGTGCTGCGCCAGGACGAGTTGGCAACGGTGCTCGTCGAGGTGGAAGCCATTCTCAATTCGTGGCCGATCATCGCTCCCAGCAGCAACCCAAACGACGGCGAGGTGCTCACCCCAGCTCATCTGCTGGTCGGCGCAACGCCCGTGCCGCTGCCACTCGCATCAACGCAGCCAATCGACGATGTCAGACTGCCCTACTTAAAAAGATGGCAGCTGACATCAAGAATCAAGCAGCGATTCTGGACAGACTGGTCCAGGGACTACCTGCTCAGTCTGCAGCAAAGAAGCAAGTGGACGCGAGAGTCGAGGAACGTGGAAGTCGGCACAGTCGTCCTCGTGGGAGAGGACAACGCTCCGCCTCAGCAGTGGATGCTCGGCGTGGTGACCGAAGTGATACCCGGCGGAGATGGTAGGGTGCGAGTGGTGGTCATAAAGGCCAAATCGGGAACATACAAACGCCCAATTCATCGCATTGCACCCTTGCCTATTACATAGTTTAGTTTAAGTATTAAGTGAAGTTGAAGCCCTGCAGCCTTTCAACGCGGCCGATGTTCAGTCATTTGACTGGGCATAATGTCAGGCTTTAGGCTGTAAGGTGCATGAAATTAATTAGGGCACTGTAAAGAGCAGCACGAGAGCGACGAGAGCGGGATGGAGTGCTCTCGCTAGATGTTCGGGTCTCTGTGCTAGCTCTCTGCCCACTAGCTTATGTTTGAAGTTGCATTAAATCAGTACTCAAAAGACTTCGTTGTCGGCAAGCTGCTTGTTGAAGACCACAAGTTGCTTTTTTTATATGGTATATATTACCAAGCCCTTTTGATAGGACATTTTACTGAATGTATGAATGTATGTATGTATGAATGTATGAATGATTTAATATAGGTATGAATGATTTAATGAATGTATGAATGATGTAATGAAGGTATGAATGGATGCATGTATTAATGTATGAATGAGTTAATGAATATATGAATGATTTAATAAATATATGAATGATTTAATACAAGTATGAATGTATGGGCAATTTTATGTATATATTTATATAATTTAATGAATGTTTGAATGATTTAATGAATGTATGAATGATGAATGCATGTTTGAATGTATGAATGAGTTAATGTATATATGAATGTATGAATGTATGAATTTATTAAAGTATAAATATATGACAATGAGTTTTTTAATGTATGAATTTATACATTCATACTTATAATGAATGTAGGTATGTATGAATGTATGAATAATTTAATTAGTGTATGCATGTATGAATTAATCAAATGAATGTATGAATGGCATGTATTTATGTATGAATGATTTAATGAATGTATGTGTATATGAATGATATATTGAATGTACGAATGGCATGTATTAATGTATGAATGTATGAATTTGTGAAAGAATGAATATATGAATGTATGAATTCATATATTCATACATTTAATGAATGTACGAATATATGATTGATTTATTAAATGTATGAATGATTTAATGAATGTATGAATGGTTTAATGAATGTTTGAATGATTTAATGATTGTATGAATGATTTAATGAGTGTATGAATGTATGTATGAAAGATTTAATGAATGTATGAATGATTTAATGAATGTATGAATGATTTAATAAAGGTATGAATGTACTAATGTCTGAACGATGAAACGAATGTATGAATGATTTAATGAATGTATGAATGCTTTACTGTATGAATGATTTAATGAATGTATGAATGATTTAATGAATGCATGAATGATTTATTGAATATATGAATGATTTAATGAATGTATGAATGATTTAATGAATGTATGAATGCTTCAATGTATGAATGACTTAATGAAGGTATGAATGTATGCATGTATTAATGTATAACGATTTAATGAATGTAAAAATGATGTAATGAATGTTTGAATGATTTAATGATTGTATGAATGATTTAATGAGTGTATGAATGTATGTATGAAAGATTTAATGAATGTATGAATGATTTAATGAATGTAGTAATGATATATTGAATGTATGAATGGTTTAATACATGTATGAATGCATGAATGATTTAATGAATGTATGAATGATTTAATGAATGTTTAAATGATTTAATAAAGGTATGAATGTACTAATGTCTGAACGATTTAACGAATGTATGAATGATTTAATGAATGTATGAATGCTTTACTGTATGAATGATTTACTGCAAGTATGAATGATTTAATGAATGTATTAATGATTTAATGAATGTATGAATGATTTAATGAATGTATGAATGATTAAATGAATGTATGAATGCTTTAATGTATGAATGACTTAATGAAGGTATGAATGTATGCATGTATTAATGTATGAACGATTTAATGAATGTAAAAATGATGTAATGAATGTATGAATGATTTAATGAAGTATAAATGATTTAATGAATGTATGAATGCTTTACTGTATGAATGATATAATGCATGTATGAATGATTTCATGAATGTATGAATGATTTAATGAATGTATGAATGAGTTAATGAATGTATGAATACTTTAATGTTTGAATGATTTATGAAATGTATGAATTTAATGAAGGTATGAATGTATGCATATATTAATGTATGAACGATTTAATGAATGTATAAATGATGTAATGAATGTATGAATGATTTAATGAATGCATAAATGATTTAATGATTGATTTAATGAATGTATGAATGAATGCATGAATGATTTATTGAATGTTTAAATGATTTAATGAATGAATGTATGAATGATTTATT